>CM021101.1:866306138-866743679 GCA_007115665.2 Sequoiadendron giganteum
GATCTACAAAACCCAGAAACCGTTTGAAAATTTCTTATTCGCCCATTTTTCTGTGCTCTAATGAAGGTGACGGGATTTCGTATGATGTCTTGGCTGTAACCTACAAAACAGTGAAAGCAAACAAAAACACACACAAATTTCTCTACAAAATGTCGGGTTCACCAATGTAATCAAGGGAAAAATCAGATTGTTAGATGGTTAAATCAAATAACACTAAAATCCATTGAAATAACGAAGTACAAAGGAAAATGATGAAAAGAAAAGGAATGATATTACCAAGAATCTCCATCTTCCATGATTGACCTTCGTTACACCTCCTTTGCTTGCAGTAAATGAAGATGCCCTCAGATTTGTATGAGCAACTATGACGAATGACAAGACTAAAGCAAGTTTTGAAGGATTTACTCAAAATCTAAATGCCTATGTCTAAAAGCCTATGATTGACAATGCCTATGCCTTGATTAAATGACTATAATAATAAATAATGAAATTGCCTATGGAGATTTAAGTGTGAAAGCAAATGCCTATAATAACTATGCAAAATGTCAAAATGTGCGTGTATCCCAAAAATGAGAAGAAGATGGCATTTTATAGAAAAGGCCATTTTGAATGGACGGACGAGATAAATTGATGAAATGAACGATCCAGATTAAACCTAAGAATCCCTAATTAGGGTTAGGGCAAAATCCTTAATCGAACGGTCAGAATAAAATTGGATCGACGGTGGAAAATAAATGAGACAATTAATTAGAAAATAAAGATTTTTGAAAAATCAAGAAGATAAGATTGCCTGATTTGCGAGATTTGAAAAATCAAGAAGATAAGATTTGGACTGAAGATCAGATTTGAAAATCAAGAATCTGCCCGATTACTTGATTTTTGGAAGATTATTTACTATTTTGAATTAAATTAATTCAAAATAATGATTTTATGAGATAATAAATAATCTTTTTCAGATTATTTATCAAAATGGACTCACAGTTAGGATTGACATGACATTTTAAATAATTTAATTTATTTAAAATGAGAAGAATATGAAATTGGCAATTAAATAATTAAATTTTAATTATTTAATTTAGGAGATAAGACCAATTAATTAAATTAATCAATTTATTTAATTAAGACAATCAGTGACGTATTAAATAAATAAATGAAATTCATTTATTTAATAATCAATAAGAATTAAATGCAGAAGAGGGAATTAAATAAATTAAAGAAAGACCTGGACAGTTAATGACGTATTTAATAAATAAATAAAATTTATTTATTTAATAATCATGAAGAATAACTGACATGAATTAATTAAATAATTATGAATTATTTAATCAATAGTTGAATGTGGACGAAGGACATAATTAAATGTCTTAATTACGCTAGGACGAAAGTGGTAAAAATGAAGCTTGCAGGCCTAGGTCATTTTTAGGTTTCTACACATGGTATGGTGGTAACCGCCAAACATTTCATCACGGTAGTACCAGAACAACAAAGGGGACAGCCACGGTAAGGTGGTAAAGCGAGAAAAGAATAATTTTTTGCCAAGACTTTGAAAGTTTGGGCTTCAGGCTGGAAGTTGAGACATAGTTTGTCAACAAGCTCCCACTTGGTAAACACTTTCAGCCAACCCCATTGCGATGAAAAATCACTGTTTGTCATAAGCCCCAAGGCCCATCGATTTTGCGCACCATCTGAACTTGTCTGTGCTAACCGGCTTTGTCAAGGCATCTACAACATTCTTCAGGGTGTCCACCTTTTCTAGACTTACCTTGCCATCTTTGACCATATCCCTTACGAAATGATATTGCACATCAATGTGCTTGGTCCTGGCATGAAAGGTCGAATTATTTGCCAAACAAATGGCACTCTAACTGTCACAGCAAATTAAAATCTTTCCAGCATTAAATCCAATGTCTGAACACAAACGGTTTAACCAAACAGCCTCTTTATAGGCGTGAGTTGCAGCCATGTACTCTTCCTCTATCATGGATAAAGCAACTACAGCCTATCGCTTGCTCATCCAACTAATTGCTCCACCATTAAGCATGAAGGTGTATCCACTGGTGGATCGCCTTCTGTCAATGCCCCCTGCCCAATCTAAATCAACATATCCTTGGATGCTGAGAGATTTCTATAATGCAACCATACTGCCATAGTAACACAAATCATAATTTGAAGTCCCCTTCAAATACCTGAAAAATCTCTTCATAGCATCCCAATGTGATCTTCTCGGGTTTGCCATAAATTGACTTAGAACTTTCACTGCTTGGGAAATATCTAGTCTTGTACAGACCATGGCATACATCAAGCTGCCAACAACACTTGCATAAGGTACACTGGTCATGTCCTCCATCTCTGTAGCATACTTTGGATAGTATCCAACAGACAACTTAGTTCCATGCATGATTGGAATAACAAGCTATTTGCAGTCATCCATGCTAAACCTCTCCAGAACTGTCTTCACATACTTACTCTGACTGACCCAAAGATTTTTGTTTGTTCTGTCCCTAGTAATCTCCATTCCAAGAATGTACCTAGCTACACCAAGATCTTTCATCTCGAACTTTTCAAACAACTGAGATTTAAGGTTAGAAATCATAGTCTTGCTATTTCCAATAAATAACATATCATCCACATACAGGGTGATAACAAGCACACGATCATTTTCAGATTTATAATAAATGCAATGATCAGATTTTGATCTCACAAATCCAATTGACAACACAAACGTGTCAAATTTTTGGTACCACATTCTAGGAGATTGCTTTAAACCATAGAGAGACTTGTTTAACTTACAAACCAGATTTTGTTTACCTCTTTCAACAAAATGCTCAGGCTGGGACATGTAGATTTCTTCTTCCATCTCACCATGGAGAAACGTTGTCTTCACATCCATCTGCTCAATTTCAAAATCATACACAGCTACTAAAGACAATAGAAATTTGATGGATGTCAGCTTTGCTACAAGGGAAAAAATCTCTCCATAATCTATTCCTTTAATTTGAGAAAATCCCTTTGCAACTAGTCATGCCTTGTACCTCTCAACACTACCATCAAGACCTGTCTTCTTTTTGAATATCCACTTAAAGCCAACAGAACTTTTCCCTTTAGGCAGTGGTCCCAAATTCCAGGTGTCATTCTTTTTCAAAGAATCCATCTCTTCATTCATGGCTTCCAGCCAAGAATTTGAATCAGCCATGTTGATTGCTTCTTTAACAGTCCTAGGTTCATCAGTGCTGGTAATTAAATCATAGGCACAGTTTGAATCTAACATAGAGAAACCATACATATCAGGTTGCCTTCTTTCTCGTGTAGATCTTCTTACAGGCTGAGGTTTTTCTTCATCATCAGAACTTCCAGAGCTGCTTGAACTCTCCTCAGTCTCAGGTACACCATGCAGCTCTTCCCTTTTTGGAGTTTGGAGAATTTCAACTGCATTCTTCTTCTTATCACTCTGATTTGTCCTAAGCTGCTGATCACTAACTGAAGGTTTTAGCTCATGAAATATCACATTTTTTTTGTACAAAACCTTCTCAGTAACAGGGTTCTAAAGCTTGTATCATTTCACACCAACTCCATAGCCGATGAGAATACATTTGACAGCCTTGTTATCCAGTTTAGATCTCTTTTCATTTGGCACATAGACATATGACTCACAGCCAAACACACGAACATGTCTCAGAGAGGGCTTCTGACCAGACCATGCTTCCAAAGGTGTCTTGTCAACAAGAGCTAAACAAGGAGATTTGTTTATCAAATAACATGTTGTAGCCACAGCCTCAGTCCAGAACTTTGGTTCTAGACCAGCACCACTCGGAATACTCCTTGTCTTTTCCATCAGCGTCCTATTCAACCTTTCAGCAACTCCATTTTGTTGTGGAGTGTAAGGCGTTGTCTTGTGCCTTTTAATACCATGATCAATGTAATACCTTTCAAAATCTGCAGAACAAAATTCATCACCATTGTCTGTCCTCAAACACTTAATTTTCCTTTCAGTCTGATTTTCAACCAAAGATTTAAATTTCTTTAAATCGACTGAATACTTCTGATTTACTTTTAATGAAGTATACAAATGCCCTTCTCGAGCAGCCATCAATAAAAGAAACATAATATCTAGACTTTGATAATGAAGGAACATTAACTGGACCAAACACATCAGAATGAACATAATCCAGTATACTAGAAGATTTGTGAGGACTAGAATAAAAAGAAACACGGTGTTGTTTTCATAGATGCAATGTTCGCAAAAATTGAACTCAAGGTTATAATCATCAAGCCCTTCTACAAGATTTTTATTCTTCAAGGTTTTTAAACCTTTCTCACCAATGTGACCAAGTCGGTGATGCCACAACATAGTATTCTCAACTAGGATTTTTACCTCCATAGCATTTGCAGCCAGAGAAGAGTCTTCATCTTTCTCTATAGGTGCAGCATTACATGTCTTTATAGAGGCACTCTTACAAAGAATAGGACATGCATCCAGCATGTATAGAGTGCCAGTACGAACACCCTTAGCCAGCACCATTGCACCTCTAGGCATTTTACACCCCTTACTTGAAAAAGAAACTTCTTGATAGGATAGGGTTGGATGGAACAATCACTGTTCCATGCTCTGGATCTTTATTTGCAAGATCTCCTTGGTGTCTTACTTCACCACCTTAACCCTTAGTACCTTCTTCATGTTTAGGTACCCCTAGTTCTCCTAGCCAACCCCACTATCATCACAATTCAACTTACCAAGCCAATCTTGGTGCACTGCCTCTAACTCCTCCTTAGCCCTTAATCTACCCTAAAGGCTAACCTATCCTCAACACTCAATTTGATCCTTGTGGGGGTGTGGATTAGCTTCCAACAGGTTCACACCATCACAACATGGTTCTAGAGAATCCACCTTGCTTCCTTTGGCCATCGCTTCCACCAAACCCTCAACTAGGGTTTTAGTCCACTAGTTCTAGGCTCTCCAATTAGGTCTTCTTCTCCAAGGAAAGAGGTTAACTCTCCTAAATTTTCCAAAGAACATAGAATATTTCCTTTGTTTTCTTGGTCCTTATGTCTATCCCTCAAATATTCTAGAGGCCTTAATCCTCAACTGACCGTACACAGCCATAACCCTTCATTTAGCAAATTAGGCCTCTTTTAAGCCATTTTCTGACCACACAGCAAACTGTCAGTTTATTCTTCCTCCAAATGGACTGGTGAAGCCACCTCCTTCATGCCAAGTATTTGCAAGGCCTCTATCTGCCTCTCCACACCATGACTTGATAGGGAATGGCAACCCCTACAAACCAAGTGCTTTGCACTTCTTGTCTTTCCTAGTCGGGCACTGTCAAGCTCGCCTAGGAGAAGACTCCCACAGTGATTTCCTGACTCCTAACCACTCCTAACCCTATCTTATTTACAAACATGGAGCCTAGTCACAATTCCCAAGGTCCCATACACAAAGTACAGTGGGAATGTAACTAAACCTCCATTCTTTTTAGACTAATTGTCAAGACAGCAACTACAAAGAAACAACTTAATTACAAAGCAATGCTTGAAAATTGAACACACTAACTAAATACTATAACACAAAGCTTCAAATACCACTACACTACATTCTATATCAACTCACAGTGCCATGATCACTCCTGACCACATAAATTCAAAACAAAACACAAAAAATTATACAACCTTATCACTGTCCTCACTGGTATTCATGAATTTTTAACAACATAAAATCTTCCAACCTTACTTTCAGGTCGAGGCACACCATATATAGGTTCTCCAATTCAGTTAAGCTCAATCCTAACTACTCCATGGCCGCTTGTGGCTTCCAATAGGCCTTATTTGCAAAATTTTAGAGAATTTAACACCTAGGAAGGTCTACAAAGGTCTTAAACCATCCTTGTAGCCAAACCTCAATCTAACAAATGGTCAACATGACCTTTACTAACACATTAGATGTTCTCAAATTCCTCTAAGGCACAAACTCAAGAAATAGAAAGAGATTGCTACATTTGGCCTAAACAAATTGCCAACTAATAACCTTCTAGACAACCTTCCTAGATGAACTATGGGGTGCAACTGCACCATTCTCCCCCTCCCTGCACAAACACTAAGGAATGTGAGGAGAGATCAGTGACACATCAATTCCCTGCTTCATAAACTGAGCTTCATCCACCCATGTAGCCTCATATTCATGTTTGTTCTTCCATTTGATAAGATGCTCCATGTACACCCTATGCCTTATAGACTTCTTTACTCTGGACTCCAAGATCCTCTTTGCCTGTAGCTTGTCTTGGGCACGTAAGGCTATGTTGCTTACATCTTTGAAGATATCCCTACTAGTCTGATCCATGTCATTGACTGATCCCTTATACCTGATCAAATCAGCTACATTGAACACTAGAGAGATGCCTAAATCTGTAGGTAGCTCCACCTTGTAGGCATTCTTCCCATACTTGGATAACACCTTGCATGGTCCCACTCTTTTCATCTACAATTTGGTTGATGTTCCCTTTTGCAACCTAGATTTGTTGAGGTGGACCATGACATAGTCTCCTACTACAAACTACAAATCTTTTCTTGACATATCCACCTTATCTTTCAAATTTTGAGTAGCCTTGGTGACTGTCTTCTTTACCTACTCCTGAATATCCTTCATGGTCTGAGTGAAGTCCTCTGCATGTCCACTCCTATGCTCCATTGCTCCTAGATCCCTGAGCTCACATATACCTCTTGGGTGCGTTCCATACACAATTTCAAAAGGACTCTTCCCTGTGGTCCAGTTCACACTATCATTATATGCATACTCAACCTATGAGATAACCATGTCCCATGTCTATCCATACTCTTTGGTTAGGCACCTTAGAAGGTTACCTAACACCCTATTAACAACCTTTGTTTGACCATCGGTCTGAGGATGGTAAGCTGATCCAAAAGACAGGTTGGTACCTAATCTGCTCCATAGAGTCTTCCAAAAGTGACTCATGAACTTCACATCCCTATCTGAAACAATGCTCAAAGGCAATCCATGGATCCTTACAATTTCCTTGAAGAAAAGGTGAGTAATATAACTAGCATCATGAGTGGTCTTGCAAGGGATGAAGTGACTCATCTTACTGAATCTATCTACCACCACATAGACACTATCAAACCCTGTCTTGGTCTTAGGGAGTCCTACCACAAAGTCCATGCTAACACACTCCCATGGTCTGTTAGGAATGGGTAGGGGTTGATATAGACCAGCATTACTAGCTCCTCCCTTAGCTTTCATACACACTACACATTGCTCCACATACCTCCTAACATCCCTTGACAACTTAGGCCAATAGCAAAACCTTTGCACTAGTTCCAATGTCTTATTGATGCCAAAATGTCCACTAAGACTACCATTATGCTTCTCCTGGATGAGATTCTCTCTCATTGATCCTCTTGGAACACATAACTGATTCCCTTTGAATAAAAATCCACTTTGCAATGTATACTCTGAGTATTGGCTATGAAAATGATTCTCAAAGTCAGAACATACCTTGTAGGCCTCTGAGAAGTCTTCATCTTCCCCATAGAGATCCTTGAAACTCTCTATTCCAATGCTCTTGATCTGTATCTCTTGTACTATTAGCAATCTCCTGCTTAGTGCATCTGCTACCTTATTCAACTATCCCTTATTGTGCTTGATGGTGAAATTAAAAGCTTGGATGTACTCCATCCATTTCAAATGTCTATTGCTCAACTTCTCTTGGGTGTTGATATAGCTAAGTGCCTGATTGTCAGTAAAGACCACAAACTCCTTGGGTAGCAGGTAATGCCTCCACTTCCTAAGTGGCTAAACTAAAGCATAAAGTTCTAGGCCATAGGTAGAATACTTCCTCTTAGCTTCATTAAGATTTTCACTGAAGAAATCTATAGGCCTTCCTTCTTGACTAATCACTCCTCCTACTACAACTCCACTAGCATCACATTTCACAGTAAACAACTTGTCAAGGCTAGGTTGAGTTGCCACTTCTTGTTTCAGTTTCTCAAAACCTTTCTCAGCTTCTTGAGTCCACTTAAACTTAATATTTAAACCACCTTTGATTGTATCTAGGACTGGTGCACATATGCCACCAAATTTCCTTATGAATTTTCTATAAAATTGAGCCAATCCATGAAAACTTCTTACCTTTGTCCCTATGGTTGGTGTAGGCCAATTTAAGATAGCTTCCACCTTGCTTGGATCCATCTTCAATGATCCTTGGGATACTACAAACCCCAAATACACAAACTCTTGTTTAAAGAAATCACACTTCTCTAGGTTGATGGCTAACTTCTCTTGCAATCTTCTAAGAACCAACTCCACATGCTTTAGGTGTTCTTCTGTTGTCTTGATAAAGATGAGTATATCATCAAGAATATCCCTATAAAGTATTTGAGCACTTCATTCATGAGCCTCATGAATGTGGTAGGGGCATTAGAGAGGCCAAATGGAATAACACTCCACTCATACAACCCATCTATTGTCTTAAAGGCTATCTTCCACTCATCTCCATCCTTGATTTTGATCTGATGGTATCCACTCTTGAGATCCAACTTGGTGAAGTATTGAGCTCCTCCAAGACAATCCATCAAGTCCTTAATCCTAGGAATAAGGAACCTATACCTAATTTTGATTCCATTTATTTCTCTAGAATCAATGCATAATCTCCACTTGCCTCCTTTCTTGGTTGCTAAGACTACTGGTACTGCACATGGGCTGATGCTCTTCCTAATCAATCCTTGATCCAATAACTCCTGCACTTGTCTAGCTACCTCTAGATTCTAATCCGGTGTAAGCTTATAAGCTGCTTTGTTTGGCAATGAAGCCCCTGGTATGAAGTCAATCTGATGACTAATGGCTCTCTTTGGAGGTAAAGTTGCAGTTGTCCCATCACTGACTATATCTTTGAACTGTTCTAATAACTCTTGGACTGCTCCAGGTATGACTATTTTTTTAGCCTTGTCTTCTTCTTTAGTTTGCAACATAACCACATATCCTTCACCCTCTTGATGTAGGTTGTTAAGGAAATCTTTACCACTACTTAACAAGACACTAGGTGCCTTTGACTTTCCTTCCTCTTCATCCGACAGTGACTGCAATTTAAATGTCTTCCCATCCTTCTTGAAATAAATGGCATTCTCTTTCCCATCATACATGGAACTTTTGTCATACTGCCATGGTCTACCCAATAGTAGATGGCATGCATCCATGGGTAACACATCACAAATCAACTTATCCTTATACCCTCCAATGGAGAACTCCACAATTACTTGCTCATTGACACTTTGCCCTTTGTTTAACCATGTTAATTTGTAAGGGTTAGTGTGGGGTACCTTCTCCAATTTCAATTTCTTTACTGCCTCTTCTGAGATGATGTTATCTGTTGAACCTAAATCCACAATAACCTTACATACTTTCCCAAGTATTTTGCATCTCACTCTAAACAAAGCTCTTCTTTGTTTTGGCTCTTCCTTGACCAGTTGTCTAATCAAAACTCTCCTAAACATCAGATTCTCCCCCATTTCTGATTCAATGTGATTGACCTCTGGTGATTTATTACTCATGGTTTCCTCTTGAGCATATGTCACTCTCTTCTCATTATTTGATGAAGATGCTTTCTCCAGGCACCTATAAGTTGGATGGCCTACTTGACCACAATGATAACATTTCATATTAGTAAAGTATGAGTTGCTTTTTCCTGCTCCTCTTCCTCTATTTGATCCTCCTTGAGATCCTCTACCTCTTCCAGGACCTCCTCTAGAAGGTGTTTCACTTCCATGCTCTGTGAGTTTAGATTCTTCTTGGTTTCTTTGTTCAATTCCTCTACCTTGGTAGCCACCTCTATGTCCTCTTTGATCTCTTTGATCTCTGCCTTTGCCTCTACTCTTAGAAGCCTAATCATGTTTCCTCTTGCTTCTTTCCTCAATCTTAGTAGCTAATTGGTAACATTGGTGTACTGTCTTAGGACTTAGAAGAGTCATCTCCTCTTGAATGTTCCACTTCAAGCCGTTAAGATACCTAGCCACCTTGAGACTTTCATCTTCTGAAACATTAGACCTCATACAAAGTTTTTGAAACTCCTCAGTGTAAGTGTTCACATCTTGGTCTCTTTGCCTCAAGCTTTGTCTCTTCTTATGTAACTAAATCTCATAATCATCTGGTGTGTATGCTTCTCTCAGTTTTTCCACCATACCCTTCCAAGTTGAAATAGGCTTCTTGCCTTCCTTTTCCCTCTTTGTCTGAATAAATTTACACCATGTCAAGGCAGATCCTCTCAATCTAGACTTTTCCACCTTCACCTTCTATGCTTCAGTGACTCCATCACATTCAAAGTGGTTCTCCATGCCTTCTATCCAATCCATGACTAGATCAGCTTCCAATTTTCCACTGAAAAGTGGTATGCCTTCAAGTGCTTTCCCACTCAAAGCTTTCAATGCCTTCAAGAAAGGCTCCTCTTGCAGAACAGGGTCAAGTTCAGGGGTCTTGTCTTCCTCTTCAACCTCTTCACTCTTTGGTACCCTACCCTCCAATCTATCACTAACCTCATCGGCCTTGATCTGCACATTGCTCAATGCTTGCTCAAGTTGAGCTAGTCTTTCTCTCAATCTCCTATTATCTTCTTCCTGATCTTCAACCTTCTTTTCCAGCTCAATGTTTTTCACCATGGTTGTGGATCCATTGGATTCAAGGTTTGACATACAAGATTCTATCCCAAATCTTTAACTTGCTCTGATACCAATCTGTTAGGGTAGGGTTGGATGGAACAATCACTGTTCCATGCTCTGGATCTTTATTTGCAAGATCTCCTTGGTGTCTTACTTCACCACCTTAACCCTTAGTACCTTCTTCATGTTTAGGTACCCCTGGTTATCCTGGCCAACCCCACTATCATAACAATTCAACTTACCAAGTCAATATTGGTGCACTGCCTCTAACTCCTCCTTAGCCCTTAATCTACCCTAAAGGCTAACCTATCCTCAACACTCAATTTGATCCTTGCAAGGGTGTGGAGAGCTTCCAATAGGTTCACACCATCACAACATGGTTCTAGATAATCCACCTTGCTTCCTTTGGCCATCCCTTCCACCAAACCCTCAACTAGGGTTTTAGTCCACTATTTCTAGGCTCTCCAATTAGGTCTTCTTCTCCGAGGAAAGAGGTTAACTCTCCTAAATTTTCTAAAGAACACAAAAGTTTTCCTTTGGTTTCTTGGTCCTTATGTCTATCCCTCAAAGATTCCAGAGGCCTTAATCCTCAACTGACCGTACACAGCCATAACCCTCCATTTAGCAAATTAGGCCTCTTTTAAGCCATTTTCTGACCACACAACAAACTGTTAGCTTATTCTCCCTCCAAATGGACTAGTGAAGCCTCCTCCTTCATGCCAAGTCTTTGCAAGGCCTCTATCTACCTCTCCAGAGCGTGAGTTTATAGGGAATGGTTACCCCTGCAAACCAAGTGCTTTGCACTTCTTGTCTTTCCTAGTCGGGCACTGTCAAGCTCGCCTAGGAGAAGACTCCCACAGTGTTTTCCTGACTCCTAACCACTCCTAACCCTATCTTATTTATAGACTCTTCCTCTGCCAACTATCTCCAATGTTGAATCACTTTCCAATTATACCTTTCCATCATCATACTTCTCGTATTTAGAGGACCATTCTCTATTGGACATCATGTGAAAAGAAGCACCTGAGTCAACTAACCAGACATCATCTGATGCCTGAGTTGTCAAGGCTACTGTAATGAAGGTGTCTACATCACTTTGAGAAGATTCATTTTCAGAAGCATTCTTCTTCTTCTTCTCCTTGCAGTCATTCCTGATATGACTAGGTTGCCCACAGTTCCAGCATCTCACCTTGAACTTTTTACCAGGAGACTTTGATCTCCCTATAGATTTTGATTTCAAATTCTTGTCTTTCTTCTTGCCCTTCTCCTTTGGTCTACCTCGAACAGCAAGAGCCTCTTTGGCCATCTTTGAAGACTTCCTCCACATCTCTTCAGATTGCAATGAGGCAACAAAGTCTTCTATCTTGAAAGCAGCAGTAGTGCTTCCAATCGCCATCACAAGATGATCCCAACTATCAGGTAATGAACACAACAGGAGCATAAAATGATCCTCCTCCTCAATCTTTACATCTATAGAAGCCAACTAAGTAACACTCATGTTAAACGAGTTTAGATGGTCTACAACAGATGCACCTTCTTCCATCTTCAAGGAGTACAACTTCCTCCTCAGGAATAACTTATTTACTAGAGACTTTCCCTGATAAATATCACCAAGCTTCTTCCATAATGAAGCTGCAGACTGCTCCTCATGGATGTTTAGGAGAACAAAATTGGCTAGACTTAATCTTATCAAACCTCTTGTTTTTCTATCAGTAAGATCCCAAGCTTCTTGCATTGTACTTTGTGGCTTAGTTCCAGACACTGCAATCCAGAGGTCTCTATCCACAAGAAAGTCTTCTATCTTGAGTTTCCATAACTCAAAGTTGTTGCCATTGAATTTTTCAATGTCTACTCTACTAGATGTACTCGCCATCTCAAACAAAAACAAGTTCTAACAATGCAAGACTCCCACTAAAACAATATTAGCACAAAAAAAAAAATCTTTCCTACAAGGATAACACAACTGGCCAAACTCTGATACCACTTGAAGGGAAAATAGGCATGGATCTAGAGACCCAACCATGTGGAATACATTCCATTAACACTAATACAATAGAGGAGAAAAGCATAAACCAACTTCAATAGCTTTCTAAAACTACTTGAGATGAGTACAAGCATGTAAAAAAAATATTACACAAAGATGAGCATTCACACATGACACCAGATATACATGGGAAAACCTTCTTAGGTAAAAAACCCACCATACAAAGTCCAGAATAATTGTATTACAGTAACAAAATAGTTACATACAAAATATAGTCTTCTCTGATCAGCTCACAACAACACTACTCAAATTATCTCACTGTTACAATGTTCTCTCTCATTAAACATACAGTTTGAATTTTCTTGATTCTTCTATGCAAAGTGTCATCAACTTCCTTAAGTCCAATGTTGTATTCAATTCTATCAGTCAACCACCAATCTCTAGTACAAATCATGTATGATTCAATTGCACCAAAGATCTTCCCATACCAATCTCATTGCCTCAAGCCACCCAAGCATAAATGCCAATACCCAAATCGGGTTCAAAACTACCACCTTCGGTTGGCCTACCCCTGCTGCAATAACTCCATTGGCCTTTAACCAATGATCACCTGGCACTGAGCCAAGTGTCGATCTTGTATTCGCTATCGCTCTTTGACTTTGAGTCCAAATCAGTCAACCCAGTCACCAAGCTCATCGAGCTCCTCATAACCTTTACCGTGCTACCACCGAGCCCATCTGACCAGCTCATGGTATGGCGGTAACCCTATCGAGCTCGCCATCCAAGCCTCCAATCAACCACCGCGCTACCATTGCAGTACCCGAGTTTCCCTACAGTATAGCGGTGAGCTCATTCAAGCTCACCAACAAACCCCTTCAAGCTCATCTGCCTCACCACTGACACCACCGTGCTACCTCTGCGGTCAAAGAACAAGATCGCGGTATGGTGGTGACCGGTCAGAGAGACCGCTGACGGTCTTACCGCGCTAACGTGGGGGCTGAGAGGCCACCCCACAATAGAGCGGTAACCATTAGCCTGACCATTGGCAGTCTTACTATGGCCACCACGGTCATCCACTTGGCTGGCCATGGTATGGTGGTAACCGCCAGCCAAGCCACTGGCGGCCTTACCATGGCCAGCATGGTCAGCCTCTAGGCTGGCCGTGGTAGGGCGGTAACCGCCAAGCTAGACAAAAAGACTGATACCGCGGCCACTGTAGTAAGGAGGAAGACAGCGCGTGGTATGGTGGTAACTGCCAAACACTTCACCGCAGAACTGCGAGAACAACAAAGGGGACCACCGCAGTAAGGCAATCAAGCCAAAAAAGAACAATTTTTTGCCACAACTTTGAAATTTTGGGCTTCGGGGTGGAAGTTGAGACATAGTTTCTCAACAAGCTCCCACTTGGCAAACACTTTCAGCCAACCCCATTGCAACGAAAAATCACTGTCTGTCATAGGCCCCAAGGCCCATCAATTCTGTACACCATCTGGACTTGTCTATGCTAACCAGCTTTGTCAAAGCATCTACAACATTCTTCAGGGTGTCCACCTTTTCCTAACTGACCTTTCCATCTTTGACCATATCCCTTATGAAATGATATTGCACATCAATGTGCTTGAACCTGGCATGAAAGGTCGGATTCTTTGCCAAACAAATGGCACTCTGACTATCACAACAAATTAAAATCTGCCCAGCATTAAATCCAATGTCTGACTGTCACAGGAAATTATAGACGGGGGAGTCGGTCTTAATATTCGTACTTTAAAACTTGTGTATGCCTTGGGATTCTCTGAAAAACGCAATAGATGCAAGGAAAAAGCTCACCATCAAAGAATATGACGATGAAGAAAGAGATTCAAAGGGATTTATTGTTTTACCAATTCAGAAAGAGGTGGTTTGCCAATTCTTGGATAAAGAATTGACATATAATATACTCTTGGGTCATCCTTGGATCCATGAAATGCAGGTTGTACCTTCAACATACCATCAGTGCCTGAAATTTCCTTGCAATGGCCAAGAAATTACCATTCCTGCTGATTCTAATAGTCCTCAACATTGCAATACCCTTAAGGTCGTAAAGGATGTATTTGTGCCTCATAACCGTGAAGCTCCTGATTCCACCCCTGATATCCTCAATAATTCAAGTCAATCCAATCCATTGTCTAAGTTGTTAGCCTTATCCTCTAATGAAGGAAGTCAATCATGTTCATCATCCAAACAACTAGAGAAAGAGGAGAAAACCACCCCTTCTACATCTATCAATCTTAAAGCCCAGCTCAATACTCTGGTCAAACAGTTTGAAAATAAAGTCCAATTCAAGGATAAAGGTGTGGGTGAATACTCCATTGAACAATCCCTCTACCTCTCGTAGTTAACTTCACCAAAATCCTATGGTTAACCATAACCTCATCACAACCATCCTCACAACTGGTCAAACTTTTTGATGGTCGATTCATAAAAGAATTCATTCAAGTAGAGGACTCTGATGATAAAGATATCTTGAACTGGCTCTACAAGGATGAAACTGATTCTCAAGCAATAATGGCAAATGTCCAAATGACTCAGTATGGTAAAGGATTCCCAATCTTGGAAAAGATGGGATATGATGGACAAGGACCTATTGGACAAAGTAAATAAGGTATTAGAGAACCCATTCAACCCATCATAAAAAATCCGAAAGACAAAACAAGATTGGGATATAAAGAGCATCAAAAGGACAAAGAAACAAAGGAGGACCTAAAGCAAAATTTTGTTGAACGAATCCTACAATTGTAAGAAAGTGATCACTATGAAACTGATTCCAATGATTATGAGTGGGATTCACTATCAGAGGAGTCATGTCATGATAAGGACATTAATGTGGTACACAAGTATACTCCCACACTCGAGGAGGGACAAAGCTCAGGGTTAAGACCACTTGAATTAGGATCGCAAAATATCGATGGCTCAAGTGAAGATGATAAAACTCCTAGTGAGACAGATCACTCAGAAGAGAATGACATCATAGACCTTGACCTTGCCATAGTTTTTTTCGATGACAATTTTTCCATTAGGACCCTTATAGCATCTGATCTAAACCCATCTCATGATCCCTTACCATTGGTACATCCTAAACTCATAGATTGGGTTCAAACTGAGTTTATTGATATCCCCACCTTTTCGAACAACGAGGCCATTGTTAACTTCCTTTGTGTTGTTAATCTTAAAACAGGTTCCTGTTAATCCTAAAAAAGGTTCCACCATTGAAGCCATAATGAAGCTTCCCAACAAGGGAGTACCAAATTTCCTAGTTGCAAAATGAAAGAAACAAAAGAAAGATCTGATGATGAAAACCACTCCATGGCAGTATCAAATCAAGAAAGAATTAAAAATAAAGAGCACATCCGACAGTGAAAACCTCTTCGAGGCACCGAAGGATGGGAAATTTGATACTCTTCCCAAGCACTTCCAAGAAAGATCCAAATTTTTGATTGATCCAATGCAATCCATCAATGTTAGCAATGTAGAAACAATAAAAACTCTTCATTTGGTAGAATCATTGACAAAACAAGAAAATTATAGCTTGATCAAGTTCTTTGAAGAAAGGAAAATAAAATTTTCTTGGTCATATGTTGACATGCAAGGGATACATCCATAATTTATCATGCATCACTTATCCCTCCCTTCAAGAATCAAACCAGTCAAGCAAAAGTTGAGAAAAATGCATCCTCACATTTCCCTATTGGTGAAGGTAGAACTAAAGAAGTTATTGGATGTCAGATTCATTAGACCCATTAACTATGCTGAGTGGATATCCAACATTGTGCCTATTTCAAAGCCTGATGGCAACATATAGATTTGTACAGACTTCAGACACCTCAACAAGGATTGCACGAAAGATGATTTCCCCTTTCCAAACATTGATATCATTATAGACTTGACAACAAGTCATGGCATGTTATCACTAATGGACAATTTTTTTGGATATAATCAAATTAAGATAGCACCTGAAGACCAAGATAAGAAAACTTTCACTTTCTAATGGGGAACCTTCTATTGGAACGTCATGCCCTTCGAGTTGAAGAATGTAGGGGCCACATACCAGAGAGCTATGACAACCATCTTTCATGACATGATGCATGTTTTCATGGAAGACTATGTGGATGACTTGTTGGAAAAATATTTCACCAGAGAAGGACATTTGGAGATAATAGACAAACTCTTGACTCGACTAGAGAAGTTCAATGTCTGCCTGAATCCAAAGAAATGTGTGTTTAGGGTCACATTAGCAAAGCTATTAGGATACATAGTGTCAGAAAAGGGTATTGAGGTAGACCCTGCAAAAGTGAAAGCTATAATGGAGATGCCACCTCCTAAGAAAATCTTTCAGTTAAGGTCCTTTCAAGGGAGATTTCAGTCAATCAAAAGATTCATATCACAATTGGCTGATAAAACTTATCCTTTTACCCACTTGTTGCACAAGAATGTTTCCTTTTGATGGGATGAGAAATGTGAGGCAGCTTTTAATCAACTGAAGCAATACCTAATGAGTCCACCTATTCTAGCACCACTAATAGAAGGAAAGAATCTCCTATTGTACATCACCATAATTGACTAATCACTGGAAGCCTTGTTGGCACAAGAAGATTCAATAGGAAAGGAGAGAGAAATCTATTATATTAGTATAACTCTAAATGGTTATGAAATAAACTATACGTCCATTTAGAAATCCTATCTCGCTATAGAGTTTTCTACCCAACAATTGCGACACTATATGTTGACTCACACAATCAAACTCATAGCCAAGATAGATCCACTAAAATATCTCCTTAGCAAAAAAAATCTAACAGGAAGATTGGCCAAGTGGGTAATGGTACTCAGTAAATTTGGCATCCAATATGTCAATAGAAAATAAATCAAAGAGAAAGCCATTTTCGACCAATTAGCTGATGCACCGATTCATGATGATCATCCCATACATGTTGAATTTATAGATGCAGATGTCCTAATAGTAGTAGCAAAGCAATCGGTGTTGTATTTTAATGGTTCCTATACTCAACATGGATCAAGAGAAGGAATCCTATTCATCACTCCCCTAGGGCACACTATTCTGAAATCATATCACCTCATGTTTCCTTGCACCAACAACATGATAGAATATGAAGCACTTATCATCGACATCAAGATAGTTGTAGAATAGAAAATTACAAAGCTGCAAGTCCATGGGCATTCTCAACTAGTCATTAATCTGGTCAACAATGATTATCAAACCAAGGATGGCAAATTGATGCCCTATAAGAGGTTGATTGATGACTTCAAGAAATATTTTATTGACATCAAATTTGGTCAAATTCCAAGGAGTGACAACAAATTTTTTGATGCTATGGCTAGCATTGCCTCTTTACTATATATTCCAGAAAAGCACGATCATTATGAGTTCATGGTGGAGCAACTATTTACCCCCGCTTATGATGATTCTATGTCCCGACTCATATTCCACCTAGACGACGTTGATACTTCCATCTACAAGAAGATCTACACTTACCTAAAAGATAATAACCTACCTCCCAATCTCTCCCGAAACCAAAAATGAAACTTCATCTACCAAGTTGCTTGCCATACCCTTATAGTGGATGTACTTTACTGATGAGGTCTTGATGAAACTCTCTTACGATGTCTAGAAAGCGATGAGTCTAAAATGGCTTTACAAGAAGTCCATGAAAGTATTTGCGGCACTCATTCAATTGGTCTAACCCTCGCTAAGAAACTCCTTTATTTGGGATACTACTGGATGACTATGGAGAGAGAGGCCTTCCAGTTTTTCAAGACATGTAGGAAATTATAGGTCCACTTTAATCTTATCCATGCACCAGCACAAGAATTGCAGACCTTTGCATCAACATGGCCATTTTGTCAATGGGGGTTGGATCTTGTAGGAAAAATTCACCCATCTTCATCCAATGGACACAAGTTCATCATCACAGCCACAAAGTACTTCACAAAGTGGTTCAAATTCATGCCTCTAATCACCATCACAAGGAAGCATATCTCATCGTTCATCTTGAACTACATCACCTGTAGGCATGGTATCCCTCAATCCATTGTCACTGACAATGGAAGACCTTTTAAGAATTAGGACGTGCAAGAACTCTATGAAAAGTTTCATATCCAGCATCAGTTTTCTACACCATATTACCCTCAAGGGAACAACCAAGCAGAGGCCTCAAACAAAACTATCCTGAAGATCCTAAAGAAAATTGTCAATGATGTTGGTCGTGACTGGCATATTCAACTGAACCCTACTTTGTGGTCCTATTGTACAAGCATCTGCACTCCCATAGGAGCTAAACCATATGTACTTTTTTATGGATTTGAAGCCATATTGCACATTGAGGTTGAGATACCATCAATCTATGTGTCCTTGAAAGGTCTCATTTTAAATGAAGATTATCGTGTGTCTAGACTACAAGAGATAGAATTGTTGGATGAACGCCATCAGCAAGTAGTAAATCACCTAAAAGAGTATCAATAGAGGATGTCTAGGAGCTACAATCACAAGGTCAAACCAAGAAAATTTCATGTAGGTGATCTAGTACTAAAGGAAAATCCCCGAAATCAGCAAGATCGAGAAAAGAAAGGAAAATTTGAGCCAAATTGGTTAGGTCCTTTTGTTATTGTTTTAGTCTTTAGATCAGGGGCATATTCATTGTCTACACCAAAGGGGGGTCTATTTGAAGAACCAATGAGCAGTCTTCATCTGAAAAATTTCTACACATAATGCATCCAGTGCATGCTTAAAAGTCCCGAAAAAATCATAAAAAGTAGAAAAAGTCCTGAAAAAATCCTAAAAAGAAAAAAAAGTCTTGAAAAAATGGTCACCCACTCTAGAATATCTTACCTTTGTCTGGAATAATGTGCCACTCCCTATGGCATACCCTATACTCTATCGTACTACTTGTACACTCAGCCAAAAAGGAATCTCTCAATGATGTATGGTGTCCTGCCAATCAAATATCTAGTACAAAAAATGTAAGGCATCTCTGCATCATCCTCTACCCATGCCTCACAATCAAGATACAACCACCAAATAACTATGTCCAAGTTATCAAGGACCCTCCTCCAATACTCTAACTTTCCCATCTTATGCTAGACAAGTGGCCCTATGTAACCAAAAACATATGGTCGCCCTGCTGGTCGAGCCCTCCCTCCCATTGGTCATGTAATCGCTATATGCTTCCAGGCCTAGAGCTATAATAATGTACATTCCGCTATGAGACTACTATCCCAAAGATATACAACCTTATGCAAATCATGATATAGGTGTGCAAGCATGCACAAACCCTAGGCATATCTGGTCCCATGAGCAATCATGCTCTCCAAAACCTTACCCCAGCCAACTGAAAAGCTCTTCAATGTACGGTTGGGGTAGACAAAACCACTAATGAATCCTGCTAGCACATAGGGAAAGGGTTGATGAGTCACAATCAACTCCCACCAATATATTTCATATCAATTAAATTTCTCATCATGGAAAATCTATCGAATGACATCAGTCCCCCCTGCTCCTCGTGATCATACACCACTAGATCCCCCATGACTAGTATCCTCAAAATATGATATACATCCTTAGGGGTAACTGTAATCTCTCCAGTAGCCAAATAGAAGGTTCTGTGGTCACTATGCCACCACTCTACAAGTGTCATCAATAGCCCCTGATTAATCTGGTACTGGGGCATGTCAATCCAGGAAGTCAGTCCACACTGATCAATAATTGCCAAATCTGTTGGGGTAAGTGTTGGGATCATGTCCCATGTCCACGGAAAGTGCTCTTGAACTTGTAAATTTACTAAGTCACCCTCCTATGATCAAATTAAAGCATCAAGTCAGCCTATCAATCAACATATCAATTAATCAAATCAACTCATGTGAGATTTTGGTAAAATATCAAGGAGCACCTATGCTATCGTCGACTCGCATTTGTCATTAGATCGGTCAACATCAATCAACCTATCTTTGACCCTCATTTTTCATGAGGTCAAATCAATCAATCAATCAAATCTATCCTATCATCAATCTTTGCCTATCATGAGGATGATCATTAATCTATCAATCAACATCATCCTATCATTGTCTAACATGATCATCAACCATCAAAATCATCAATTTTGGCTCAATGTGCTAAAATAGAGTTTATATGCATTATTCTTGAATGCGTTGGAAAATGGACCTAATGCGTCAGAGCAATGTCCCGATGCATCATTTCTTGAATGCGCTAAGTGATCTACCCTATGCGTTATTCTATCATTTCCATGTGCTAGTTTAAGCTCTCAATTTTCACAATGAACAAGTTACAAATGAGCTTTCTTTTACCCATTTTGACCTTTTAAGGGCTAATTAAGGTGGCATTTATTTATTTTTTCAAAAATGGGTTGTAATCACCAATGTAGCTAGAATATTATCATTTTTTGGGAGATCAATCAGGTCACCATCCTCAAATTTGAAGATCATCAGTGTATCATTGGAAAACCATTTAATCAGAAAAAATTTCAAATAAATTAAAAATCAATAAAAATTCAAAATCCTTGATTTATCTCCTGAGGGAGCATCCATTCATCATCACTAAAAAATCAGTGTCTAGGGCATGTCAAAAAATTTAGTTTATTGCATTTTTTATACAGCTTTATCACTAGATTTGCATTATTAGTTTGAGAATCATTTGAGCATATCAATACTCCATCATATATTATTCATCATTTATCTTCAAAAACACAAAAATATAGTGATGTAGGCATGTAGTTTGTGTTGCATAATAGCTTCTCACTTCTCGGGTTTCCATTTCATAGATTCATGTGCAACGAATAATTCTGAGAGCATGAATTGAGAGATCACCAAGAATAGAGGACAATGGAATGATTTCAAATGCAGGTTTATAATATTTTTCTTTATTGTTTCTCTTTCATTAGATGTAATACATTTCATTGATGTGTGTTTTTAGTTATGATTAATTACTCTCACTGACACATTTAAAAACCACACATGTGTATATGGATGCATTTGATTTAAATTGGGTGTTAATGTCTTGGCTCATGATTGAGCATTGTGAAATCTCTTATGTGATTGATACATTGAAGGTAGATGTGATGTATGGCATATGCTTGAATTGTAAAAAGGTGTTCATATGGTAATGTTATCTAAATTTCATGGTACATTATGCATTGTATTCCTATTGAAGTGTCATCATATGTGTGAAGTGATCATGTTAGTGCATGAATGGAATGTTGCATTGTCATAATCAAATATTTGGGTCAATAACATGTCCCCAAATCATGTTGTCCTTAGGATTCTTGTGAGAACCTAGATGGGTAATTGAAATTGTTTTCTCTCTTGCATAGGGTGCATATTTAATGGTTAAATGAAATTGTTCTTTTAGGAGCATTATGTTGATTTGGTTTAGAGCCTCAATTGTAATTTTCCCTATGAATGATGCAGATGTCATTATTTTTTAACATGTGGTAGTGATGCATGGTGTGAGTAATGTTTGTGTAATTGCATTCTAATTGTAAATTCCTTGTGGAAGTGGTACTTGGGTGAAGCCCTACCCTTGTGTGGATAGAATTTGTGGATTTCATAGTGAAATCTGAATATGCCTTCTTGCATCATAATGTGATCATGTCTTGATGAAGTGCATTTTCTTAATGTGATTTTGTTGGCATAGTTAATTGAATTTGATGAATTGTATATCTAATGTTTTTGAGCATGCCATCTCTAACACAATTTGGATGTTGTACTTTCAAGGTGTCATGTTACATTTTACTCCCTCAAAAGTGGCTAACATTAGTCACCCAATTCATGTAATCATCTTTTCCAAGTTTATGCTTTATTTTGGTTATCGATGAACTCTCCAATCATTGATTTTGGATTGATATTGAATTTTTAATTTTCTTATGAATGGTCTAGTAACCAAATTTTTGCTCCTATCTAGTTTGTGGCCCTTGGTCACACTTATTATTTTTTTGCACACATTTTATGATTTAATGTTGGAATTGATAGTTCTCCCTCTTGGGTTGAATTTTTTCTTTGTGGTGACTAGTCTAAATTTTTGAAATTTTTGGTCCTATTCTATGTTATGTTTGTTTCATATCATGTTCATTATGAACCCATGATAGAATGTACAAGGGAGATTATGACAGAGAATGTGCTAAGTCTTGGTGGTTGTGTTAATTATAATTGTATTGCATCAAAATTCATGTTCATGATGTTCATGATGAAATGGAAGTTGATGTTGTGTGGTATTCAATTTTTTTATGAAATGCTTGTGTGCATTTGGTTTTATAACTTTGAGTGGCTTAATTTATGTGAATATTCTCATGCTTGACATTGAGTGAAGAGTATTCAAATATATGTATTAGAGTGATTATGAAATTACATGTTCTCAGAGTAAGATTGGATATGTGGATAATTGTGTTTTCCTTGTGCTTGAATCTATTTTCTAGTAGATGGTTGGGTGTGATTTAGTACACCAAGTGTGTGTTCTCTTGCTTTTCTTAGCATTATTTGAGTATTTGTTGAGATTTATTGGGAACTAAAATCAATTTTATTTGATAGTATGAAGACACACATCATATCATTTGGGGATGTGATTTCCACAATTGCACTCATGTTTGACATAGTGTAGGGTGTGAAGGTGTGTTAGTAAGTGTCTCAACACATATTATTGTGTTTATTTCTATTATATTATATATGTCTACCCTTGTTAAGTTGATAGTTGAGTTTGTCTTGGTGGCTTTAGGAGTCTCTCCTTGGTTTTTTAGTGGTGTTCCTAGCTTAACTCTAGAAGAATATGCAATTTCACTTTGAGGAATTGGCTATCTTGTGTATTCTTTTGTGAGAGTGCTTAGGTTTTGAGCCCTATAGTGGTTGTTGGTTTCTTTTCTAATTGTGATTTCATGACCTTGTTGGGTTTTTTAACCCTTATTTGGGTCATAGTTGAGAATCATGATAGTGAAAAATTGTTTTTTTCTCCTATGCTTAGTGTTAAGATGCTTCCTTGGTGGTTGTGGTGTGAGTTTAGGGTTACTAAGCTCCTCATTGTTTGGGATTGCTTATGCATTTCAAAGGTAATTTCCTAGATTGTTGCCTTTAATAACCCTTATGTTGTTCCTATTTTCATGTTGAGAAGCTATTGTACTTAAGAAATCCTCACTTTTCCAAATTGGTCTCGAGTGAGAACCTTGTGGTGAGTGCCATAGTCAGAGGTGAGGGATGCTCTTGGTGAGAATGGTGGTGAGGTAGTGTTACCTCTAGCCTTGTGTGTTTTTTGGACCTAGTAGTTGGTTTGTGTCATCGGTTGCAATGGCAACTGGTGAAGGTAGTGTGGTGATCTCTAAGGTGGTTGCACACCTAGTTGTGGGTGATCACTTAGCTTGTGTGTCCTAGAGTTGTGTGTTGTGTGTTTGACGGCTAGAATTGGTGAGATTCTAAAGGATATATTTGTGATTATGATGTGTTTAAAGGATCATGTACTAGGTGTACCTATCCTTATTTGTGCAAGCTTCCAAGAGTAAGCCTAATTTTAGTGGGGAAGGGTGTAATGCCCCTCCTGTTTGCATCTTATTAATGTGAGATTGGTGTTTCAACTTCACCATTCTCTCATTACTTCTTTGGTGATTAATTTATGGATTTGAATGGTGTGTATGAACCACTGCATGTTTGAGATCAGGTTCCTCAACATGTCACTTATTGGCATTTTATATATTTACATGTTTGGTTTATCATTATGCTTAAGTTTAGTGATATGCATTCTTTATGTTGTGATTAAATGCAATCCTAATTATTGATGTTCAGAAGAAATGATTTATATGACAAATGTATAGATGTTATTTTATGATTATGCTATTGGACCTCGTTGGGATGATTATGTTGTGCTTCGTCTATATATATATATATATATAGAGAGAGAGAGAGAGGATACCATTGATATGTGTTGAATGGTTATAGGTACATGGTTATTTCTCCACCCAACTACATAAGTTTGAGTTATTCTCCAAAGGTGGTTAATTCATAGATGTCACATTTGGCCTCCTTATTCATTCCTTACTCATACTCAAATCAAGTACGGTATGTGTCATATTCGACCTTATGTAAACATGAATCTGAGTTAGGAATTATTCTAGAATCCCTATCTGTTGTGAAATGTCAATGCATGCTTGATTTAAATAATTTCCTAGTTTTATGTTTTTCTTTGCAAAATATTTAATAAGTTGCGAGTTTCATGATTTAATTGTATTTTAATCATGGAATCAGATAAAGGTGAATCTTTAAGTGATAGTTTAAATTAATTTTTTTATCATAAATAAAATACTAGGAATTTAAATGATTCTATAGTGATCATAGAAATTTCTTATGTATTTTGGGAAAAATACGAGAAAATGAAAATATAGTTAAGTTAATTAATTTTTTGAAAAACTTTGGGATGGGAATGTGTATTTGTGCTCGATTTAATCATAAGAATTAAAGGACTTAAAAAGATTGAATGTGATTTTTTATTTATATTGGGTATTTAGAGAAAATAAAGAAAATAAAATTTGAAAATTAAAATAGAAAAATTAGAAAAGAGAAAATCGGAATAAGGTTCAAAAAGGAAAGGAGATGGTCATTTTTGGATTATTCATTTTTGTGATGGAAAATTATCCAAAATACTCTTTTTGAAAAAATTGAAATTGGGTGGATTTGGAAGAGAATAGATTGGGATGGGAAATAGATCTTTCTTGCATGTGTATTATCATGCCTTCTCCAAATTAAATCACAAGTTCTCATGTGTTTTATGGAAAAAAATTCTAAAATCCCGAAAACATGAATTTTACCTTAAAAGTGTGTTGTTGAGTAAATTTGGAGAAAAAGAGTATGTTTATAATTTTGAAATTTTAATTTTAATTTTTCAAGTTTTTCTTCAAAGGAGTTATTGAGAATTTTAACTAGAAAAAATGAAACTGTGCATGTTTTGTAATGAGCTAAATAATGCAAGGAAGGAAGTATCCTTATTCATTTTTTATTTAGAACCAAAGGTCAATTTGGAAAATTAAGATTTGAATTTTAAATTTTTGAGCATTCTTTAATGGTGAAATTGGAAAATGAATGGTTTTCCTTTGTAAAAAATTTAGAAATTTTGAATTTCTGAGTGATTTTGGATGAATTTTAATGTGAAATAAAACATATCCTTAATTTTTTTTTATTTAGAACATTATGAGACTATGTTTTATTTCAAAAAAATAAATTATGCTTTGTTTTATGTGTCACATCCATTGGAGAATGTGATGAGCTTAGGGTTTAGGTATTAGAGAGGTTTATGAGAATGACTCCCAATGTAAAGCCATCGACCGAAAGTAGTATGTAGGAAATCATAGTGTGCATAGTTTGGATTAACAAGTGAAAACTAATGAAACATGGGTAATTAATTAACTAAGATAATTGATATCCCTCTCATGCCTTTAGTGCTCATATAGACTAAGGATGATCAAAGAAGACAAGCCACTTAGGGAGTGTTAAACTTGTAAGATCAATTACCCTCGTTTGTATGAGAGAATAATTTGTTTTGCACTGAGCCCCATGTGAGTTTCCAAAAGGGCATTCCCCCTCTTGCTATCTAATATCTAACCCTAGTGTAATTAATTAGTACCTAAAGGATAATGTATTCCTTTCCATGTGATTGTTTTATTCCCTTGATCTTTGTATGCTTATGGTGAGTTGGCTCAATGTAGATTATGATATGACATTGGTGAGTTTTCCCAATGTGGATTGAGTTAATTTTCCATTTGTGAGTGTACCAAATAATGATTTATATTTGATCCATTATGTTTTTTGGATGCCTGTTTGACTTATGATGTATATGTTAAGTGTTTCATAGTGCATGGTGTGTGTAAGCCCTCTCCCCATTATTTTTGGCATAAGTGTTGTGCTTGTGGACCATATTCCTATCTCTTAGCATGGTGGGAGTGGATCCTTTCAATTCCGCAAGGTCACATAGAGTGTTAACCATCATTGGGGACTGAAATTTCAAGGATTGAGCTCAAGTTTAGTACCATGTTGTAATTGTAGACACCTAAATTTGACCACTTCCATATGGTCAAAATTCTATTATTTACTCGTCTAATTCATCTATATTAATTAAATGACATATTTAATTAATATTGTCTCATTTTCTAAGGTTCTTATAAGTATTTAATTAAATATTTTATCCTTAATCATTTCCTCTCTAAATTAAATAAATCAATCAATTTATTTAATTTAGTCAATTATCCTCTTCAATTTTAAATTCATTATTTCTCTCTCCTTGTCCCATCCTCCATAACCTTTTCACTAATCTGGGTTAATCTAATTAATCCTTCATTAGGATGTGCATATCCTTAATCAGGATTAATATCACATCCTCCATATTTATCCACTTGCCTCTAATTCTCATTAATTTTCCTAATCAATTGTTTGCACAATCTTAATCCTAATCACTTACCTTTTCTAGCATGTCCTTAAGTCAACATTTCATGGTACTTACCTTATTTGGTTTGACCTCTTCCCCATGTGAATTAAAAATTCACACTTATTGCCCCTTGCAATTGTCTTCCCCATGACCTCTCAAAAGTCACATCCATTGGCTTCTTCCAAGCTTGTGAATTTTAAATTCACTTTCATTCCTCCAATGCCATCTCAAATCCCCATGGTGACAAGAGTGGGATTTCTAAAATTCCTCACTTGTCACTTTCAGCCCCACTTGGGGACAAGGAATACCTTTTTGACGAAATCCTCTCCCATCCCAAGGTACTTGCAAGTACCTTGGGACCACATGGCCTTTTCCATGTCACCCTTTACTTATTCCATCTCACCCTCCACATGGAAAGATGTGAGGTCTTCTGAGTCCTCAACTCACCACAACCCTTCATCTTGTCCATGGTGGATCAATCTCAACCATCCATTTTTCTATAAATGGAGGGTCTTGGCCTCAAGCTAAAGAGGTTAGATTTTGGAGATTATTGCATTCAAGTCATTTTCCTTCAAGCCATTTTGTAGCCATTAGTGTAGTTCACCTACCATCTTCAATCAATCCACCCACCACCATTATTGCAAGCTTTCCATCAAGGAGCACACTATTGGCTCTCAAAAATGTAGGTTTTAACCATAAGAGTTTGCCAAGATCTTACAACACTTTTGGCCAATGTACAAGGCCAATTACACAATTGAACCTTCTACTCTTTAGGTTCCGCTAGACCTAGGTGGGTGAACCTATATGAAACATTCATATTTGAACTGAATTTCCTACTAAACAGTCTACCCACAATGGAAATTAGGAATGGGTAGACCAAATGATATCACAACTACTCCTACTACATGAATGAAAGGTTTTGAATATATTTTATAATGAATTCTATATTCTGGGATATGGCATATCAGTGCCTTCTATCTATTGGGAAATGGAGTCAAAAAATATTACTAATTACATACATATCTTCCTTTCTAACAAAATTCACGTTGTTAAACACTCTAAGGGATGAAGCTCTAATGACTGGCATGTGACTTCATGAATTTATGACTGGCATAAATTGTGTTGAATTATTTTCTTACCTAGCTCTCCTTCAAATATCCAAAGGAAATCTCACAAACATAGTGACTTACTCAAAGGAATTTAATTCTACCTTGCAGACACCAATAAATAAAATCACACAAAGTAAAGATATATACTCTGATGAATCAAAACATACTTGATATTTAGACTCAAATGATCGAAAGATTTCAAATTGGAGAGAACCAAGCAAAAATATTATTTATGACATCACAACAATGAAATAATCAGAAAGGAATTTTTTCAAAGAAAATCATCCCCATTGCACTGTTTCCACAAGCTTTTTTACATGAATTCATTCCCTATTTTACTTTTATAAGAAAAGTCTCTTACTACTCTCCAACCAAACCCCTATGACTAGTTTTTCTCAAATATTTATACAATAAATTTCAAAAGTCATGACTCTTCATTTTACCCACCACAACCGTTCCACATTCTAATGAAAATGAAATATTTCAATAAGTTGCCTTATCGGTAATTTAAATATTCTTACACAATTTTTGCTTTAATTTTTCTTTATAACTTGACCGCTACATTCACCATGGATTTTATTACCCTTACCACCTTACCACGGTCAACTTGTTGACCCCTCGCAGTATGGCAATGTTCGGCATTCATTGTCTTCTCTTCTTCCACCGCTACACCACGGTCCATGCTTTAACTATCGGTGGTTCTGCGGTACCTGACATTTACTGTCTCCCTCACCATCTACCGCACCACCATGATCTATATTCTACCTACGTGCGATATCGTGGTATTAACCATCATGGCCTTCTCTACCCATACCGCTCTACCATGGTCTCTGACTCAACCGTCAGCGGTATGGCAGTAACTATTTGTTACATGTCTCTTTCATTCAACTCTCGGTCACCATTCAACCGCGAGCTTCATTTCAACTGTCATAGGTATCACAGTTGACAACTAATATCACCTCCATTGTCTCATCATTGCCTACTGCAATACCGCAAGTAACAACTCTTCCTCCTATGGTTCAATGATGAATAACATTCATTGTCACGCTAACTGCCTACCACATTATTGCGGCCTATGGTTTGACCACGCGCGGTTGCACAGTAATCCTTATCTATTAAGCCTCCCTAACCGCTATTGTCTCCACTACTTAATTGACGTCCTGCATTTGATTGACCATGGTACAGCGGCAAACATTCTTTGTCTACTCCAAACTGTCACCGCTATACCATGAGCCACTTTGCAAAAGGCCACGATAAAGTGGTAAAGGGTGTTGGATTTAAGAAAATTGAGAAATATATCAACACTTATAGGGTATTAGGAGTTTATGAATGGTGAAAAATTATTTTTTTAATGGAAAAGATAGCAAACGAACGGGCTCAAATGGGCAAAGAACTTAGAATTTTAGTGGAAATTTTTTGGTCCTAACAGTGGCTCCTGTTGGGGATGAGTGCTTTAAAAAATCACTGCAAGAATCCATAATACTTTGGTAGAGCAGACCGAGTAAAATGACATGAAAAAATGGAGGCAATGGACAATGGAAGGAAAGAAAGAGCGGAAGAAATGGAAAAAGGAAAATGGAAAGAAGAGCATAGAGAATGAAAGGAATAATGACCATAATCTACTGTACATGGAAAGAAAGCAATGCCTTCAGAAAGAGAACTCCTAAGAATGTCCATGTACTGGCAAACCCAGACCCCTCAAAATTTTATAAACTACTGTGCATGGAAAGAAAATTTAAAGAGGGTAAGTTAAGAATTGTCCATGCATTGGCAATTCTTAACCCTTTGTTGATCCTCAAGAGAAGAAATGCTTCAGGTACTACCCATATATAGGCAACTCCTGCTCCTCTACAGACATATTCTGCAAGAAATAGGAGTCTTCACCTCCTTTACCAATTATCACAAAAGGACCCAACCATAAGGCTTCAAACTTGTCATGTTACCCCTTCTCCTGATAGTGAGCATTCCACATCAAAACCAAATCATCTTCTTCAAAATTTCTCTCCTTGGCCTTTTTATTAAAAAGGTTCTTCATTTGTGACTACAGTTTCACATTCTGCTTTTGAGCCACTCTTCTCACTTCATCAAGATCTACAAGTTGCTCCATTCATTCCTCCATTGGATCAGAAATATCCAATTATTCTTGCAGAATAAAGTTATAGACTGGCAAAAGATTCTACAATGGAATCCTAGCCTGTGTCCCATATACCAACTCAAATAAATATTTCCAAGTTTCCCTTTTCACTGTAATCCTATTTTCCCATACAACCAATCTTAACTTCGAATCCCATGCCCTTTTGTTTGTATCCAGCATCCTCCTTACTATCTTCAAAATATTTTTATTACTTGACTCTACTTGGCCATTTGCTTGCAGATGGTATGGGGCAGAATAGGAAATATAAATGTCATGCATTTTACAAAAATATCTTAACTCATCAAATCTAAAACACATCCCATTATCTATGATCAATCTGACTAGGGTGCCAAATTTGGTTATAACATTCTCCATCAGAAAATTCATCACCACTTTGCTTGTTGCTTGCTTAGTTGGGATAGCCTCCACCCACTTACTAAAATAATTTGTGGCCACTAGTATCCACCTATTTCCTCCACTTGATCTTTCTTGTATTTCTCCAATGAAATCAACTCCCCTTTGGTGAAAAGGTGCTTCTACTTGCAAAGGTCTAAGTGGCAATTCTCCTTGATACTTCAACTTTCCTAAAAATTTCTGACAAGCCTCACACTTCCTCACATATGCAAAGGAATCATTGAATACCCTAGGCCAATAATAACCAGCCCTGAGAATCTTGTGTGCAGTAGTCTTAGAAGAATAATGGCCTCCACATACCCCTTCATGCATTTCTTTCAAGACATACTTTTCTTGGGATTCATCTAGACACAACAACAATATACCATTCCTATTCTTCCAAAATAAGTCCCCTCCTAAGAAAACATATTTAGAAGCTTGCAACTTCAAAGATCTCCTTTGATTATCATTCAGCCCTTCTGGGAACTTCATGTGTTTTAGATAATGCATCACATTTATATACCATGGAGTATGCTCAATACTTGTTATGACCTCTTCCTTACCTTCTACACTGCGGATTTGGTTTGCTTCAATATTTGTTTCTACCATTAGCCTAGCCAGACCTTGACCTCTTACCAATTTGGTAATCTGAATTTCCATATTGAACTCTTGGATTTTATTAATCCATCTACATCTCTTCCCTGTCACTTTTGTTTGCACCAGGATATCCTTCATAGTTGCATGTGGGACATAAGCAATTACCTCAGCTCCAACAAGGTAAGGTCTGAAATCCTTTGCTTCTTTGACCAATGCATAAGCCTGTTTTTCCATAATATCATACTTCAATTCTGACCCCTGCAAAGACTTACTGAAAAAAGAAACAGGCTTCTCATGACCTTCACCATTTTTCTATAACATAATAGCAGCTATGGTGTGAAATGAGGCAAAAGAAAATCTGAAATGGTTTAGTAAAATCAGGAAACTTCAAGATAGGGGCTTCTTTGATAGCTCTCTTTATAGATATGAAGGCATCCATAGCTTCAGTAGTCCAGTCCAAATTTTCTCCTTTTATCAACATCTTAGATATAGGTTTAACAATCTTGGCAAAATTGGACACAAACATCCTAACAAAATTAATTTGGCCAAAAAATGATTTAATAGCTTTGACAGTTTTGGGAATGGGAATTCTATCTATGGCATCTACCCTTTCAGGATCTATCCTAGCCCCATTTTTTGACACAATATGCCCCAAAAGTTTACCCTTTATAACAGAAAAATGACATTTTTTAGGATTAAGACTAATACCATATTCCAAAGCTTTTATGAAGATCTTCTCCAAGTCCCCAACATGATTCCCTGCCCTTTTGGAATAAGCAGTGAGATCATCTTCATATACCACCACTATAGCATTGATTAGATTTGCAAATGCCACATCCATGGCCTTTTGAAAAGTAGCTCTTTCATTTTTTAGACCAAATGGCATTCTCATATAGATATATGTTCCCCATGGTGTAGTGAATGTTGTCTTGTACTGCTCAGATTCTTTGACTTTGACCTGGTTATAACCAGGAAAATCCATCCATCATTGACAATAGCTCACACCCTGTTACTTTGTGCAATATTGCCTCCATGTTTGGAAGAGGATAATTATCTTGTAGGGAAGCAACATTCAAATTTCTGAAATCTACACATAGTCTTATGTCCCCATTTTTCTTCCTGACTGGAACCAAATTTGAGACCCGTGTTGAATGCCTAATGGGTTTTATGATACCTCCATCTCTGAGCTTTGCTAGCTCCTCTTGCATCTTAGGTTCCAAAGTTGGGTTGATAGGCCTCTGCTTCTATCTGAATGGATTTGTGTCTGGCTTAAGTGGAATCTCATGCTGAAAAAGATCTTCTCTATATGCCTTCAAATCCTCATAAAACCAAGCAAACACATTCTTGTATTTTCTCAGCAATGTAATCAACATTCTTCTGATAGTTGGGCTTATTTTCTTTCCAATATAAACCCTTTTTGGTGATAATTTTGTTCCCAGATTTATTTCTTCAATATCTTCCTCCTTAATAGGTTTTTTCTTGATGAGAGAACGGTCACTCCCATCATATACTCTCTCCAGTGCCACAAGCCCTTTGGGAAGTTTGTTAGTTTTAAGCTGCAAAAATTCCTTCCCAAATATAGTTTGTTTCCCATCCACTTCTTCCACAAAAGCATTAAAATAAATATCCTATGCCTCGTACTGATCTATATAATGAAGAAATTTCAAAAGGTCAGTATCATCATTAAAAACTTTCCAGCTATATATGTTATCAGGGATAGCAGGCCTTGTTTTGAATTCAACATGAGAAACTCCAGCCAAAGTGATATCATCTTTCTTTAAGGCTACACTAGCCAAAAAATCAGCCATCAAATTTTCATATCTATCTATCCAATCAATTGAAAAAGCATCAAACAGTTCCACTGTATCTCACACAACATTTCTATATTGTTTCAGCCTCTTATTCTTTGCAGCATACTTTGATCTAACTTGTGCCACAACTAGCTCAAAATCTCCCAAGACATACAATAACTTAATCTTATGTTTGACAGCCATGTTCAAACCAATCAACAAAGCTTCATACTCTGCCATGTTATTTGTACATTCAAAAGCCAACAAAAATGAATATTTAAATGTTGTACCTTTAGGTGATATGAAAACTATCCCAGCTCCATTACCTTCTTGGCTGCAAGCCCCATCAAAATACATTTTCAACACACCTAGAAACAATTCTATCAATTGGGTGAGTATTCGCTAATTCTGGCTGAGATAATTCTACTCTAAAACTCCCCAAATCCACATCACAAAAGCAATTAAGTTGTTCTTGAGGAACATATTCAGCAATCTGATTCATCCTTGGTTCTCTATACAGCTTCACTTCTTCACCATTAACTGGTATTGTGGCATATGATAAATCAAACTGCACATTACCTCCAACTGTTGCAGTCCATTGTCTTGACAAAAGCATCCCAAACTAAGGAGGTGTATCAATCATGATTATATCAATGTTATAAGTTTCTTGTGGGTAAGTTGCTAGTTTCACTTCTACACCCTTCACAATCCCCACAACTAGGATAGGCCTACTATCCATGGCATAGCACTTACCACCCTCAATATCTACCCACAAACCAAGTTGCTTCATTACCCCTACTAGCATAATATTCATTGAAGCACCTGAATCTATCATGTGATTTCTTACCAGTTTACCATTGATGAGTAGGGCAATAAAAAATGGGTCAATTTGAGGTGTATTTATTAATTCATCATTTAAGAAAACTTTTGCAACTTTTATCTTTCCTTTCTTATCAGCAATTCCAAAATTCTCACTTTGTTCAAAATTTTCATTTTGATTCCTCCCATCAGACATTAATTGAATAGAACTCTCCCTATACTCTTTAATTTTCATCATTTCAAGTAATGGGACATACATTTTTACCTGAGATAAAACTTGCAAAAAATCAAAAGATGCAGGTTCGGCTTTTATCACCTTCCTTTGTTCTGTTGATTCGCCTTTGTTTTCCTCTTTCTCCCTCTTTGATGCCTGATCCATATTTTGTTTGTTCTTGGAGAATTCTTTATTTTCTTCTTTGGGGACATACTTTTGTTCTTTTTTATCAGGGTGCTCGTTATTTTTCTTTTCTGATATTTCATGGGATATCTTATTATTCTTCAAAAATATTCCTCTTGGAACACCTTCATCTTCATTTATTGTTCTATTCCTCAGTCAGTACTTGCTTTTAGCCAGCTCAATTGCAACAATAGTCAATCTCTTAATTTCTTCCTTAGGTAGTATCCTCATATTTTCCCTATTAGGCTGATATGATGTGGTAGGAGGACCTTGTTCATCATCACTTTCCTCATAATTAGAAAAAATTTGTTGCTCTACCATGTGAACATTATATTTTTTATGATCAACATCATATTCATATCCTCCTTCTTTTGAAGATGAATACCCCTGCTCTATCGAGTGAAGAATATGAGAAGTCAAATAGATATTATTTTCTTCATTATTATTTTCCACCATGTCTTTTCCTAACAGTGATTGAGCTACAACACAATGTTCTGAAGAATGTAGCATGTCACATACTGAACACCAAGGACTATTATCAACCATGTATGTCCCTCTCTTCTTCAAAGGATCAGGTGTCTCTTTATTTCTTGGCCTATTATCCATCATTGGCTTTCCATCTCTCCAATTCGTATTATAGGGCATATCATGTAATCTGGGCCTTTCATTCCTATATGTGCTTTCTTGTTTATTTGGAGGAGAATATTGGGGAACCCTAGGGTTATCCCTCTTGGCCATCATCCCTGTAGCCTTCTTGCTATTTTCAATAGTAAGCACTATCCATTGAGCTTTATCCAAATTTCTAGGACCTTTGTTCCTAAGCTCATATCCTGTCTTAGGATCAAAAGCTTTTAAATAAATGCTTAATGTAGTAGGGTCAAATAATTTAGATCTAGGAGGTATCTTATTATGTAATTTAGAAAATCTCTGGTTGAAATCATAAGATGACTCGTTTTGATGCTTCTCAATAGTCACCAGTTCATGCAATGCAAATTTTGGTGCATATTGATTCCTGTATTGCTCAAAAAATTATTCATAAAACACATGAATAGAATCAATAGAGGTCATTGGCAGACTATTAAACCAATCTCTGGCATCTTCAATTAGTGACATCATAAACAAGCTCATCTACACATCTTCATATTGCATATCCAAATCTTGCAAAAAGGCATTAAAACTCCTTAAATGTTCTTCAACTGAAACTACACTACTTCCTGTGAAATTTGGGACAAGACTTCTCCAACTATTGTCCATAGGATAAGGACATATTTGAAATCCAGCCAAGTCAAACTACCTAATCATGGTTGTATATTGTGGAGGAGGATTTTGGTAATACTGACGTTGGTACAATGGATTATTATTTGCCACATATTGTTGGCCTTGTGAGGGTATACGTTGCTGATAAGGAGGTGGTTGAACACCCTGATACCATGGTGGAGCATTCTGATGTCTATTCAGCTGATTTTGATGGATCTGTGGGGCTTTTGATGTTCCTGCATTATTGTTAACTTGCCTATGTGGTGGGACATATTTATGCAGATTAGCCATTTGCGTATTGAGTTGAGCCTTCCTCAATTTCAACTCTTCAAGTTCTCTAATTGCTTGGAGCCTCTGCTCATATTCTATTTTATCTCTCTCCACTTCTTGTCTCTCATGTTCCAATCTTGCATTTATTTCATCTTGAGCCATATGTTCATAGTTCTCCTCAGAAGTTACTTCATAACCAAGTCCATCCTGATTCTCTTCAAGAAATGCCATTTTCTAATCATATTCATGTTGTCTTCTTTCTCTTTCAGCTTCACATTCAGTCATGAAATCTTCAACTTTCTTAGGATCTGGTTGATAGAAGGGATTCCTCTATTCCTCAGGAGTACGAGGTTCTTTGGAAGGGTTGTCTTCATATTCTAGTGTACCATCTGAATTGTGTGTCTTCAGCGATGCCTTGATGTTTTTTTTTTTTTTATGGTCCCATGTCATCAATCACCTTCTTACCTTTATTATTCTTCTTTTTCCATTTATTTTTTCCATTAGGACCATCACCACCTTTGTACAAATACCTTCTTCCTTACATTTTGGGAGCAATTTTGATGGCCTGAACTCTAGGAAGATTCCTTTCAGATATACACTTCACTTTATTAGTTTCAATGCACTTGTTCATTTAGAGTCGCCACTCACTTTCCAAAAGTGAGAAAATATGCAATTCTTTATTTCCAGCAAAGTCTTCTACAAAATACTGACTCTATGACAAAGGCTTATTTGCGATTATGTCCCTAGCAGATTCGCCAAACTATTGGTTCTCAAAAATGTAGGTTTTAACCATAAGATTTTTCCAAGCTCTTACAACACTTTTGGCCAACATACAAGGCCAATTACACAATTGAACCTTTTGCTCTTTAGGTTCTGCTAGACCTAGGTGGGTGAACCTATATGAAACATGTAGATTTGAACTAAATTTCTTGCTAAACAGTCTACCCACAATGGCAATTAGGAATGGGTAGACCAAATGATATCACAACTACTCCTACTACACAAATGAAAGGTTTTGAATATATTTTATAATGAATTGTATATTCTGGGATATGGCAGATCAATTCCTTCTATCTATTGGACAATGGAGTCAAAAAATATTACTAATTACATACATATCTTCCTTTCTAACAAAATTCATGTTGTTAAAAACTCTAAGGGGTGAAGCTCTAATGACTGGCATGTGACTTCATGAATTTATGACTGGCATAAATGGTGTTGAAATATTTTCTTACCTATCTCTCCTTCAACAATCCAAAGGAAATCTCACAAACATAGTGACTTACTCAAAGGAATTTAATTCTACCTTGCAGACACTAGTAAATAAAATCACACAAAGTAAAGATATATACTCTGATGAATCAAAACATACTTGATATTTAGACTCAAATGATCAAAACAATTCAAATTGGAGAGAACCAAGCAAAAATATTAGTTATGACATCACAACAACGAAATAATTAGAAAGGAATTCGGTCAAAGAAAAGCATCCTCATTGCACTGTTTTCACAAGGTTTTTTACATTAATTCATTCCCAGTTTTACTTTTTTGAGAAAAATCTCTTACTGCTCTCCAACCGAACCCCTATGACTAGTTTTTTGCAAATATTTATACAATAAATTTCAAAATTCACAACTCTTCATTTTACCCGCCACAACCATTCCACATTCTGATGAAAATGAAATATTTAAATAAGTTGCCTTATTGGCAATTCAAATATTTCTTACATAAGTTTTTCTTTAATTTTTCTTTATAACCTGACTGATGCGTTCACCATGGCTTTTATTACCCTTACTGCCTTACCGCAGTCAACCTGTTGACCCCTCGTGGTATGGCGATGTTTGGAATTCATTGTCTTCTCTTCTTCCACCACTACACCGCGGTCCATGCTTTAACTGTCATCAATTTTGCGGTACCCGACATTTACTATCTCCCTCGCCTCTACCGCACCACCACAATCTGTGTTCTAACCGCGTGCGGTACTATGGTATTAACTGTCATGGCCTTCTCTGCCCCTACCACTCTACTGCGGTCTCTGACTCGACTGTCAGTGGTATGGCGGTAACTATTTGTTGCCCGTCATTGTTGTTCAACTCTCAATCACCATTCACCAACTGCGTCCCTTTCTATCGGTCAACCGCGAGCTTCATTTCAACTATCAGCGGTATCACGGTTAACAACTACTGTCACCTCTACGGTCTCATCATTGCCTACCACACTACCACGGGTAAAAAATCTTCCTCCTGTGGTTCAACGGTGACTAACATTCATCGTCACGCTAACTACCTACCACATTACCATAGTTTGTGGTTTGACCACGTGCGGTTGCACGATAACCGTTATCCATTATGCCTCCCTAACTGCTACTGTCTCCATCGCGTAACCACCGACTTGCTTTTGACTAACTGTGCTACAACAGCAAACTTTCTTTGTCTGCTCCAAACTATCACCACTATACCGCGATCCACTTTGCAAAAGGCCACGGTAAAGCGGTAAAGGGTGTTGGCTTTAAGAAAAGAGAGAAATATATCAATGCTTATAGGGTATTAGGAGTTTATGAATGGCGAAAAATTATTTTTTTAATGGAAAAGATAGAAAACAAACGGGCTCAAATGGGTAAAGAACTTAGAATTTCAGTGGAAAAGTTTTGCTCCTAACACACACATCAAGAACATCATCAAGGGCCAACAATTCCATCAAACTAGACAAGAAAAGGTATAACATTCCTTGTATTATTATTGTTTTGTTTTGTTTCAACTAGGCCTAATCTAAGGTGTTGTTGTGTTTCCTTTTTCCATTGCTTTCATTTAGTTTTGAATTTTTAGATTAATGATTTTCACTGCACACATTTCTGGTACACCCGGTGGGACCCACGTCACAGGTTTGTTCCTTTCACGTTCTTTGTTTTTTGAAATTTTGCAGGTTCAGGAACATAGAGGTGACTCTGCCCCCAAAGGGGTGACACCACCTGCAAAGGGGCGACCCCACCCACGAATACGTGACCCTACCCACAAAGGGGCAACCTCGCCTAGAATCCAAAATTCTAATTTTGTTTTTCCCTATTTTTTACTTTGTTCTGCAGATTTTCTCCACAAACAGGCAACCTTTCCTAGAAAGCGGCAACCCCACCCACAAACAGGTGACCCTACCCGCAACCCTACCCAAAACACAATTTTTTTTTGTTTCTATTTTTTTTAGTTTCTCTAACTTTTCTATAGGTAATGGACAAACAGGCGGCCTTGCCTAAAACACAGAGGCAACCACACTCGAAACAGATGTAAAATAGGTAAATAGCCACTTAGAGTTTTCATTTTGAATTCAGTTTATCATTGTTTTTCACCATTTTTGACCTGCTAACATTTGTTTCCTTTTTAGTGTGTTTTGTTACTAACATTTCTACAGCTCAATCATCAAAGACATAAAAATGAAACTACTAATACATTTGTTACAGGGGGAGAAAGCTTGTTTAGTTAATCTTTTGTTTCCATTTCTAAATTAGGAACACAGGTTTAATTAAAGGTTCAATAAAATTGTTTGTTGTGTTTGAAAGTGGGCTATTGATGTATCCAATCCCCTTGCACCATTTGGCGATCCTAGGTGAAAAGAAATCGTAGTCTACTTAGTCTTTTTTACCCATTTTTCATTTTCTTACCAGGGCCTGCTTGGGGATTTCATCACCGCAAGGGACAATCCCAACCACCAGTTACCGGCGAGGTATATAAAGGTGTGAGGTGAAATCTATACCTCAATCCAGTCACATCATGTCTGGCAGAGCGTCAAAGCTAGGGTGATACCTAGACAAGATGTGAAGAGTTGGTCTAAGCTCCCAATATCTCGATGGCTACTTCCGACTCATGCTTGTAGATGGGTTGGTGTTCACGGTTGTGCCCCATGTACCATGCGTGTATTGGGGATTCCCTTAGATTCCTTGTTCAACCTAGATAGAGGACCGTGTTGACCATACCCTTAACACTAAAAATAGGTTTATGTTGTTTGAAGTGTCGTGAAAAAATAGTGATTGTCAGTCAGTTTTTGGCCTTTTGTTTGTCATTTTTATCCTTTGCCATAATTTGTATTGACTAAGTTACATTCAAACCAATACATAGAGGTGACCCCACCCTAAAATGAGTGACTTTTCCTTCAAAGGGGTGACCCTACCCTCAAAGGGGCAACCTTGCCCTCAAAGAGGTGACCCCGCCCTTCCTATTTTAGTCATTTTTCACATGGACCAAGTCAAAAATCACCAACTTTCCTAGAATAGGTAGCCTTTCCCTTAAAGGGGTGACCCCGCCCTCAAATAAGTGACCTTTCCCTCAAAGGGGCGACCCTTCCCCCTTGTCTCAACTGTTGTTTATCCTGTCCAAGCCAAAAATTTAGCAGTTTATCCTATTTAGGTGACCCTCCCCCTTATTTGGGTGACCCCACCCACTATTTGGGTGACCCTTCCCTCAAAGGGGCAACCCTACCCTAAAAAGGGTGACCCTGCCCTCGAAACAACCATTTTTAGCCTTCTTTCGCTAGCAATTACCCCGTTATGGGAACCCCTTTTCCAGTTCTGAGTGTCGTTCCCTCATCTCGAGTAATCGTTTAACCATTTTGACCATCCATCTACCCATTCTGGATATTCTTTTGCCCATTCTAAACATCGTTCCCCCTTTTCAACTGATCATTCACCCATTTCAAGAACCCATTTTCCCATTCTGAGTGTCATTCCCATGCCTCATACATCCGTTCACCCATTCTGAGTGATCATTCACCCATTTCGTGAACCCGTTTGCCCATTTTAGAATTTTTTTTATCGACACCACTTGATTGTTTTTCAAACTAAGTCAAAACCAAGATCTGTTTGGGCGACCATGCCCTTGTTTGGGTGAAACTACCCAAGTTTGGGTGACCCTGCCCTAGTTTGGATGGCCCTGCCCAAGTTTAGGCAACCTTGCCCAAGTTTGGGCAGCCCTGCCTTAAAACTAAGCCTTTTTCCTAGATCTGATCTGAAAAGATAATTTCTCGAGATTCTAAAAATCTTTTTTTTTGCCCAATTGTTTGCGCATTTTGTCAGTGCATAATCCTCACACCAATCCATCTACATCTTGATCCATTCACATCCAAATCATATAGGTGCATCCTTAATCATCCTTAGGTTACACATTTATTATCATTTTCTCAGTCCAAATCCCCTAAAATTCATTGAAGTTATTATCCAAATTGACCCAAGTGTCTAAAATCGATCATCATCCTTAAACATCTACTTAGGATCACCATCCATCCTAAGTCGATCATCATCCTCGGTCCTATCAATCCCCATCCATCTCAAGGCAGATTCATGTCGTGATCATCAATTCATCCTTTAATCCACTCAATCAACACCTTAATTCACCTAGGGTGATCTCTAAACTTAGTTTAGAATCCCTTTCAATCATCCAATCAATTGATCCTTGATCCAATTCCATCCAATCTTATCAATTATTTCATCGGTCTATCTTATCCAATCAAATCTAATCACATCTTTATCCAGCTATCCTTATTCGATTATCTAATCATCCAATCCAATCAATCAATCCAACCGTCATTTAGATAATCTTTACATTGCATCCTAAGAGTTTAGTGCATCTTAGACCACCTAGTTGTTTTTCACTTTCATGCTCATTCAGACCCGCTCACAAGCAACAAGCTCAAAGGGAATCACAAATAAAGCATTCTTCATTGCCTTAGTGATGCCCACCTGAAGACAAGACTGTCAAACCATGACAACAATGACAATTATGCGATTGTTCCCTAAGAGATTACATGGAGTTTCTCTTACCTATTTCATGGGTCTTGAGAAGGGATCCATCAAATCCTTTGCATAGTTGCCAGAAGAATTCATCTCCCACTTCTCCTTTAACCTAGAGAAGGATATTGATACGCTTTGTCTCTTGAAAGAAAACCAGCATGATGGAGAAACATTTTCAAGCTATCTGCAAAGATGGTGAGCCTTATCTAGCCGGATGAAATCCCCACTAAGATAAAAAGACATAGTTACTTTGTTTATTGAAAATTCCCATTGACATGGCTCACAACTTTTGACTCCACTGTATCACCACCTTTATGGCACTAGTGGAAAAAGGTCCTATCTTGGAAAGAGCCCTTGTTGCTAAAGGGCAAGTCAAAATTTTCAATTTTGATAAAGAGAGGTCCTCTAGAGATAAACCTCGCTATTGGAATAAGAATAATAATTTTGTAAATGATGATGTCATAGACACCAAACATGTCCAAGTGGCTAATGCTTCGTAGAAGCCGCAGTATCCTCCTCAACAACAACAGTCAATACCAAACACCATATTTGTGCCCCAAGGAGCACCTCATCCACCACAACAGTCAAACCAAAACAACCAATGGGGAAATAAACATCAGTTTACTCAATTGGGAGAAACCATTAGTTTTGTGTTTAACAAGCTCCTCCAAGATAACTACCCCATCATGTATCCTATAACCAAGCCCCTTGACGAGTCTAAGCCTAAGCCAACTTGGTTCAAAGAAAATGAGTATTGTGAATTTTATAAGATTAAGGGACATACATTGGATAAGTGTCAAGGTCTAAAAACCTACATCCATGGTCTCATAGATTGGGGTGAAATACATGTATATTCCAACACGACAACATCATCTAATGCTCAACTTCAAATATATCAGAATGCTTTTCCCAAGCATAATCAGGGTTCTAGTACATCCAACTCCAATCTTGGACGTAGCAACAACAACCAAAATAACAACACTAATAACATCACTTACAAAAATGTGCCATACAATTACCAAGGTCTTGTCACATACATAGAACAAGTGGAGCCTCGTGTATCCATGATATGTTTCAAAGGTAAAGACCCATAATGTGTTGTTACCACCCATTGTACTCGCATCACACTCTTAGCAACCTCTCCATCTACCCAACTGCCATTTGTTAGTTCGCAATACAGTATCCTTGATCACCCAGGAGAGACCTCGGCTTAGATTTCTATCCTTGATTTTCTTAAGTCTTCTCTCGTGCACCAAGATATCATGAATAAGGCCTTCCAAAGCACTCAAGTCCCCAATGACATCGATCCCACACAATTCCAAGCATCGGTAGGGAATCTCTCAGCAACCTACCAATTAGGTTTCAGCCAGAAAGATATGCCTCGCCTTGACTCAAGTCATAACCATCCCCTACACCTCAAAGTTGGTGTAAATGGTCATAAAGTAAAAAGGGTACTAGTAGATAATGGTTTTTCCCTAAATCTTTGTACATTAAATTTCATACAATAGGTGGGATACACCCAAGCTGACCTAAGCAATCAACTTATCACAATCTTAGCATATGATAATGCAGAACGAGATTTTGAGGGAACTATTTGTCTTCCCATTCAATTGGGCTCCATTGTGCAATACACTATATGTCATGTTCTGGACCTTGAACTTCCATATAACATCCTTCTTGTCTGCCCATGGATTCACTCTATGCAAGTCGTTCCATCAACCTATCATCAATGTCTGAAATTCCCTTTTCAAGGAATGTAAGTAACTATACAAGTTGATCCTTAGTCATTTGAATAATTTCACACCCTAGAGGCTTCCTTTTCGCATTCTCATTATTTCACTAGAGTAGAAATGGGGGCCTCCTAGATATCAGACTCTCCTCCATCCACCAACACACTAAACACCACTTCATCCATTGCATCATCCATATCTGATTCCACCATTACCAAGGTCCAGATCATTGACAAGGGGTGTGGTGAGTATGAAATGCATACAACATTGAATGTGGCAATCATGCCACCCTCACCATGCATGTATGGCCAACCCTCTCAATCTGTTCCAAAAGAGGAAGAAAAGACACTCACACTCACTTCCAAGAACATGGGCTTGACAACATTCAGAGATCTAGGTTCCCTTCAAGATCAAATGGAAGAACATATCAGCCAATGGGTTTATAGAGAAGAACCTGAACCATCATGTCCCCTCATAGAATTATTCTAGTAGGTCTATCCTCTTGCATCTAAGTTCATTGAAAAGTGCAATTACCAAGGCAGAGGTCTTGGTATAGAAGAGCAAGGAAAACGATAATCTGTCGAAGCATCCATACATCCGAAGAAAATAGGCTTGGGATATGACCAGAAACAAAAGGGCCTTCTAGAATTATCTAGTACCTCCAACAATTTCAGTGTGGATGAAAATTCCCTTGAATACATACCGGAGGAGGAATCTATCATTCATGCATATGATGACCTAGATCACGTTGACCTCCCTGCCATGTTTCAATGCATATCCGTTTGCACCATCACCTTATCCCTCAAACATCTTGAGCTCATAGACTACGACCTACAAGGTAGCGCACCTCTCAACACCTTTCCCTCTATGGACCAATATGTGCATCTTATCGGATTTGGGGAAGATGAGCACCCCAACCATAAAAACAAAAAGAAATAAAATCAAAATGGGTCACCTAGTGAAAACCTCCCCGAGGTACATTGTCACTTTGAAAAAGTAAAAACAAAGGGCGTATCTACTAGTGGAAACCTCGATGAGGTGCTAGAAGATGGGAACATTCATCTTCCCCTTGTAGGGACTCAACTATTTAGACGATCATCCATCTTGATCAAAGAAACACAAAAAATCAACTTGGGAACTGAAGAAAACCCCAAGTTCACCTATGTGGCTAAAGCATTGTCAGAAGAACACTCTACCATCACCAAAATTATCAAAGAAGGAATCATCAACTTCACCTGGACATATTCAGACATGCCTGACCTTGATCTTGCTTTGGTGGTACATCACCTAGACATCCATCTTGATGCAAAACCTATCAACAAGAAACTCTAGAAAATGCACCCTCAAGTGGCTCTACTGGTTAAGAAAGAATTGGAAAAACTATTGGAGGCAAGATTCATTAGACCAATTGACTGCTCCAACTATATCTCCAACATAGTACCAGAACTGCAAAACTCAACAAAGATATCAGAATCTACATGGATTTTCGAGACCTTAACAAAGCTTGTCCTCAGGATGACTTCCCTTTGCCAAATATAGATATGTTGGTCAATCTCATCGTAGGACGTGAGATGTTGTCCCTCATGGATGGTTTCTTCAATTACAACTAGATTAAGATTGCCACTAAAGATCAATACAAGACTGCCTTCACTACACCAAGGGGCACATTTTGCTATAATGTCATACCTTTTGACCTCAAGAATATGGGGGCAACATATTAGCATGCTATGACAGTTATCTTTTATGACCTCATCCACATAATAATGAAAGACTATGTTGATGACCTACTAGGAAAATCAAGAACAAGGAAATAATGCCCTGCCATCCTCTAGAAGATCTTTGAAAGTCTAGAACAGTATAAGCTACACCTAAATCCAAAGAAATGTGTATTTGATGTTATAGCTGGAAAGATTTTGGGTTTCATTGTCTCCAACAAAGGAATAGATGTCGATCCTACTAAGCTCAAGGCTATCATGGAAATTCCTCCACCCTACAATCTGAAACAACTTAGAAGCCTGCAAGGTAAGCTCCAATCCATCTGAAGGTTCATTTCTCAACTAGCCGACAAGTGTCAGTCGTTCACAAATCTCCTGAAGAAAGACACTACATTTAAGTGGAACCCACAATGTCAACCTGGTTTTGATGAGATCAAAGAATATTTGGCTCACCCACCTATTTTTATGATACCTATTCTGGGAAAACCACTCCTCCTTTATATCTCAAATACTTCTGTCGCACTGGGGGCATTGTTAGCACAACACAACGAGTGATCCAAAGAAAGAGTGATTTACTACATCAACCAGACCTTAGTAGATTATGAGCTCAACTATTCCCCATTGGAGAAGACTTGCCTCGCTGTGGTCTTCAGCTCCCAAAAACTCTAACACTACATGCTCAGCCATCCAGTCAAGCTCATCTCTAAGGTTGATCTGCTTAAATAACTACTATGTAAAACAACACTAACTGGCCACATGGCTAAATGGGTCATGTTACTAAGTGAGTTTGACATAGAATATGTGGATCATAAAGAAATCAAAGGACAAGTCATTGCAAACCAGCTAGAAGATGCCCCACTAGTAGATGCTTATACTTTAGAAACAGAGTTTCCTGATGAAGGGGTCTTTGCAGTTTCAGAAGCCACCACATGGACATTATATTTTGATGGATCACACACAAAAAATGGATCGGGAGCAGGATTATTGCTTGTCACCCCCCAAGGTGATTACATACCAAAGTCATTTAGATTGGCCTTTCCCTGTACCAATAATATTGTTGAATATGAAGCTCTTCTTACAGGCCTTAAGATTATAGTCCAATGGCGTATCCCTCACCTACAAGTCTTTGATGACTCCCAACTGGTTATCAAAAAAGTCAATGATGAATTCCTAACAAAATATGATAAGTTGTTACAATACAAGCGTATGGTAGATGACTTCAAGAATTATTTCTCCTCCATCCAATTTGATCAAATACCTAAAGTGCAGAATAAAGCAGTTGATGCCATGGCCACCATTGGCTCACTCCTTGACATGCCCAAAGATTGTACTAAATGTGAGTTCCTCATGGAGCAACTATTAATCCCTTCATATGATATCCCTGAGAGTGAAATGGTATGTGAAATTGTAGGTCCTGAATCCCCCTGGTACCAAGACATCTACACTTATCTCCATGACAACACCTTACCTCTTGACTTCACCTGTAACCAACGAAAATCCTTTATCCAATGCACAACCCATTACACCATCATAGGTGATATGCTTTCTCGATGTGGGTATGATGGAACCCTTGTTCAGTGTTTAAACGAGATCGAAGCCCACACCGCATTGGTAAAATTACATAGTGGTATATGTGGGACTCATTCTAATGGTATGGCCCTAGCCAAGAGGATTCTCATAACAAGATATTACTTCCCTACTATGGAACATGATTCTTGCGATTTTGTAAAGAGGTGCTTTCCCTATGAGAAACATACAAATCTGATTCATGGTCCTGCACAAGATCTACAACCCATCACAAGACCATGGCCATTTTCACAATGGGGTTTTGATTTGATTAGCAAGATTTACCCTCCATCCTCTAACAGAAATACTTTCATCATCACCGCCACTAAATAATTTACCAAGTGGGTGGAAGCCATACCACTCACCCAAATCACTGGTGTTCAGATATTTGAATTCATCCTCTACCATATCCTCTGCAGGTATAGAATCCCCTCCACCATCATTACTGACAATGGAAATCCATTCAAAAAAAAGTGTATGAAATTCATCTGTGAGACTTATCACATCCAACATTGTCGGTCAACCCAATATTACCCATGGGGTAATGGTCAAGCAAAAGAAACGAATGAAATCTTAATTAAAATCATTAAAAATATGGTTAACAACACTGGTCAAGATTGGCATCTCCATATCCATCCCGCCCTTTGGGCTTATTGCACATCCATCTGATCCCCCACTGGCATCACTCCATACTCACTAGTTTATGGTGTCGAAGCTATCTTTTTGTTTGAATTTTAAATCCCATCGCTACACATATCTCTAAAGAATCTAATCAATTATGAAGACACCCGGGTTGTATGACTTGCTTAGTTGGAACTCCTAGATGAAAAGTGGATAAAACCTACAACCATTTGTAAGCCTATCAACATTACCTTAAGAGAAGCTACAATAAGAATTTATTCCCTCGCCAATTCAATTTTGGTGACTTAGTCCTTAAACAAAATCAACAGAATCAACAAGATCGAGATAAGAAGGGCAAGTTTGAGGCAAATTGGTTAGGCCCTTACATCATCACTACTAAATATGGGTCTGGACAATACAGGTTGTCTAAACCTAAAGGAGAGCCCCTAGAAGAACCCATCAACATCATGCACCTGAAGAAGTTTTATACTTAGGTCAGTTGGGGTATCCTATCCTGTAAAATCCAAAAAAATACAAAAAAAGTCACAAATTGTCAAAAATATGAAAAAATAAAAAATAAAAAAATCCAAAAATAGTAAAGATAAATAATTCGTTCCATGGTGAAAACCTAACAACAGGTGCCATTCATATAGGGCTTAATCATTATCTACCACATGTCCTAGTTACTTTATCCATCCAGTTTAATCTTCATTATCCTCATCATCCTATCAATCCTATCCAACATCCACATCCATCATCTGGCCACTTGGTATGTTTTGAGCATTGGACGATCTTCATCCACTATCTGTCATCCTGAGCTTTTATCCTAATCTAAGCTTGTGTCATCTCTTCGTTTTGGTCATCTCCATCTAGATTCTTCCATCGTGCCAGTCTCCATCTAGATCCCATCTCATCTTTGGAGAACTATGTTTCCCCTACACTTTCACGTAGGTAAGGTTGATCATTTGATCTGTCCCTGGGGCTTCTTGTCTGGTTTATCATTTTTCACTGTCTCGTTTGTCCTCTTATCTTTGGTGAACTACATTGCCCTTGTGCTTTCACATAGGCAAGGTCGATCATTTGATCCTCCCCCAGGGCTTTGTTTCTTATAGTCTCTCCCCATTTGTTTCCCATCTTTGGTGAGCTACGTTGCCCCTACGCTTTCACATAGGCAAGGCCGATCATTTGATCTACCCCCGAGGCTTTTTTTTCTATCTATTCCAACATCCTTTTCGATCATGTATTTTTGTCTTTGTTGAACTACGTCACATCTACGCTTTCACATAGGTAAGGCTAATCCTTTGATCAGCCCCCAAGGAATTTTTTTCCTCCATCATTTGTCTTCATCATCCTCTTTCCGCTTTATCCATGGTCTTTTCCTAAACTATGAGGACTATGCACTTTCACATAGGCAAGGTTGATCTTTGATCAACCCTTGAGCCCCTAGGTCTTTAGGGTGTCTTTTGTCTTGTGTCTTATGTCTTGTGTCCTTTGTCTTGTGTATCGTGCCTTGTGTCATTTTGTCATGTCCTTATCTCACCGGTTCTTCACAAATGGAATCCATTTGTATCACGAGATTTAAATAGTTTTTGAGTATCATGCATTATTAATCGATCTCATAGTTAGCATCCATCTTTGGTCTCAATAGGATGTATCCTTCCTAACATACCTCATCAACCCCATCCATCATCTCGATCCCATGGCAAAGGATGCTTTGAAATTGATTGCAATATTTTGATACTGTTGGCTTTTATTTATCATTTGAGCTCCCTATAATCACTTGTCAAGGTTGCCATGATCCATCATATTATGGTGCATTTTGACTAGTTAACATAGAGGCATATCTTGATTTTATTTGTTGTTGTTTTCTTGGTTGTCCCACGTAGTACCCACCAAGACCCTTGATGTCTTGTATTACACTAGGACATCCTTATGTGCTTGTGGTTATCCCAATGCTTGGCCCAACCGAAGTCATCGTGACTTTGGGATGTTGGAATAGCCTTCTTGTTTGTGGTGTTTTTTTCTGCATTAGAAATATGCCCACCCTAGTTCCTTGTACTTGGGCATCGTATGTCTTCTGTTATAGCAAAAATCAATGCTCCAAAGATGGAAAATTACATTAGCATTTCATTTCATTTTCTCCTCCATTGCATTCATGTATCCTCCACCCTTTCTTTTTCCTTGACTTAGGATTCTGGTAGTGCAAACGATGACTCCTCCCATCTTCCCCCTTCTCCTTAGGATCCCTATGGTTCTTCACAGGTGTAGTTACACACCCATCACATCCTTCACTTCCATCATTATCTAGGCCCTTATTTACATTCATAACCACATTGCATTTCATTTACTTGTTAGAATTTAGTTCGCTAAGTTGCATTCCCTCCCATATGCATAATCATTTTTAAGGTGTGTAGGTTAATTTTAATTAATTTTTCTATACATATTAAAATTAATTTCATTATTAATCCATTGCATATGCACTTTAGTTCATATCATCACACATTGTTAAGTTCATAGCATACATCTCAAATCATACATATCACATAGATACAATCATAATCATCCATCGCATCCTGTATCATAGGTCTTAGACATCATGCATATCATATCATCTCATCCACATAGCTACAATCATAATTCATCCATCACAACCTGCATCACAAATGTTAGGCATCCTGCATATCATAAATCCATATAATAATAAATAGGAATCATTATATCCATACATCACATCATAATAATCATCCACAATATTACCATAAACATACACATAATGCATACATAAAATTATCCATCACATACACATCATATAATATCAATAAGGGCTCTTGCATATCATATCAAAAATCCAAATACAATTTCCATCACATGGTCCATATCATGCCCATCATATATATCAAAATACATATCCATCATATGTCAACAAAATAAAGTATGAGTATGAAGCTATGAATCAACTTTGGTTTATGTTGCTTTGCACTATACATCCAACCCGTCAATAACCAGGATCTTGTCTCTCTGATCCTCTAAACCATGAGCTACCTACATTCGACCTCTATGGTGACTCTAGCACTAGCCCTCTTTGTGGAGGTGTCTCTCTCATGCTACTATATCCTTGGGTATGCATCCCTACTGACTGGGATGGTGCTAGCATCTATGGCAGTGCTCGAACATAGGCAAGTATCCACTGTGTTGGATTTGGAACTATTGTGTGATGGGCACACATATAGTAGCTTGCCTCTCTAATATACTCCTCTCGATCCCCCACCTGTTGTTTAGTTGTATCTCACTCTACCCTATATCTGTCTCGATACCCACAAATGGACCTCCTCTCCTGAGCCCATGCACCCCAAGCTAACCATAGCTACTCAATCTCTGATCCCATCCATGACACCTGTTCTAGGGCTATGTCCCTCTCCTCCTACATAGCATGTACCTGCACCTATAATATTAGACCCTCTACCCCTATCTCACCACCATGTGCTACCTATGCCTACCCCTACATTTCATCTCTCTCCATAGCCTATACCTATGCCACTTCCACATATACCTATGCCACTTCCACATACCTCTCCCCCTATAGGACCTACATCTGTGTCTGTAAGGCCTCCCTCTCTACCTCCATCACCTATACCTGAGCCCTCATGGTCTCCTCCCTCTCCTGCATCTATCCCATGTCTCCCAATGTCTCTTTTTCCACCTCAACCCTGTCATGGAGCTCGTCTCGCTCTTGTCTCAACTCCCTCTGCTCTCTCAACACTCTCTACTTGCCTCCTCAAATCCTCCATATCCCTCTCTGCCTCTACTAGGGCCTCTGTCATTATCTATTGTGTCCCTCCTCCAGACTCTCGCTAACCCCCTGCCTATAGTATCGTCATTATTGCCTCTAGTCTATCCCTCTCCCATCTCACTGAATCTCCAGCCTCATGCTCCCTCAATACCTCTCCCTCCAAATGAGTCACCTCTATCTGTAACTTGATCATCCTCACTCGTAGCTCATATATCTCAGCTCATAGCCTCTCTCCCTCCCTTCGTATCTCCACCTCATGATGTGGCATCACATTAGCCATCGCCAAAAACTCCCTCTCACTCTCTGCTAACTGGGCTCGTAATACGAGCACCTCCACCTCCAATCTGTTCCTCGCCACCTCTGATTCTCTCAACCTTTGCTCAGAGATATGTAACCTCTCCTCGTCTCCTCTTAATTGCATGGCCAGATCCTCTGTTGTTGGTGGAATCATAGCCAATGAACGAATATCATGTACCTCTGTGTCCATCTCCTCTTCCTCTCCCTCATCCCCTATCTGCATCACCTCAGCCTCCTCCCTCTCCCCCATCACCTTTGCATAATGTATCTCCTCCTCGAGCTCGAGTCGAGCCCTCCGTCTCCTCCTCCTCCTACCTGATCTTCCTTGACCTCCCACCTGATCCTCCCCCCATCCTCCTGCTCTATCTACCTTTGATACCCCCTGTTGCCCACTTGCTCTGGCTACTTCCGGCACCCCTTGATTCCCACCTGCTTCAGCTACCTCCGGTACTCTCTCCTATTCCCCTACTCCTCTAGTTGCCTTTGACACTCTCCTCCACCATCCTCCAACTATGTCTGCCTTTGGCTCTCTCTTCTGACCTCCTCCTGCTCTAGTTGCCCCTAGCTGCTCCCCCTTGCTTTGGTTTCCCCTGACCCTCTCCTTTGCTACCCCTCGGCCCTACCTACCTTTAGCTCTCTCCTCAGCCTCCTCCCCCTCCCTCTCCCCTATCCTGCCAACCTGGCCTCATCCTCTAGTCCAAACCCTAATGCCCCTATGATCGGCACCTACGGTGTAATCTGTATAGATCAGTGTCATGCAAACCATGTTGCATATCTCATAGTAATCCCTGTATATACCAACCCTCCAATCCTCCCTAGGTACTCCATTAGCTCTTGCACCAATGTTGCCTAGTGCTCCCATGCAAACTTTATCGAAATCGGCTCCCCCATGGTTGCTTCCATGTAATTCGTCTAAACCTATTGGGTGCCCCTGGAATATCATGTATCAACCCATACTATCTCATCACTCAATTTAGCCTATGTGACTCCACTACCCAAGGATCCTTCCTGACTATATAACATCGAGTGCTAAAGTATCCTTTGTGCCTAGCCTTATCCTCCCTCCACTTGGTGAAGCATCGTGTCATATACGGCCTCCACACTATATCCTCCTCCTCCTCCAACTCATCAAATAATCTCCTTCATCTGTCTAAATCTCTTGGGCTCTGATACCGCCATATCCACTCATACTTTTCCCCATACCAATAAGCCACTAGTAGTGTCGTATCCTCCCACCCCACTCTCACAACATATGGCCTGGTCACACTGATGTGCTCTCATGCCCACACCTAAAGCAATGTCACTTGACACACGCTGGGTCCCCCTCGATAACATATCATGTGCATATCTCTGTACAACTGCACAAGGATGTATGGACCCCATGCGAACTCTCCATCCCTTCCCTCGAAAATATGTTAGATAACCTCCATGTAGCTGAGGCTGCAAAATTGAACACTCCTATCTAGTATGAGCATCCCACTAATCAACCCACACAGGTACAACAATAGTGGTGTACTCTCAATCCCAATAATTTTTCCACATCTAGCCCCTTCTTTTGCACAGGCAGGTCCTCTCACCCGAATAGGACCCACATGGTTTGATCCAACGCCTCTCCCTCTGATCTCGTGCCACTCACCATATGCCCTACTATAGGAAACCTCAATATCCACCAAACATCCTCTAGCGTCAGTATCATCTCCCCTATCGGGAGATGGAACGTCGAAGTCGTTGAATCTCAGTGCTCAATCAGGGTTGTCAACATCACTCGATGTTCCCTAATGGATGGATACCCCAACGTGTGCAATAGCCCTGCCTGAGCCAGAGCTTGATGATCTTCTCCTGTCATCACATGTTGTGTCACCTCCATCATCTCGGATCTCCTCTCTCAAGTCTGCAAACTCTTGAACCGTTGCAGCCATACCACACAACCTGTCAGTCACCAGATCCTTGCCTCGAGTTCCTTTTCACACTAACTTCTCCTACCCTCCTCCTTGGAATAATTTTCCTATGTTATCCCACTTCTCTTTCTTTGTCTAAAAAATTTAAAATTTCTTCTTCCTAGTCCCCCTTCTTTACCCTTGATGGTCGCCTCTCCCAGGTGCAGCCACCCCTTTCGGGCACAGTTGCCCCTACGCAAGGCGGGATCGCCCCTTCTGAGGTGGGGCTGCCCCTACATAGGCTAGGGTCGCCCTTTTGGGTGTAGCCACCCCTACGTGGGGTGGGGTCACCCTTCTAGGCACGACCACCCCTGCGCGAGGTAGGGCCACCCCTATGCAGGGCATGGCCACCCTTCTTGGGGTGCAGTCACCCCTGTTGGGTCCAAAACATCAAATTTTTCATCTAAACCTATTGTTTTTCTTCCTGAAACCCCTACTTTCCCTCCATGTCACTATTTTGCATTCTTCCCTACTTGCTAGGTGAAATTAGTTTTTTCCCCCTACCCATTTTTCTAACCTACATCTACTCCCAAACCCATTATTTTAAATTGCATTTTAATTGAAAAATAAACTCTAAAATGCTAAAAATCACAAAAGGGGTTTGAACCTAACCTAGCGTGGGACCGAGTGCTCATGGTAGAAGCTTCTCACCTCATCCCCACGATAGATTATGTCATCATTTTAAGCAGGTGGCATCTTCTCTCTCCTTCGCTTTCTTCTTCTCTCTTCTCTCTCTCAATTACCAGTTGTGCGAATGAGGAATAGTAATTCTAAAATTACTATTTATAACTCTCCCTCCTTTTTTCCCTTTTTAAAATAAATATTATTTTTTCCTCTATTTAACTTTTTCTCCTCTGATTAATTCTACAACTTCCTAGGGCCGCAATTTCCATCCCATATGTTCGTTTACCTTCGTTCAAAATCCATTCTTCATGGTTTTTTAAGTTCTATCCAACAATACCTTTCGTTTCTTTATATCGAGAAGTCGCTTGGAGCCCCTTTTTCTTCCCCTATCACCCTCTCGAGGGGGCATACCCTACCATATCAATCCATACCTCCTTAATATTTTTCTGGCATGATTGAGGCATCTCCCTTCACACCCCTCCATTTTAGCAATTCATGTAACCTCTCTCATGTTGGGGCATCTTTTTTCTGGTCGCTTCCTCTATAGAGTCATATGCATTTTATTCTTTCTTCAAAACACTATTATTCTAACAATATTTTGAAGAGGGGCAAAATGTAGACACCTAAATTTGACCACTTCCATATGGTCAAAATTCTATTATTTACTTGTCTAATTCATCCATATTAATTAAATGACATATTTAATTAATATTGTCTCATTCTCTAAGGTTCCTATAAGTATTTAATTAAATAATTTATCCTTCATCATTTCCTCTCTAAATTAAATAAACCAATCAATTTATTTAATTTAGTTAATTATCCTCTTCAATTTTAAATTCATTCTTTCTCTCTCCTTGTCCCATCCTCCATAACCTTTTCACTAATCTGGTTTAATCTAAGTAATCCTTCATTAGGATGTGCATATCCTTAATTAGGATTAATGTCACATCCTCCATATTTAGCCACTTGCCTCTAATTCTTATTAATTTTTCTAATCACCTGTTTGCACAATCTTAATCCTAATCACTTACCTTTTCTATCATGTCCTTAAGTCAACCTTTCATGGTACTTACCTTATTTGGTTTGAGCTCTTACCCATGTGAATTAAAAATTCGCACTTATTCCTGCCATGCATTTGTCTTCCCCATGACCTCTCAAAGGTCACATCTAGTACATGGGACAAATACCTCCTTTAGGAGGACTTTGTCTTATCCATTGGTTTCTTCCAAACCTGTGAATTTTAAATTCACTTTTATTCCTCCAATGCCATCTCAAATCCCCATGGTGATAAGAGTGGACTTTCTAAAAGTCCTCACTTGTCACTTTTAGCCCCACTTGGGGACAAGGAATACCTTTTTGAGGAAATTGTCTCCCATCCCAAGGTACTTGCAAGTACCAAGTACCTTGGGACCACATGGCCTTTTCCATGTCACCCTATACTTCTTCCATCTCACCCTCCACATGGCAAGATGTGAAGGCTTGTGAATCCTCAACTCACCACAACCCTTCATCTTGTCCATGGTGGATCAATCTCAACCGTCTAGTTTGTTTTAAATGGAGGGCCTTGGCCTCAAGCTAAAGAGGTTAGAGTTTGGGGATTATTGCATTCAAGTCATTTACCTTCAAGACTTTAGCATTCAAACCATTTTTCAGCCATTAGTTTAGTTCACCTACCATCTTCAATCAATCCATCCACTACCATTATTGCAATATTTCCATCAAGGAGAACACATCAAGAACATCATCAAAGGCCAACCATTCCATCAAACTAGACAAGCAAACGTATAACATTCCTTGTTGTTTTGTTTAGTTTCAACTTGGCCTAATCCGAGGTGTTGTGTTTCTTTTTTCCATTACTTTCATTCAATTTTGCATTTTTAGATTAAGGATTTTCACTACGCACAGTAATAAGGTTAATTTATGCTATTAATTATTTCATTCATTTATGTAAAATGTATATGTAAAGGACGCTTGAGTCCTATTATTGTAGATTGTATTATTTGATAAAGGAGAAGATTATTGGTTTATTTCCATGTCTTAGTGTTGGTACCAAGCATAATTTCTTTATTATTTTCTATTTCATGATATGCAAAGGCTAAAATAAACTTAGGAACATTTATTTTGGTGCTTAAAATGAATTTAATGAAAGGAAAACAAAGGTGCGGAATCACTTTCCTAACACTAATACAATAGAGGAGAAGTGCAAAGGACTAGTTTTAAAGCATCTTAAAACAACTGAGATGAACACATACAAAGTAAAAGGGATAACAGAAATAAGCAATCACAGGTAACACTAGATTTACGTGGGAAAACCCTTTTGGGAAAAAAACCACCACACCAAGAGAAGACACTTTGTATTACAGTAAATAAATTACATACAAAGTTCACAGTCCTCACTCTCTGATAGTTATCTCATAGCAGTAGACTTGAGCATTCATCCATTCACTGTTACAATAATTCTACAAGTATACAATGAATACAATACTCTTTCAATCACTCTTACACTTATTATTTTCTTCACAATCACCCTTCAATGACTTATATCAATGTAATCGACTATGCAAGTCTTACATCACATTTAACATTCCAACCAATCACAAGTCTTAATAATGCATAGATCGCCCAATCAAACAATCTGATCTTCTAACTGATCTTCTCTGCATCGGGTCGCCCAGGCGTTAATTTCCTTTCCTTAATCAGATCCTATCACAAGATGAAACACGTCTTGAATTTACTGCTTTCACCACTTCAAACATCAACCAATCAAGTATTGAATTCTTGTCACACATCACCTTCCCATTCACTCATCACTTTGACCATGAGTCAAAACTATCACCCGAGCTCTGAGCTCCTCTTACCGCACCACCATCGAGCTCGGATCGACCTTTCACAGTATGGCGGTGCCACCGCCCAACCGCGAGGCTAAGAAAATCCTCCCACGATATGGAATTAACCACCTAAGCCAACCGTCAAGCTCCACCGTGCTACCAGGCCCCGTCTGTAAGACCTCCGCGACAAGGAGGTAATCATTAGTTGTGACCGCCATGGCTTACCACACCACCGTGACATGGCCAAAAGGCCATCATGGTAGGGCGATAAGCGTTCTTTTCAAACCACCAGTTGTTAATCGCAACCACCATGGTTTCACTAAGAGATACCCTCGGTAAGGCGATAACCATCAGACTGACTGCCACCCTTAACCACGCCGTCGTGCCATCGCCGAACAACCTCCACGGTAGGGAGGTAAGGCTTCGCACTGATTGCGCCTGTTAACCGCACTACTGCTAGCCTGAGACAGAGACCCCGCAGTATAGCGGTGACATCACCCAACCGCGGATAGACCGACAGAGGCCAATGGTAAAGTAGTAAACCGCCAGACCGTGCCTCTATGAAAGACTCTCAGTGGTAGAGCAGTAAAGGTAGAGAATAAAGATATTTTTTCCAAGTCTTTTCAGAGGTCCAAGCTAGAAGTTGAGGCACCTGTTCCCAACATTGAAGGGTCATCTTTCATAGTTAGGTAGCCTGGTGTTGTAATGGGGTGGCCCTGTCTTACCCAAGATTGACACAGCCTATTCAAAAATTGTCAAACATTGTTTGGGTGGCCATGTCAATAGTGGAGTGACTTGGTACAATATTGGGGCAGCCTAGTTGACAGTGGGGCAGCCTGGTTTAGTAGGGTTAAAATTCAATTTTTTGTTTATCTTTGTTGGGGTGGCCTGGTCTTGTGGTTGGGTGGCCTAGTTCCCCATACAAAAAATAGAATGTTAAGCCTCTCAACCATGGTTATCTAATGGTTTTATAAGCCCAATTCCACTTATTATTAATGTTTATGCCTTGTAGTTTTCTCATTCTAGTTGTTTCAGTCATTAGAACCCTTCAAAACCTAGTCAAGTTTCTTTGTTTCAGGACTTGATCTTTCTTCATTGTTTTGAGGCCTCATATGAGAAAACCGTGTAAAAAAAAGTTGTTCCTCATGATCCCAAAGGTCTAGTGATGTTGTGTGCATGTTCTTAAGTATTTTCTTTGAGAACTTTTGGCTTCTCTTACCTCATTTTGTGTGCCTTCTTCTGAAGTTTCCTAGTTGTCAAACCTAGGGTTAGGGAGATTGTGCACCTAGCCTTGTGAAGCCTTCAGAAGGTTGTAATCCTTCTTGGTTTTCTTTGTTGGTGTCCTCAAAATTCCTCATAGGTCATGGGGTGTTGTGGATTAGTATCCTTCCATTTTCTAATGTCATGTTGTGATGAAATATCTTGGGAAGCATGTGGTTGTTTAGAAGTGACTCGTCATCATTCTATTATGGTTTCCACCTTTCTCATGTAATGGTGAAGTGTCTTGTTGTCTTTGGCATTGTGTTATTGTGACACTTCTGTGCACATTGTTGTGCAAGTGCAACATGCTATTACATTGCAGTATCAGTGTTGTTTTCCTTGTTTCAAAAAAAGAGTTGTTCCATTGAGTTTTGTTCTAAGCATGTCAGCATGGGCATTACAACATATGTATTGGAGGAATATGAAGGTACTCTTCAAAGAACAAAAATAAACGCCTTGATTTATTCAAACTATTTTGAAAATGGCTAATAGATAAGAAGTATCTTATTGTTTTGTTGGTGGCTTTGTAGAATTTTATTGCATTTGATGAGGTTGTAGTTTTGGTTCTTATATTTTAAGTAAAAAACATAAATTTAGGAGCTAAAAGAAATGTCTAACCCTTAGGCTTGGAAATTGAAACCTAAATAGTTGAGATTGAATAAAAAATTTGAATTCATTATATTAATGATGTGTATACATTATATAATGTGTAAAAATTATAGCATGTATATGTTTTGGCTCATAAATTTTTTACTTAACACATATATGTTTTGTCTAAAATATCAATTTTGGCTAATAAATTGGTGCAGGAGCACCATGTGGGATTGCATGCCTCCATGAGGCCTTTTTGTCAAATTTTGTCTTAATTGGTGTTTGAACCATGCAATAAGGTCAAAATATCATATTAAACTTGTTTTTACTGGTTTGGAGTCTTAGAGTGTCACTTTAAAGGTCATTTGGCAAATTATGTAAAAGTTGTCAATTCTTGCAAAATAGTCATATTGAAAAGTTGCAAAAATGCAAGAATGGGAATATGAAGAGTCAAGATCATGTATAATTTGATTAGTTAGTTGATGGAAGTTGGAATAAGTTTACAAAGGCATAAAAAGGCCATGTGGATCGTTGTAAAGGTTTTTGTGTGGGTTTTGAAGATGAAATGAATCCAAAATAACACTATTTTCTTGCAAAATTCCAACATTTTTTGTTGTTTCAGGCCATTTTATGGCCCTGTAAGGATATGAGATCACTTCTAACCAATTTTATTTGGTATATATCTGAATCTTCTTTCTATTTAATTTGGTCTCATGTGATTTTGTTGAGTTTCAAGCGAGTTATTGCAAATTTTCTAGAAGTAGTTTAGAAACCCTTGTTTTGAGGCTTTGAACATAAGAAAATGGCATAAAACCCATTCCACCAAGTGAAACCTATTAAAAATTGGTGGAATAGGATTAAATAAGGTATATTCTATACCGTGAAGTTTTTAGGATTAGGGGGTGAGGACTTGTGCAAATATGATGATGCCCTAGGCGATTTTTCATGGGTTTTAGGCTTAATTGATGGCTAGGTGTTAGAGTTTGATGAAAGAATTATGGGAATTGGTGTGTGAGGGTTTGGTGAGAATTTGTAGGTCATATTTGATATTTATGAGGTTATTTCTTGGAGTCTAGACCCTTGGAATATAGAGATTCAATAAACCCCTTGTGAATAAGCTTGGAAAGGATGGGTGGAATAGTGAATTTGTGGAACAACAAATTTGTGAGGAGTTGAGATGATAAAAATTGCATAGGGAGACCTTATATGAGGTGTTAGAACCCCTGGAGTGGTTAAGGGAAGTTTTGGTTTTTATTTCCACATACTTGTTTTATAAAAGTGGCCTAATTAGGCCTTAAGGACAACGTAATAGTCCATTTTTTAGCCTTATGTTACAAAGTAAGCCATACTAAATTTTTAATATGTTTTAAAACGTCCAAAAGGGTATCCAAATATGTATTTATAGTTCTATAATGAGCTATTATCTTGAAGTTATGAGTAACAGTCCTATTTTGGAGTGTTATAAGGATGCAAGGTAGCTTATGAAGGAAGAACCCCTAGTTGGAGACCCATGAATCCTTGAGTGGATATATTGTGTTGGTTGTGATATTATCACCTTGTTGAAAGTGGTTCAAGTTTTGGATTGACGGTTTTGAACCCATAGTGCATGGTTGGTGCTCGTAGCCTTATAGTTCAATGTTGTTGATTTGGGACAGTCAAGTAAGAAACCTTGAAACTTGAAACATAGATGTAATCATTGTTATGAAATATGCCTTCATTATGTTGAGTTGAATCCCACCTTTGCATCAATTGGTATCAGAGCTAGAAGACTCTGGGAAAGGAAGGTTGTGTGTTTGTGTGTTATCTTTTTGCAGGTTGAAGAGAGAACCCGAATGCCAAGAGGCTAGGTAGTGAAGAAGAGATGAAACCTAAGTGAGGTGTCATAAAGACAAGAGAAGAAAGGTGAAAGAGAATTTCTTGGAAAAGAGAGAAGAAAGGTGAAAGAGAATTTCTTGGAAAAGAGAGAAGAATGGATGTGTTGAAGAGGTACTTTCAGGCTGAGGGTTCACAAAAGAAGAAACGAGAAAAAAAAAAAAGAGGGAAAAGAGATGAAGAAGTAAAAAGAGAATGCAAAACAAATGGAAATTGACCAAGAGATAAAAGAGATGAGGCAGGATTTGGAAAAAATAAAAGAGATGCAAGAAATAATGGAAGAGAGATGGAAGATTGAGATGCAACAGTTGCAAAGTTGGCACTTATAAGTTAAGAGGAAGGTTACATGGCCTATTAGAAAGATTATTCAGAGGAAAAGACAAGAGGAGATAGTAAAACCAAATGTAAAAGAACCTTTGTTGATAAAGGAAGATGATGAAAAAATAAAGCAAGCTAAGGTGATGATGGTAGAAGAAGAAGAGCATGTGGAGGTTGCATCCATTTCAGAATTTGAAGGCACTAAGACAGTAGACATGAAGAATTAGATTTTGGAGGGAAATGATATTGAATTGGTGTCAAGATTTGATTTGTTTAAGGTCAAGGATGAATTGATTTTGGAGGGTCAAGGTTGGTATAAAAGGTATGTTGATATGGTGCTTTCTTCAATTTTTCAAAGGAGGATATTAGTCATTCAAATTTTTTCATAGAAGAGGTTAGGGAACCTGATAAAGCAATAGTTATAAAAGTAGAATATCAGATGGGAAAGGTGAAAAACAAAGGTGAATAAATCATAATTACATTTCAAGGGAACAAGGGTAAGGAAGGAATTCTCATATTTCTTGTTGAAGTTTCAAGGAAGGATAAACCTAAGTTTAAAATGAACTGGACTATGGAAGAGCAACAAGGTGATATGACATCTATCAAGAAGAAGAAAAAAAGGTACATGTTGGAAATGACAAATGCAATCAATGGAATGATGTGGAAGTTACAGATTTACCTTTTGATTTGTACTTTGCACACTTGATTATGGTTGTAGGTTATTATGGAGATTTATTTTTTCATACAATAATATATTATTGCAGGTTCTCACTCAAGGGACTTGAGTTCTTTTTCCATGGGGAGTATGGTGCAGGAGCACCATGGAATTTCATGCCTCCATGAGGCCTTTTTGTCAAATTTTGTCTTGATTGGTGTTTGAACCATGTAATAAGGTCAAAAGACCATATTAAACTTTTTTCATACTGGTTTGGAGTCTTAGAGTGTCATTTGGCAAATTATGTAAAAGTTGTCAATTCTTGCAAAATTGTCATATTGAAAAGTTGCAAAAATGCAAGAATGGGAATATGAAGAGTCAAGATCATGTACAAGTTGATTATTTAGTCAATTCTAGTTGGAATAATCTCTAAAGGGAATAAAAATTACTTGTGCATCTTTGTAAAAAAAAAAATTGTGGGTTTTGAAGATGAAATGAATCCAAAATAACGTTGTTTTCTTGCAAAATTCCAACATTTTCTATGGTTTCAGGCCATTGTATAGCCCTATACGGATAGGAACTCACATCTAACCAATTTTATGTGGTAGATATCTGAATCTTCTTTTTGTTTCATTTGGTCTCATGTGATTTTGTTGAATTTCAAGCAAGTTATTGCAGATTTTTTGGAAGTGGTTTAGAAACCCTTGTTTTGAGGGTTTGAACACAAGAACATGGCATAAAACCCATTCCACCTAGTGAAACCTGTTAAAAATTGGTGGATTGGGATTAAATAGGGTATATTCTATTCTGTGAAGTTTTTAGGAGTGGGGGGTGAGGGCTTGTGCAAATATGATGATGCCCTAGGTGATTTTTCATGGGTTTTAGGCTTAAATTGATGGCTAGGTGTTAGAGTTTGATGAAAGACTTATGGGAATTGGTTTGTGAGGGTTTGGTGATAATGTGTAGGTCATATTTGATATGTTTGAGGTGTTTTCTTGGAGCCTATACCCTTGGAATATAGAGATTCAATAAACCCTTTGTGAATAAGCTTGGAAAGGCTAGGTAGAATAGTGAATTCGTGGAACAACAAATTTGTGAGGAGTTGGGATGATAAAAACTGCATAAGGAGACCTTATATGAGGTGTTAGAACCCCTAGAGTGGTTAAGGGAAGTTTGGGTTTTGATTTCCACATACTTGCTTTGTAAAAGTGCCCTAATTAGGCCTCAAGGACAGCGTAATAGTCTATTTTTGAGCCTTATGTTACAAAGTAAGCCATACTAAATTTTTTATATGTTTTAAAACGTCCAAAAGGGTATCCAAATATGTATTTATAGTTCTATAATGAGGTCTTATCTTGAATTTATGAGTAATAGTCCGGTTTTGGAGTGATATAAGGATGCAAGGTAGCTTATGAAGGAAGAACCCCTAGTTGGAGACCCCTGACTCCTTGAGTGGTTATATTGTGTTAGTTATGGTATTATAACCTTGTATAAAGTGGGTCAAGTGTTGGATTGAAGGTTTTGAACCCATAGTGCATGGTTGGTGCTCATAGCCTTATAGTTCAATGTTGCTGATTTGGGTTAGTCAAGTAAGAAACCTTGAAACTTGAAACATAGATGTAATCATTGTTGTGAAATATGCCTTCATTATTTTGAGTTGAACCCCACCTTTGCATCATAAATTATCCCCCATTTCCATGCACTTACCCTAGAGACTCGTCATTATGTTAAGATAGAGCATTATTGTGTATACCATGACATGATAATGTCTAACATGTCATGGCATCCCACTACCATCACACTAGATAGACCATTACCAATTTTTATATATGCAAACCTTTTCTAACCCTACTTCTTCTCCTCTTTCTATTATGATTAATGATAGTAAAATTTATCTTGTAGCTGTCTTTATTTTTACTTATCATTGCATATTTTCCTTCTATTTTTTAGATTCTGATGGAGCACACATGACAAAGGACAAACACCCACAATGATATTTAGTGGGGTCTATTACTTTATTTAGACTTGGATATCCTTTGATGTCTAAATATTTACTTTGCATGCATGTTTATAATTACTACATTCTTTGAGATATGTAATCATTTTAATATTTACATGCACCTCAAAGTGGGGGAAAAATATAATGGTAAAATTTCCATGCCCATGTCAATTCCCATATCAATGAGAATGGCTCAATACAATTGCATATCAACAAATAGTACAATCTTGTGTAAATTTGCATGCATTCCCTTATCCTCCACTTATCCTTATTTACATACATTCCACATATCCAACCACATCTTATCAATTTCTACAACACAATCCCATACTATCCACATTTATTGCACCTTCCATGATCATAAATCAAATCCTTGCCTAGATCTTATTGCTCCATTAACTTGGGTAATTCCCATAAGCATTAGATTGATCCCACATCTACAAATATGACCCTTGAAATTTTAAACTTAGCTAACTCTTACCAATACCAATAGCTACTATAAGCCAAGTAAACACGTGTTTGCATGATTTATTAGTATGTCCTTATATTTCAAGGCATTCAATTGCATTTATTTCTTGATCAAATATTAAGGTTCAATCTCTTACATATCATTATAGGAACACTTTAAATTGGTGCACTAAAAGGAATCAAAATATTCTCATTTCTTCTAAAGCATTTACATGCTTGAAGCTAACTATCCTTGATCTTCGCCACAGCCATGAAGTTTATCCTATCAAGGTGATCAACCTAAGAGAACACAACCTTGCAATCTAGCAATTTTCCTTAGGTGTTTATAAACACTGCTAATCCCTAACTTTCAATGAGGATCATACTTCGAGGTGGGTTGTGGAGAAGTGTGCAATCAATGGAATTATTCTCACAAGTTATAAGATATATCTACAAACATGAAAGTGATCTATAGATGCAAATTCAATCCAGAAGACAAACAATTTAGTACAAAATCCTAAACAATAAATGTATATATGTGTTAGAACTCTAAAATCTATGTCACCCCAGATTCTTCTTCTTTAAACCTAGAACTAAATATCATTATTCTTATATATTTATTTTCTTTAACTTAATTCGATTATTCAATTTACCACTCTCACAATTATTATGTATTAATCTTGAATTATATACATTTAATTTGATTAGTCTAAATCAAATAATATAAAATATCTTCTTCTTATAAGGAAAAAAAAAAAAAACTCTAACTCACCTACGTCTTCATAAAAATAAAATCGAATTTAATTTAAGAAAATGACATCTGTTGATATTGAAAATAGCATTAAGTTAAATAATAAAAAAGTTAATGTTGATAAGTTTGAGGAGTGGTTGAATTTGAAGGGTGGAGAAGGGGTCCCTTTAGGAGTGTATGTTGTAAAACTTCTTTTATACGCAGATGATCTTATTTTGATTGCTAGATCTGTTCAAGGGTTGCAAGCGCATTTGGCTGCTCTTGAGCATTTATGCAAAGATGTTGGTATGAAAGTTAACATTAGTAAGACCAAGATCATGGTATTGTCTAAGAAGAAGAAAAAAAATTAGTTCAACTTTTATTTTGAAGGGAGCATCCTACAGGAAGTAACAGAGTATATATAACTGAGAATTGACTTCAACAATAAGTTATGTTGGGAAACTTGCAGAAGGAAAAAAACTCTGACAGGTTGGAGAGCATTGTTTTCTCTTCAAAACAGATGTAGAGAAACAAAGTTATGGGATTGGAAAACTATTCAAATATTGTTTGGGTTGCTAGTCATACCGGTGGTCTTTTATGGGTGTGAAATTTGGGCTAGCAGCACTTCGGACATCAAGTGGGTACAGATAGAAATAATTCAAAAGCGTTTGATCACAAGAAAATTCAAGCTAAAAGCTTTGGTTCCCTATGAAATAATTCTTGTTGAAACAAGGGCAATTCCTATTGAGGCCATAGCTATGGTAAGTCTTTTGAGATATTTGAAAAAGGTTGAGCAGATGGAAATGCATCGATGGCCAAATGTTGTTTTTAGAGGTGTCTGAGGTGAAAGAAAGAAGGCATGGATGAAACAAAATTGTAAGTGGATGGGCAAGTGGAACATTCACTTGAATGAGTGTTCTAATAATAGTAAGGAATTAAAATTGTATGTGGTTGAAAATTTTCGCAAGATTATGTGGACAAGGGCGGTAGGGAGAAAGAAAAAAGTATTATGTAGAATAATTTAATCCCAACTTGCACCATCAACAAAAGGCATATATAAAGACAAATATTTCATGGAGGTCAAAGATTCTCATAGCACAATTGAGGACTAACTCACATCGTCTTCGGTGTGAAACGGGGAGATGCAAAAGGCCAAAAGAAGTTTGGGAAGAGACGGTTTGTATCTTTTGTGCAATAGGGCAAGTGAAAACAAAAAAGCATTTTATCCTAGATTGCAAAGCTTACAGTGACATCAGAGGAAGCTACATAAGTGGGTTAATACTAGAAAATTTTGAAGATTTATTCAGCATGGAATGGGTAGACAGAATGGGAGAGTTCATTATCAATTTAAACAACAGAAGAACGACACTTCACAATGCTAAAATTGTTGGGGTCACTGTCCCATAGGCCTCCTTTTGATCTCATAGACGTTAAAAGTCTTCTATTCTATTCTATATTCACTTGCATTGATCAAAACATGACAAAGAATCACATCGGTCTTCCGCTTGGCGTGTTTGATCACTCTTTCTTTGCCATCGATATTTCCATTCTCAAAATCCAATTGAACGGCGGGCGACTATTGAGCCAAGTCTTCCGTCTCGTGAACCGACCAATTAAATCGGAAAGCTTAAATTTGACAACCCATCCAAGTTCAAACTCGTCGGCGCTGACTGACCCGCCTTGCATTTACTGCTCTCAACATCTGCCCACTCCTCAACGTCACGTTCTGCTTTTAATTCCATCCAAGTTTTCCCTTCCTCATTTCGGAGGAAATTGCATGCGAACATGTTATGAACAAGATGTTAAAAGCAGAATCTGTGCTACTTCTGGCGGCCATGATCATCACTGTATCGTCCGAGCTCGCTGAGCAAGACAAGGATGCGCTCCACTCAGTCCGAGGCTTTCTATTACAACACAGTCTGAATTCCACAGTTTTAAAGCAGTGGGTCGGCAACACAGGCAATCCATGCGTGTGGCGCGGGATTGAATGCGGTTACGGAAAGGAAATCCGTGTGAGGGGGCTCAACCTCAGCAGTTTTAACCTTTCTGGAGTCCTTCCGCCCGCGCTGGCAAATCTCACTGCACTGTATTCCTTAAACCTCAGCAGTAACAACTTCGGTGGCACCATTCCGCTGGAATTCAGCGGGCTGTTAGCTTTTTCGCTGCGCTATCTCGACCTTTCATCCAACAATCTCACGGGAGAAATTCCACCGACTTTATTTTCTAATTGCTCGCACCTGACGTTTCTCAACCTTTCCAACAATGAAATCACAGGCCGCCTGCCCGCGGCGTTAAAGAATTGCAGGAGTTTGGGAAAGCTAGTCCTCACTCACAACAATCTCACTGGCGCTATTCCCGATGGTCTCCTCAATAACTGCGCGAACCTAACAGATGTAGATTTGGAGTACAACGAACTGACTGGCAACTTTCCCCAAATCCACGTCGACTGCAGCTCGCTGAGGCTCCTCTGCCTTTCGAAAAACAAGTTGACAGGTCAGCTGCCAAAGGAGCTCGGCGCGCTGTCAAAGCTGGAGACGCTGGTACTGGGGAAGAACCAGTTCACGGGAGCCATCCCGCCGGAATTGGGCAGACTGAAAGACCTGAAGCTCCTTTCAATCGACTACAACAAGCTTGAAGGTTCAATTCCTCCGACGTTGGGTCACATGGTAAGCTTGCAGACCCTTCTCCTGCATATGAATAAGCTCAACGGCAAAATTCCCAAGGAATTGTCTTCTCTTGCAAATCTTTCGTTTCTGAACCTGAATAGCAATAGTTTCACGGGGGCAATTCCCTCTGAGTTGAGCACCATCCGGTCTCTACGTCTCTTATTCATCGGCGCAAATTATCTCTCCGGAACCATACCGCCGGAGATTGGAAACCTCACCGAACTGCAGGGACTGGATCTATCGGAAAACCGCCTGTCCGGCTCGATTCCCGCCACAATTAGCAAGTTCCGGTCTCTTCTCTGGTTCGCCGTCTCGGACAATAAATTAGAGGGACAGCTTCCGCCGGGGATTGTCAACTGCAGCAGTCTTGTCTGGCTCAATGTCGCCGACAATAACCTTTCCGGGCTAATTCCCCCCAATATCGGGCGCATTGGAGCAGACGCTAATAAAACTTTCATCCGGAATAAAAAAAGCCGGTATGTGCCCAACATCGTGGGAGGATGCTGGGCCATGTCAAGATGGTTTCCCATAGAGAACCCCTTCATTTACGACACCTTCAGGAGAGCCCGCTGCAACCAGTTCTGGACCCATATCTTAGAAGGAACCATGCCTAGTCCTATCTGCATCAATAACCCCAATAATTATAATGTCCCTGCTTATATCCAGCTCTCGGGGAACCGCTTCACAGGCACGATACCAGAATCCCTTGCTAATTACAGCAGGCTCGGGGCTCTTTTTTTGGGGGATAATCTCCTTTCTGGCCAAATTCCAGAGGCAATTGCGGCGCTCTCCGGTCTCTTCTATCTCAATCTCTCTTACAACAGTCTGAACGGCAGCATTCCCGAAGTGCTTGGTCGGCTCACATGCCTAGACACGCTGGATTTGAGAAACAATAGTTTGGAAGGCATGATCCCCGGAACGCTTACGAATCTCACTTCCCTATCGAGCTTCAACATTTCGTACAATGAAAAGCTTCGAGGATCCGTGCCCACGGGAGCGCAGTTTCTTTCATTCATTCCCCAATCGTACATAGGCGACTCTCTCCTGAGTGGCATTCTGCAGGCTCAGGGCACTCTAAACCAGAACAAAAACACTTCTTCAAATCCAACGAAGATGTCAGGTTCAAAAAGGTTGAAGGGTTGGGGAATAGGAGGTATATGCATAGTAGCTGCTGCTGTTGTGATAATTATTGCCTTGGGTAGCGTTTGCCTGTGTCGAAGGAGGGATCATCCCAGTTCAACCCGACCCAAAAGCATTGAGATTGTTCCCCTAGAGCGGACCTACTTCTCTGTTCCGCTGGCGGAGGGAGCTCTAACCTACGAAAACATTGTGAAAGCCACGAACGATTTCAGCGAGTCCCTGTGCATCGGGAGAGGCGGCCAGGGTGTGGTCTACAGAGCTGAGCTGGCACAAGGACTCCACGTGGCAGTCAAAAAGCTCTGCCACGAGGACGCGGAAGCAGACGTGGAGTTTCTGGCAGAGTTGGAGACGCTGGGAGGGTTGAGCCATCCGAACCTGGTGCCGCTACTGGGGTGTTGCCTACGTGGGAACCAGAGGATATTCGTGTACAAGCTGATTCAGAACGGGAGCCTGGAGGAGTGTCTGCATGAGCCGACAGGTGTCCTAGAGTGGCCACTAAGGGTGAAGATTGCAGTGGGATGCTCCTCGGCGCTACGCTTTCTGCACCACGAATGCCCTTCCGTTATCATCCACAGAGACATCAAGGCCAGCAACGTTCTCTTGGATGACACTTTCAACGCCTTCATCACGGACTTCGGCCTGGCCCGCAACCAGAGTAAAGACATGACCCACGTCAGTACTATCGTAGCAGGTACGCTGGGATACGTGCCCCCTGAGTACAGCTATTCCTTGAAGGCCACCACCAAGGGTGACGTGTACAGCTTCGGAGTCGTACTTATGCAGCTGGCAACGGGAATGCACGCCATAGGCCTGGACGATGAGCTGGAGGGTGGCCTTGTTGCCTGGGTTAATGCGATGCTTGCTCGCGGTCCAGGGGGAAGCCAAAACATCTTCGATCCACGCATCTTGGAAACCGACACGTGGGATGAGGAGTCAGGTGTGCAACTGCTGAGGCTGGCCTGCCTGTGCACTGCAGAATCGCCCAACCTCCGACCTTCCATGGTGGAAGTGGCTTCGTCATTGCAGGAGATTAGTGACTGCTTGTATTCCACGCCCACTAAATCTTTTAGATTTGGTTAATCCCTCTTTCCCTTTCCCTCTCCTACCACACTTGTAACTTTGTCGCATCCGACAGATTTTATCAAAAATGTAATCTTCTTCCAAATTTTTTGGTCGCGCCTATCAAATGAGGGCAGCATACGAATTGAACTTGGAAATCACTAATTGGTATCTTTCTTTTTTATTTTATTTTAGTCTACTCAAGGAATTATTATTATATGATCGTTTTTACTAACTAAGAATTTTTGTGTGAATAATATTTTTATATAGTTTTTTATTATTACACAATAACCTTTTTTATAACATTTTTAATTTCATTTAAAGATAAAATTTAAAAAAAATCAAATTGCTCTATTTTTTAATATTTTAATTGTATTTTTTTTGGGCATAAAGAAGATGTTTAATTGACAATATATGGTGGAAAGATCAAGAACATTGATTGCTAACACATATCTTTAATTGTTGGTTGCAACATTGTGATCTTAGATATTTGTAACTAATCATGGAATGAGTTTACATTTTACTTGAACACGATGGGTGTCATGATGAGGAAGAGTCCAAGAATATTATTGCATTGAAGATATAGAATAGGTGTGACAAGACAAGTGATTTACTATTTTGTGAATGGAAATCTTCAATTATTCAAGGGATGAAAATTGTAGGTTATCATAACGCTTTTGATTTCTATATAAATTCATCATTATCTTCATAAACTCTATATTTCATTTTTAGCTTTATAATATTGTGGATTTTCCCCTTCTCCAATTCTTTAAGGTTGTGTGTGGTTAAACAACTCTTAAATAACTACAATTTGGCTATAATAATCTTCCTAGATTTATTTGTAGAATACTTTTTCCTACTAAAAGCATTTTTTAGAATGTAGAACAACCACACATGAATTTGATAATATTTGATATTTTATTGACTCAATAAAGGACTAAACTGTGGCTAGACTTGGTATGTAGAGAGTAAACACTTATTTCCAAGAGCTAAGATAAATCAACTTCATCCTTTTATTTCAACTTAATGAATATATATGTCTTTTGTTGTATAAAATTTCTATGTAACCATAAAATTATATATCACCCATTTACAAAGTTGGTTATATGATGAGCATATACTTTAAGAGATTCAAAAGTCAATAAAAAATCATTAAGAATGGGAAATGATTATATTACAACCTCTAATCATAGGCTGACATACACACACTGACTCAACCAATTATTTACACCAAACAAACACAAGGTAACATTGCTTCCAGTATAATAGAGTTATTATTTTTCTGTTTCTCTCAAACTATTAGGATCAAGTTATACTAAATAGTCTATCGAACTACTTTGGTTGCGATTGACTAAATTGGATTACTATGACTCAATTAGAGGCAAAGTCTCTAAACCATCTTTTCATATAGCATTATTATTATGGTTGACCTTAAATGTCACTTGATGTTTATGTGTGTGTGAACATAACTTGAATGAGCTCTCATTTATTTGAGACTAATGTGGTTATGGTTAATTGCTAGTTTATCAAGTTTGGTATGTTTTTGTGTCTTGCACACACGCCTCGTTCAACAAGGACCCCCTCTTTTCTTTTTTCTTGGTTTTATTGATTTTTGCATCTTAGATTAGTGTGTTTTATGTTAGATGTTCCTTTTTAGGTTGGTTCTTGTTTTTTTTCAAGTCCTAGTTACACTCTAAATTTAGCTTTTGGTGAGAGTGCAAAGATTTTAGGGTTGGTCGAATGACCCCTATTTTTTTCACGAAGGTTCCTTTGTGTGGATAAAGCCCCAACTTGACTAGATTCATGAGGTGTCTATTTTTTTGCAAGGTTGTGTAGGGTTGATTTTCCTGCAAGGTGTAGAGCTCATCGGTTTTCCACAGGAAAGTGCTTGCCACCCTATCTTTTGTAATGCATTTATGGCGTTAGGTGGGAAGGGTTTATAATCATTTTGGGCTTTATTGTTGCATTGTTTAGTGATTGTTTGTGATTTTAGAGAGCTGTGGCATTCTTGGAAAATAGATTTCTTCATTTCCACTACAAACTAAAGTTTCTACCAACTTCCCATTTCAGATCTAATTTCCTTTCCAAGTATTTTCCTAAGATTTCACCATTCTTTTTTTCAATGCATTCTAATTGAGGTGTTGACTCGATGAAATGCTTATGGTTTTTTGGGTGCATTTAATGATTATTTCATTTGAAAATCATGTATGCATGTCAATTTTTTTATTAAAATGCTTAAGGAGTTGTATAAATTAGGGTTGGGATGTAGTAGTTTGTGTTGATGTGTCATTGTGCCCTCGGTAATGCATTGAATCCTTTGCCTTATCTCTCTGAGTTAGGAATGGTATGTGAAGTAGGTCTCTAAGGGAACCTCAATAAGGTTAGAGTATCTAGGAAATGGTGTGTCCAAGGTATTTATGGTGAGATTGAGTTGTTTTATTGTCATGAGTGTCTCAAAGTATTTATGTTGTAACGTTGTTAGGTCATTCCATGAAAACCTTCCTTTGCAAAAATTTGTGGGGTGATTTCCCTCATTGGTTTTCTCTTTCACCCATGTTTAAGGTTTCATAAGGTTTGGATCTTCACATTGTATCTTAGGTTTGGTCTTTAGAGTTTGCATAAATTTAGGTTTCTCAAAACATGCTATCTTTTTCCCAAGGTTGTGTCTCAATCCAAAGTAGTCTTTTGGCAAACCAATCTTGTTTTGTGGAGTTTGGGTGTTGTGTAGATTTTGAGATGATTCAACCTTATCCACATCCCCTTCATTTCCCCACATTGGCCTTTAGCTGATGAATTTTCCACAATCTTGCTCTTGTGGAGTTTTGATGGCCATCCAACCTTGATCATTTTTTCTGTAAAACAGTTATCTCTCTCTTTTATCACAGTTGTGGAGTTTCAATGTGTGTTTGAATTTGGTCTTGTCCATCTGGTTTTCTCGTAAGGTTTTTACAATGTCAGAATTTTCGCAAGGTTGTGGGATGTTCATTTCTTTGCAAAGGTTTTATATCTCCCTTTTTTCCCCAAGTTTGCAATATGCATGTTTTTCCATAATTGGGGCAATTGGTTGTTCAAAATAGAAGTGAGGGGAATTATGATATCATTTTTCCCACAAGATTGGGAGTATGTGAATTCTCTAAAAGGTCAAAAGGGGTCCCTTTTTTTATAAAGTTGTGTATCCTTGGTTTCTTTGTAGGTTATTTCCCTTTCAAATCTCCACAATAGAGTGGTGGGTGCAAATATTGGTCATTTTTTATAAGAAATTGTTGCTTCCTTTTCTACATGCCTTGGATGATGTTCATGAATGGTTTTCCATGATTATTTAAATATGTATTGAATGTAAGAGGTAATTTCTTATAAAGATAGAAACATTATCAAGCTAGTCTATGAGAGGGGGACTGACCATGTCAAGGCTCCAAGTCACGGAGAGTCAAGAGCGGAGGGCTTCCCAAACTTACCTCACTCTAAAGGGGTGTTTCAGATAGAGGTCAAGAATGATGAGGACTATTAAGTACTTCAATCACATTTCAGACCCAGGATCTAGGTTTAGGCTAGGCAAGCTAGTTTTCGGAGTTGATATTATACCTCAAACAACTCTCTGTCTGAGGACGTAAGCGTGGTTCTAGGATGATAGTGCAGTGCACTAGCGTCTCATAGGTGCGTTGGAATCCGTATGGCCAGATGATAGAAAGTACAATATGAACTGCTAGAAAACAAGTTGATGGCCTAGCTAAGTACTCCTAAATGATAAAATAGAACTATAAAGTATGAAAGGTACAAGTGGAGATGATAAAATAGATAGATGAGAGATAAAGTGACAAAGATGATCTCACTGAGGTGCTAGTTTGCCAACTAGTTCCAAATGCGTGTTCACCTGCGCACAAGGAAGAGGGAAAAATTGTTGGGGCTGTATAGGGGTCTACCTCAGTTAGACCCCCCCTTTGGTGTTTCCACCTCCATGGACAGCTAGATAGCAATGAGAGAGAAATATACGATAAAGAAGTAAAGAAATGGAGATTGCAATAAACACTACAAAATAGCAAATAGCTACTCAACCAAATTACAAAGGAGAGGAGTTAAACGTTGCCACCTCCACCCAAGAGCTCACTAGCCAATGGAGGAGAATATGGACTTGGCAAGGTCACCACAGCCTTGATTGTGATGAAAGGAGGTCTCGAAAGACTCCAAGCCCACGTTGCTAATGGCTTGCTTCACACTTGCTTTGTGGAGTTGACAGAGTGTTGTTGTTGCAATGGAGTGTTGAAATGTTGCTTGAAGAGAATGCTAGAACTTGTGAAGAGATTGCTAGAGAATGAAATGAGATGAAGATGGATGAATTTGAAGGAGAATGATGAAGAATCTACCATTTTTAGGGTTAGTTGGTCGAAGAGGGATGTTACAAATCGACCCTAATCAAAAGTGTAATGCTTTTGCAAACTTCAGATGTAGGAATCCATTAGGGATGACAGCACACCACGTGAATGTCTATGCACTGCACGCACGTCCTCGACAAATATCCTCTCGCCGACACAACAAATAGATTCCAAGTGAAAGGAAGGTAGTTGGGTGATGTGGAATTTTGACTTCGAATTTGGTTTTCTAAGGTGATGATGTGTAAAAGGGGAATTTGTGTAAGGGGTGCAAATTCACTCCTATACATTTTTCCCCCACTTTGGCAAGCACAAATACTGATGAGTGCTTCGGTAAAGTAGATTGAAGAGTTAGTAGGGTTAGAAATTTATACCTGAACCATCGAGGAAGCAGACCACGATCTAGCGAGCTTGAAATCATAGGGCAGGCAAAGGACTCCATAGGTATGTTGCCTAAGAAGTTTTGAACAAAAGACTCCATAGCCCCGTAAAACTATGAAGCTACACAAGGTACACCAAAGGCCCTCAGACCAATGATGGACAAATCCCATAGGATGAAAGCATCTTACAGGGCTGCAGACCTGCAAGGAGACAACCCCCAAGATCTCTCACATGAAGGAAGTATCGTGAAGTATGCGCCTTACAGGTCTGCAAACCTGCAAGAAGCTATCCCCTAAGATCTCTCACATGGAGAAGACCCAGATGAAAGTGCCTTACATGCACGTAGACCTGCAAGGAGGCATCCCCAGAGATCTCTTTCAAGGAGGAAACCCAGAGGAGGGGACTTCGTAGAGTCAAATTGGAAACCGACTTTATAGGAAAACCTGCAAAGCGACATGTTTACCCGAAGATGAAGCATGTCCAAAAAAAAAGTGGCCACACAGGCAATCAAGCAAACAGTCATGCAGACCATTGATAAATTGGAAAGTTTTTAAAGGGGTCCCTCGGAACCCGGTGTGAGAAAGGGGGTCCACTCAAGGGACACGCTATTTGAAAGTGAAAAAGAGATCGATTCATCATCAAGGAATCCTTTCGAAAGATGTTCACTTCATTAAGGAATTTGAAAGAAAGAAAATGTGCCCTCGCGAGGGGAAGGTCAAAGCTACTTCCACCTCGAATGAAAGTTTTGAAGTTCTTTCTTTGTGAACCCATGATGAAGGAAACATGTTCTGTTAGGGGACCAAGTTGAGAATGTGATTCTTGAAAAGGTTTCCAAAGATTCTCGAGAAAAGATTCATTAGCAACGAATATTTTTTTATTAAATAAGAGTACCATGGAAATGGTGTTGTCACACATGAGAGAGACAACTCAAGCAAGGAAGAGAGAAAAATATAAGAGAAGAGCAAGAGAGAAGTAATAAAAAAAAGAGAACACAGGGGACCTGGTTTCGCAGGGTCAGATCTTCTCATGCTTATATAAATAATAGGTAACTATGATGTAAGGTGAAATATCATCAATCCCTAACCAGATCAGGAAGAATGCACAAAAAAAGAAGTAAAAAAAAAATTGGGTCAACATGGAAGGGAAGCCTAAATGCCCCCAACACTTTGCATCGTCCCCAATTTACTGAAAATCAATCACAAACATGGAAAAATGATGATACAAATAAAAGAAGGTTCATGACATAAGTCACTCCTATACCCAAGCACCAACGAGGGTGAAAAGGGCCATCCAGGAACACATAGAATGAGTACGGGGGAACACATCACAACACATACACACATCTAATCTAAAGATAAAGAAGAGGCCTGCCCTTAACATCGATCGACCAAGAGGTCATGCACTTCCCACTCTAGATAATCATAATGAGAATGAGGATGAGCCTGTGGTGGTGGAATATTAAGGAGAGGAGCTTCCAACCCTCCCGCAACAAGGGCTAAGGAAGAAGCCCCCACAAGGTCTTCTTTGCTAGGCTCTTGTGGAGCTAGGGTCAATGATTTTGTGAAGATTGCTGACAAGGCCGAAACTTGATCCAAAGAGTTAAACATGCACTTTACAAGAGTGCCATGTTGTACCTCAACGAACGGAGAAGGTTGTGTGCAAGATTCATCGCTTGGCTCATTGAGTGATTCAGGAGCGGTGATGAACTCAGGGGAAGTAGAAGCGGGTTTCGTCACTAGGACATAACAAGCTAATGTGGGACCATCCTTCGAGGAATGTGGTCTCCTCTTATGTCTTTTCCATTGCTGGAAGGACCAACCTATACCTTTAGTTTTGTTTGTTAGTGGTGTTAGTGTAATTAATATTTAATTACACTTGCATAACTTTACTTAGGTTGAGCTAATTTTAGGTCAACATTAGGGTTGCATACTTTGCTTTTATAAAGCAAATCATCTCATTGTAATATTGAATTCCTGAATATATCATTTTGCACATTCGCATGCAAAGCTCTGCTTTTTTATGTTTTCTCTTATGTGGAAGGTGTTTAGGTTTGCATGTCTGATCTAGGGTTTCTAACATGGTATCAGAGCCTTGACATGTAGCCCCTTCTCAAATTCTGGAGAAATTCATTACAGAGTTCGTTCGGGGTTCCTCGAGGGTATCATGCCTTGAGTTCATCTATGCAACATTTTGGATCAGATCGGGCTTCACCATTAGATTCAGAGTGCTGGAAAAAGTTAGGTTTGGCTTTCATTTTGCAGATTTTGGCCATGATTTGCTAGATCTGTGAGGGTTTCAATTTTGGTGATTTTTTGGAAGCTCTGGAGGTTGCCATTTTTTCGGAGCATTTTGAGCAGAAACAGAGGTCACCATTGTGTTCACAGCGGCCAAAAACCCTTATATCGCCTTTCGTTTTGTTGATTTTGGCGAAGTTGATCTGGAAGGCAAAAAAATTTGCCAGGGAGGCCGTACGGCCTCCCCAACACGCTTTCCGAGGTGCATTTTTAAAAAAAATGAAGTTTTTGGGAACTGCGCTTGCGCCTACAATTCTAATGGATTCCTGCCACCGCCGCGCCATCGGGTGGCCACCCAACCGCTGCCGTCGTCGGTGGCTCCCGCATCCGACCGCCGGCCTTTGCTCTGCCCCCGCCGGGCCCCTTATGCGCTCCGCCCCAGTCATATGGAGGACCGGGGGCTACCCGCCAGCCCCTGAGGGCTTCAATCTACAGCGCAAGTCATATGGGCGACCAGGGGCTCCACCCCAGCCCCCTGTCCGCCAGCCACTGGTCGCATGCAGGACCAAGGGCCGAAATTTTTTAGCCCCCTGGGCTGCCTGCAGGCCTTATTGGCCTTTCTGGAGCACTTTCACGAAATCAGGTATAACTTTTGCATACGGTGTCTATTTTTTGCAAACAAGATACCATTGGAAATCTGATTCTGGTGCAGATCTATTCAATGTTTTATTTTTTCTAGATTTTACTCTAGATTTATTTTGCAGGTCCTTGAACTCAGATGTTTTTGTTTTCACTCCGGAGGGCATATCTTTTGACTCGGTGATCCTTTTTTCGCCATTCTTGCGGCATTGTAAAGCTAGTTCAGTCCTTTACACAGATCTGAGGTTTATTTTCATTTTTTATTTATGCATGTTAGGCATTCTCTCCTTTTGTAGTCATTGGGGATTGTAATAAATGAACTGATATAAAGTTCCATCGGGGGGGTTTCTTGCATAATAATCTTCATCATGTTTTGATGGCAACTCGCATGGGTTGTAATCTAGTTTATTAGTTTCTTTTGGCCACATTTTGTCTTAGCTTGACACATATTAGATTCTTATTGGTTCACACTTTAGATTGAGAGCCTATGGTTAGTGATCCGCATCGGATCCATCTCAGTTTGAGGGCCACTAAATTTGTGGTTATTGTTCTCGAGTCTGTATGGTACTTTTTCCCATGGAAGAGTTTCAGTCTTATTTTGACATCGGCATCGAGATTCACGGCTTCCAGATTCTGTCATCATCATACCATCTACTGTTGCTTTATGGATTCCAAGGTTGTTCCAGTTTGGAGTGTTTTGAGTGTTCCGTGGCATCGGGTCTGTTGTCACATTATTATGATTCTGATATGGTTTCTTGTAGATAGAAGTATCTTTCCTTGCTTGCCGGATTGCGGTTCCAGTTACTCCACAGTGTTCTTCTAGTGCTTCTTTGCAGCAGTCATCTCATTGTAGGGGGGGTTGTCCTACTGGGTTTTCCTTCTCTATCTCATTATTGCATTTGTACATGGGTACCTGATCAAGCCTTGTTGCCGGGACCCATTCATGCTTTCTTGCATTCATCTTAGTTTTAGGTGCATGCTTATCTAGTCTCCCTAAGTTGCACTTATGGGGGGGTGTTAGTGTAATTAATATTTAATTACACTTGCATAACTTTACTTAGGTTGAGCTAATTTTAGGTCAACATTAGGGTTGCATACTTTGCTTTTATAAAGCAAATCATCTCATTGTAATATTGAATTCCTGAATATATCATTTTGCACATTCGTATGCAAAGCTCTACTTTTTTATGTTTTCTCTTCTATGGAAGGTGTTTAGGTTTGCATGTCTGATCTAGGGTTTCTAACATCGTTAGGGGATGAGAACTCCCCATAAATGAGGCGAGAAGCCCAGAGGAAGAGGAGGAGAAAACTGCGGCAGACACCACTGAAGTATTCGACATGTCTACAGGATTTTGGAAAGGTGGGATGTCTAGAAGAGACATCAGCAAGGGTGGCTCGATCGAAGGATAAATGAACACCTACACCTTCTTAGGGTCGGGCGCATTCACAACAGGAGTCAGGAGTGATATAGAGCTTGATTGAATGGGAGTAGAGGGGAGGAGAGAGGAGGACACAATATGAGGCCTTGAAGTAGGGGCAATCATCTCCTCTTCCTTTCTCTGCAAGGTGGTCTACTCAGTTGTGAGAGCCTTTCACCGACGCTTACATTCACATGCAAGGTGGTTCTTGCAACTCTTCAAGCTAGAGGCTGAAAGCTGCAAAGGAATGTAAGACTCCAACTTAGCCATAGGAGTGTCCACTATAGTAGTTTCAAATAGAGGGATTGGCTCCTGAACGAGAGAAAGAGAAGTAGGTTGAGAAGCAATAGGGGGAATCAGTTAAAGTGCCTCAGTAGTGGGCATGTTCTTGTTTACTACTTTAGGAGCAAAAGTGACAGGAGGCCATAGAGGCTAAGACATAGAAGATACCCCATGGGGACCCTTCCTTCTATCATATCGAACAGGTCTAGGCTTCATAGGAAGAATAGAAAGTTCAAATGCAAGATGCTTAGGCTTTTTCCAAGTAGGCACCATAAGATTCTATCGCAAGTGTAGAGAATAATCTGATGGTGTTGCAGCAGAGCGAGAAGAAGCATCAAGTTGAATAGTAGAAGAGGAAGAAGAGAGACCCTGAGAGGGATTTTCTTCCTCTCTCCTACGAGCCTTGGTGGCATCATTTTCAACTTCTAGGCATGCCCTATGCAAAAAAACATAAGGTGATGGAGGGTATCTTACTTTTGACATTAAGCGCCCTTTCTTGTACTTTTGATAAGTTCGGCACAAGAGGTCCTTCTTAGGCAGGAGAGGACCAACAGGTGCACGCTAAAAGTAATCTAAGGAGTAGCTATCACTCACAAGTATTGGTATATAACTAGTGTCGTGAATCACATGCATTGACCCCCCATGAATGAAACTCAAACATTTGTGCACAACTGAGGGAACTGCGTTCATAGATACTAGCCAAGGGATACTCAGCTTCACTCTAAAGAGTTCAAACCTCTAGATTATGTCAAACAACAGGTTTACAGACTTAGCTCTGACAAGGACTGACAACATGATACTACCCAAGGGAGGTATGGAAAGTTTGTTGTGTGTACGGATGGTGCTCACAGGTGCATTGTACCCATCTTTATGCAGGAAGTTAATTAACATAATCTCCTCAATTATGATATTCACCTGAGATGTCAGTACAATAAGAACACTTGCTACAATGTTCCCATTGATCTGTGTAGGGATATAAAGAGGAGATGATTCTCTATTAAAGCCCATCAGTAGGTCCTACGAGGTGAAGGTGTTGAATAGTCCAAATAACTAAGAGGGGGGGTGAATCAGTTATTATAAAATAATTTTCTTATCCTTAATTAATCTGGAGCAAACTTAAATCAATCAAATAATGATCTAACATATATGAACATGAAAGAGTATAAAAACACCATGCACAATGAACACCAGAATTTACGAGGAAACCCAAGAAGGGAAAAACCACAAAGAATGCTAATTCTCAATTATAAAACACTAGTTAAGGTGACATTGGTTAAGGTAATTTTTACAAAGGCTCACTATCGACGGGCTCACTATCTGACTATTACAACCAAAATATAAAAAGGCTCACTACCAAAAGAGAAAGGCTCACTCCCCACAAAAACCAGCTTACTGCCAGAAGAATGATGAAAGGGAATCCAACATTGAAAAAATTGTCACCAAAAATGACATCGGATAGAATCTCACTATCTATTGCCTCCAGTTATAAACTTTCATACAATGTCTTGATTTTAGATTTTGATTCACTGCACTTTCTTTCATCAAACATAATCAACTTTTACTTATTGTAAGAGAGGGGGACCAACCACGTCAAGGCCCCAAGTCATGGAGGGCCGAGAGCAGTAGGTTGCCGTAACTTACCTCAACTTAAGGGAATGTTAGGAAACACGAGACGAGAATGATGAGGACTATGAGGTCCTTCGATCACTCTACAAACTTGAGACTCAAAATGAGGCTAGGTGAGTCAATTTTTGAGGTCAACACTATGTCTTAAGGAGCTCTCTGCCTAAGGATGAAAGCGCGGCTCTGGGATGACAGTGCGGCACACTGGCATCTCTCAGGTGCATTGGCATCCGTATGACCAAAGGACTAAAGAGACAAGGTTGGACTCGAGAAAATGGACTAATGACCTAGCTAGTTACTTTCAAAGGACCAAAATGACACTATTACATAGACAAGATATGCATGAATATGATAAAGCAAATAAGCAAGAGTAAGGATGATAAGAATGATCTCACAAAAGTGCTCATTTGCCAACTAGCTCCAATAATGCTTACACCTGCACACAAGAGAGGAAAATTGTTGGGAGGATGTATAGGGGTCTACCTCAGTCAAACCCCCATTTTTGTGTTTCCACCTCCATGGACATCCAAGATAACGATAATGGAGAAAAGTATGATCAAGCGAGAAATAAAATGAGCACAAAAGCACTACAAAGTAGTGTTATGCTACTCAATCAAATCGTAGAGGAGAGGAGTAGAAAGCTTACCACCTCCACCAAGAGCTCACTAGCTAATGGGGAGAAAATGAGAAGACTCAAGCCTCTGCTGCAATGGTGTTGGTTCCACACTTGCTCTATGGAGTTGATGGAGTGTTGATGTTGTTGCTATGGAGCACCAAAATGTTGCTTGGGAGTGATGGATTGAAAGCTTAGAGGTTGAATTGAATGCTTAACATGCTTAGAGTCTTGAATGAATGAATGAAGAGTGAATTTGAAGAATAAGATGAAGGAAACAACCATATTTGGGTAAGTTCGTTGAAGGGGGCATTATAATTCTACTTCCAATGGGAAGTGTAATGCCTTTGCAAGCTCTAGATGCAAAAATCTGTCAGGTACATAAGTGTGTCGTGAAAATTTCTACGTATCGTGCGGGTGTCCCCAACAATTATTCCTCTGCTGACACACAAAATAGATGCCAAGTGGAGTGAAGGTAGCAGAATTATGTAAAATTTTGTCTTTGGATTTGGTTTTCTAAGGTGAGGATGTGTAAAATGGGAATTTGTGTAAGGGGTGCAAATTCACTCCTATACATTTTTCCCCCACTTTAGCAAGCATGAATACTAATGAGTGCTTTGGTAAAGTAGATAAGAGAATTAGTAGAGTTAGAAATGTATACATGAACCGTCAAGGAAGCAGACCGCGATCTGGAAAACTCGAGAGTGTAGGATAGGAAGAGAACTTCATAGCCCTACAAAACTATGAATTTGAAGAAAGAAAGTGTCTTACAAGCCTGCAGACCTGGAAGGAGGCAACCCCCAAGATCTCTCGTGTAAAGGAATCCCTAAGAAGTAAGCACCTTAAAATCCCGCAAACCTGCAAGGAAACTGTCCTCCAAGATCTCTCACATGAAGTAAACCCAAGAAAGTGGACTCCGCAGAGTCAAAAAGTGGCTTTATGGGCACACCCGTAAAGTGACATGTTTACTCGAAGATAGAACACATCAAGGAGTAGCCACACAGGAAAGTAAGAAGAAATCCATGCAAACCGTCAAAAATTTGGAAGACTTTCAAAGGGGGTCCCTCGAAAACCCTTTAAAAGAAGGAGGGGTCCACTCAAGGGATGCACTATTTGAAAATTGAGGTCTAGTCAGGTTGCCCCCAAGCTAGATGCAAAGGTATGAAATAGGTCTAGTCAGGCTGCCCCCAAGCTAGATGCAAAGATATAAAATAGGTCTAGTTAAGCTACCCCCAAGCTATACATCATAGGATTCATTTGAGATAAAAACTTTGAAAGGGGTCTCTCGGGAACCCAACATGAAAAAAGGGGGGTCCACTCAAGGGATGTGTCGTCTAAAAGCTGGTGTTTTCTTTCTCGAATCGATTCATTTTCAAGGAATCCTTATGAAAGATGTTCACTTCATCAAGGAATTCAAATGGAATAATATTCCCCCACATGAGGGGAAGATAAAAGTTGTTCCCACTTTGGAGGAAGGTTCTCAAGTTATTTATTCACAAACCCTTAATGAAGAAAACATGTTCTGTTAGGGTCTCTAGTTGAGAATGCAATTCTTACAAAGAAGTGTATGAAGATTCTTGAAAAAAAAATCATTGGCGATGAATACATTTTCTAAAGATCAAAGTGATGTAGGGGTGGCGTTGTCACACATCATAGGGATAACTCAAGCAAAGATGAGAGAAAGACAAAGGCATTTAGTGAAAAAGGAAAGAGAACACGAACACAGGGCACAAGGGTATCCTGATATTTCAGGGTCAGAACCGCTCATAAATATATATAAGTATAATAATAGTATATAAATGAATTGTCATCAACCCCCTACTATATCAGGACATGTGAAGAATGCACAAGAAGACAAAGTAAATATAAAAAATTAGGTCAACATGGACGGGAAGCCTAAATGCCCCCAACGCTTTGCATCATCCCCAATTTTCCAAAAGTCAATCACAAACATGGAAGAATGATGATACAAATAGAAGATGTTTTACAACACAAAAAGTACACCTGCATCCAAGTACCAATAGAGGTGACGAGGGTCATCCGGGCAAACATAACACAATTACGAGGGGACACGTCATAACACCCACACATCTAATCTAAAGATAAAGAAGAGGTCTCCCCCTAACACTGATCGACCAAGAGATCGTCCACTTCCCACTCTATATAATCATAGGGGTAAGGAGGATGAGCCTACAATGGTGGGTTGTTAAGGGGAGGAGCTTCTGATCCTCCCGCAACAAGGGCTAAGGAAGAAGGACCTGCAAGGTCTCCTTCACTCAACTCTTGCAGGTCCAAGGTCAACAACTTCGCGAAGATCGTTGATGCAGAGCAGAGGTGTAATATCTTTTCCTAACACTACTTAGCACAAATCAACCACTACTTAAGTCTCTAGACCCCTGTAATGGTGTTTATCACTATCTCACTAGTCTTTCCAACTAGGTCTCCAAAATGGTGTTTTGAGGCATATCTTTTAGAGAAGGTTGTCTCACCATGAAACCCAAACCTTTTCAGATACCCTTTAGGCCCTATTCTAACATATGATCCTAGGGACATAGGTTGTTTTGGAACAAATTACATAAATCTAGTCTACTACACCTAAAACAAGGCCAATTAGGCCACTTTTACAAAACATCTACTAAGGAACCACTTCCCAAACACTTAAACACTTCACCATGTTTCAAACCCATCACATAGGGTCACAATCACAAGGTTTTAGCAACCAATCATTCTTCCAAGTTGTTGTCCTCTTTCTCTATCCTACCCAGCCTAACACATGAGGATGTTAGGCTAGGGCTTTGACAAAACTCCTCCAAACAACATCCCCTGCTCCAAAATACAAATAAAATAGTAAAATCACTCCTAAAACTACCATTCCACCGAGTTTGGCTAAATTACAAGGGTGGAATGGTCTAATAACTACATTTTTTATCTTAAACCCTTAAAATGGAGGGTTTATATGTGGTTTGAGATAAAATGCTTCAAACGAGATTAATAAATAATTAAATTCCACCACAATAAGCTCAAATTAAAGCTAAAACATTGTCGCCACCTTTCACATAAGCCTCATCTTATGACACTATAGTATGGGGCCATACAGAGCAAGCAAAGACAAAAAAATACACAAAATTGTAGAAAATAGAGCCTCTTTTTACTTCTTTTTGTCACCAAATGATATAATACCCATGCCTCGAAGTTTGTGAGGCCAAAATACTACCATGCAACTATTCTCATTGGTTACAAACAATAAAACACTCAAGTGACTGTTCAAATTCCTCCTACATGCAATTTTTCCAAGTTGCAAGCAACTTTTACATTCTTTCACCAACTTTTACCCAACGCCTAAGAATGACCCTACATGACTCTAAACATGAAAAAATGGTCTTGATTCGACCTTATCACATTAATTAGGTGATAAAACACCAAAATTACTAAATTAGACACCTAAATGCATCACTAAAATCAACATGACCATGGTGCCCCTACATCATACACCGAGGTGAAAAGGATTTCATTCTCCTGATGAAATGAGCTCATGAACAAAGACTCCATGTTATTTTATATCCTTCTCTGACACCCAAGTAGCATCTTCATTTGGTAGGTCATGCCACTTGACCAAGTATTCATTATACACTTTGTGGCTGGTCCTCTTGGCCTCCCTTGTATCCAATATTCTCTCAAGCTTCATTGGTTGGTTGGGTGGTAGGTATTTAACCCACTCATCATCTTCAAATCCTATTGTACCTATTTCTTCAACTACAACCATAGTTCCCTTAAAATGATAAATATTAGAAACATTAAATATAGGTTAGATAGCCACCCTAGGAGGGATTTCTATCTTATAAGCATTTTGCCCAAACTTGTGGACCACCTTGCAAGGTCCAATATTCTTCATTAGTAACTTAGTGTATCTACCTTTAGGTAACCTCTCCTTTCTCAGGTGTGCAAGTACCATATCTCCAACCTCGAATTTTACATCCTTCTTCTTCAAATTTGCATACCTTTTATACTTTTCCACATTCTTTGGAAGATTCTTCCTTGTTGGTGGATATCTCTCATTGTCACTGCAAATTCTTCACCTTGTGTACTCCTCTTCTCCATACCCTTCAGATATCTAATTTCATGTATCCCCCTCGGACTCATACCATATACTACTTCAAATGGAATCCATCCTACACTGATGCAGAGGTAAGTGACAACCTTATTTTCTATGCCAAAAATAGGGGTTCCTACACAATCTTAATCACCAATACCCCAAGGTTTACCATCTAGCAACCTACACATCACCCTACCCTTGTAGCTCTCCCAAAACCAGAATAGGCCAAGTTTCACCCAATCTTTCCAAAGCACCCAATAATTAAAGAGGAGAATAGGATACCCTTTTTAGGGTTACACAACATGTATGAAAATCAAGGGTCACTGTTTTGGACCAATCTGAACTTTTGATATACTTACCCAGTTCTAGACTTCACCATTTGGTCTATTTTCCAAAGGAACCACCCTTCCAACGATGGCCACTCACCAAAGCACCTTGGACAGTCTTAACAAATGGTATCAAACCTTAGATTACGGTGATGTTTTTCATCTAGAGGGATTCTAACCGTCTGTTCCAAGAAACCCTCTCAAGCACTCACCAAAACAAGGGTTTAGGGGTAACTCCCTACTCCTGACCTTCCCCAATCCTTCCAGGGGTCCAAACACCACACATTATCTCTGCCTCGACTCAAGAAACTCTCACAATCCCTTCTCACTCACTACTTCTCAGAATTCATCCTTGGGTTCCCTATTTTCATGGTCTAACTACCCCTGATCAGCACTAGATCTCACACCATGGAAGAAATTTCTCCTTCTCCTTCTCCTAAGGTATGTACACACTTAACCAGACATGGTACAAACCAATCCACCGAGCCACAGGTCTGGAACAGTAGGTGGATTGGTTAGTTGATCATGGTGTTGTCCTCAAAACTCCAAACACAGAAAATAGGGTACCTTGCAGTTTGTTGATCCCAGTCACACAAGCAAAAGAATTAAGCCCACAAGACAAACATGAAAGAAGATAAACACATGAATAAGCAATCATTCAATGCCTCAAGGCATCTTGAATCTGTACGGGCCTGGAACAAGAAGCAAAGTTCAGAAAATGAATGGAAAAGATGGTGATCAGCACTTGCCAAAGTGTATTTTTCTTCTTACCAGCTAAACAACAACCCCTCCTTCGAGATTACAATGAACATATATTGATTCTAACATCCAACTACCTTCTACAACCAACCAACTACCCTATAAGCAAAATTTGAAGCACTAATGACCATTTGGAGGTCAAGTCATACATTTTACATAGTTTGCTTAATCAATTGCCTTACATACTTTTCAAGTTTGACCTTTTTGATCCCATGCTAACCTAACCTATTGGAAAATGGTCTAATGAGACCTTATTTGCATAAAATACATGGCTTAAAGCCATCTACTATATATCTACCACCCCCTGCCACATGACATATAGGACAACTGAGTACAAAGTAACTTAATTTGACATATTTTGCAACTTCCTCATTGCATAAAACATAAAAACCTTTAAAACCTTTGATGAACCTGTCTTCAAATCCCTTGGTGAACCTTTAAGGTCCATTGTCCTATCCATGCTAGGGTCAGGGTCTAGGTTCCCTTGCACCATACTCCCCCCCATAGGAAAACTCTTGTCCCAAGAGTTAAAGGGTATTGCATTCTTCCACCTTGCTGCTCTCTACATTTCCAGACCTGCTACTAGCCTTTTCCTCACCCTTGGAGCAAAAGTGGACATCATCCTTGCCTTTACACCTGCAAAAGCACAATAGTTAGCAACATACTGTCCCAACTTCTTCATTGTATCATCTCCACATGTGGAGCCACCCAACATTGCTTGCACACTCTGCCCTCTTTTCACTACCCTCAGACTTCTGCTCTTTTGTTCCTTGAACTCTTTATCTAGTGTGGTTAGACCTTGGTCACTGTAATTTCTAAGGACCACTACCCTATCAGACTTATCAGTCCCCAAGCTTGTAAAACTCTCATACTCTTCACCTTTACTCCTGCTGATAGGACACACAATAGTCCCCACTGTAATCTCAGCCTTCTTTGGAAGCATTCCACCATGCTTGTCATGCTTATGCATCATCATGCCTTCCATCTCCTTGAGTGTATCAGACCTAGGTATGAAACCATTAGCCACTATCTTCTCACCATTCCCCTTGACCAAATCACGCCTAGGTATGAGTATCTTCCCCTCCTCTTGCAAAGCCACATTTTCCATTTTCTTAACACCACTTGTGGGTGTTCTCCTCACTGTCACAACTCCTCCAACCTGCTCTCTACCTGCAATCATATCAGTTTGACTAACCTCAGGCTTTAAAAGCTCCTTTTTGCCAAACAACACTACCTTAGCCTTACCTTTATCCTTCACACTCGTCTTCAAGGGAAGTAACTTAAAGGTTTTTTCCTCCTTCCTAATGGTGTATGTGTTCTCCCAACCATCATATATGGATCTCCTATCAAACTGCCAGGGCCTTCCCAAGAGCACATGACAACAATCCATTGGAAAAACATCACATAGAACCCTATCCTTGTATTCTCCAATCTGGAAATCAACATATGCCTGCTCTTTTACTACCAAAGTCTGATTATCATTGACCCAAGAGACCCTATAAGGTTCTTCATGAGGAAATTTTTCTAGACCCAACTTGTCCACCATTTCCCTAGACACTAGATTATCTTGAGAACCAGAATCAATGACAACTTGACACACTTTACCTTTGCTTTTGCATGTAGTTCTGAATAGGCTCCTTCTTTGGCTTGAATCTTCCTCCTTGGATGCTTGCAACACAATTCTTCTTATCATGAGTGCCTCTCCTTCTTCTGATGTAAGGTTTACTACAGGTGTAGTCACACTCTCTTCATCCTCATGCACTAATTGATTCCTCCTTTCTCCACCATGAGAGCTTGAGCCTTGTTTCTCAGGGCACTTAAAGACTGGATGTCTAGGCTGGTTGCAATTGTAGCATCTTCCTGAGAACTAATATGATCTTCTTCCTCCACTAAATCTGCCTCTTGAACCTCTCCATCCACCTCTTGAATCAGATTGCTCTTGATCCTTTTTTTCATCTCCTTGGTCTTCATTGTTTGTCCTTGAACTAGGATTGAATCCCCTTTCTCTAGAGGTGTTACCTCTTCCCCTTGCTACCTTCTCTTGTCTCCTCTTTAGCTTTTCTTCTGCCCTCATTGCCATTTGAAAGCATTGCTCTACTGATTTTGGTGCCATCATGCTGATTTCATCCTGAATGTTGAACCTCAACCCATTCAAGTACCTTGCAGTCATCTCTTCCTCATCTTCTTCATGTTTAGCCCTTATGATTAACCTATAAAACTCTTCAGTATATGCTTGCACATCTAACTCTTTCTGTCTAAGATTCTGCAATTTCTTAAGCAATTGAATATTGTAATCAAAAGGAATAAATTTACCTTTTATCTTTTCTTTCATCTTCTCCCAAGAAATGATCTTTCTTTTTCCCTTTCTCTCCCTATCTTCTTGCACAAAATTCCACCACACCAAAGCATGTCCTTTCAGTTTTGTTTTTGCTTTCTTTACCTTATGTCCTTCATCAACATCTTCACTATCAAAGTAGTTCTCCAAACCCCCTATCCAATCCAAGAGCTCTTCACTATCAAGTTTTCCTCCATACATAGGCACATCCATCTTGCCATGTCCATCCTTCTTCACAGCCTTCAGTAGCTTCATTGTTCTAACACCATCTGGATCAATCTCTTCTTCTTCACCAGAGGTCGCTTCCTCTTCAGACTCACTTTCCTCTAGAAGGGTCCTGCCCTTAGCTTTCATTGCAGCCATCTCCCTTTTCAGTATATCTATATCCTTCTCATGAGTATCCAGTTTCCTTGCAACAACATTATTTTTAGGAGGCATTTTTTTCCCTCCAACTACCTTCTTCTTCCTGAACACAAACTTCAATCTTGATCTTCACAACAGATCTACTCCCTTGCTCTGATACCACTATGATGTAGAGGTAAGTGAAAACCTTATTTGCTATGCCAAAAATAGGGGTTCCTACACAATCTCAATCACCAATACCCCAAGGTTTACCATCTAGCAACCTACACATCACCCTGCCCTTGTAGCTCTCCCAAAACTAGAACATGCCAAGTTTCACCCAATCTTTCCAAAGCACCCAATAATTAAAGAGGAGATTAGGATACCCGTTTTAGGGTTACACAACATGTATGAAAATCAAGGGTCACTGTTTTGGACCAACCTAAACTTTTGATACACTTACCCGGTTCTAGACTTCACCATTTGGTCTATTTTCCAAAGGAACCACCCTTCCAACGATGGCCACTCACCAAAGCACCTTGGACAGTCTTAAAAAATGGTCTCAAACCTCAGATTATAGTGATGTTTTTCATCTAGAGGGATTCTAACCCTCTGTTCCAAGAAACCCTCTCAAGCACTCACCAAAACAAGGGTTTAGGGGTAACTCCCTACTCCTGACCTTCCCCAATCCTTCCAGGGGTCCAAACACCACACATTATCTCTGCCCTGACTCAAGAAACTCTCACAGTCCCTTCTCACTCACTAATTCTTAGAATTCATCCTTGGGTTCCCTATTTTCATGGTCTAACTACCCTTGATCAGCACTAGATCTCACACCATGGAAGAAATATCTCCTTCTCCTTCTCCTAAGGTATGTACACACTTAACCAGACATGGTATAGACCAATCCACTGAGCCACGGGTCTAGAACAGTAGGTGGATTGGTTAGTTGATCATGGTGCTGTCCTCAAAACTCCAAACACAGAAAACAGGGTACCTTATAGTTTGCTGATCCCAGACACACAAGCAAAAAAATTAAGCCCCCAAGACAAACATGAAAGAAGATAAACACATGAATAAGCAATCATTTAATGCCTCAAGGCATCTTGAATCTATACGGGCCTGGAACAAGAAGCAAAGTTCAGAAAATGAATGGAAAAGATGGTGATCAGCACTTGCCAAAGTGCATTTTTCTTCCTACCAACTGAACAACAACCCCTCCTTCGAGATTACAATGAACATATATTGATTCTAACATCCAACTACCTTCTACAACCAACCAACTACCCTATAAGAAAAATTTGAAGCACTAATGACCATTTGGAGGTCAAGTCATACATTTTACATAGTTTGCTTAATCAATTGCCTTACATACTTTGCCAGTTTGACCTTTTTGATCCCATGCTCACCCAACCTATTGGAAAATGGTCTAATGAGACCTTATTTGCATAAAATACATGGCTTAAATCCATCTACTATCTATCTACCACCCCCTGCCACATGACATATAGGACAACTGAGTACAAAGTAACTTAATTTGACATATTTTGCAACTTCCTCGTTGCATAAAACATAAAAACCTTTAAAACCTTTGATGAACCTGTCTTCAAATCCCTTGGTGAACCTTTAAGGTCCAATTTCTTGTCCATGCTAGGGTCAGGGGCTAGGTGCCCTTGCACCATATACTTTGGTTGATGGAATAATTATAGGCATACTTTGGTTGATGGAATAATTATAGGCATACTCTGCTTGAGGGAGTATCAAGTCCCATTGTTGACCATGCTCTTTGGTAAGACACCTTAGCAAGTTCCCTAGTGACCTATTGACGACTTCAGTTTGCCCATCTGTTTGTGGATGATATGTAGAATTGAATGTCAAGTTTGTGCCCAATTTCCTCCACAAGGTCCTCCAAAAATGACCTTTGAACTTAGAATCTCTATCAGAAACAATGGTTAAAGGTAGTCCATGAATCCTTACAATCTACTTGAAAAATAGTCCAGCAATATGAGATGCATCATTATTACTTCTACAAGGAGAAAAATGAGCCATTTTACTAAACCTATCAACAATAATAAAAAATATATCATACCCCCTTTGTGTCTTCAGTAGACCTAATACAAAGTCCATGCTGATTGACTCCCATGGCTGGTATGGTATTGGTAAGGTTTGATAGAGTCCTACATTGGAACTAGAGCCTTTAGCCCTTTGGCATATCCCACAACTCTCCACAAAATTCTTTACATCCACATGCATCCTCGACCAATGATAAAACCTCTTGACCTACTCCAAGGTCTTATCATACCCAAAGTGTCCACTCAAACCACCACAATGTTTTTCTCTGATCATATTTTCCCTCATAGAGCACTTTGGCACACACAAATGAGCACCCTTAAATAAAAAACCATCTTGTAACACAAAATCAGAATACTCACTGTGAAAAGCATCTTGAGATTGATTGCAAACAACAAATGCATCTTTGAAATCATTAGCATCCTTGTACATATATTTTAGTGCATCCATCCCCACACTTTGTAGTTGTATTTCTTGCACCATCATAGATATCCTACTCAAGGTATCAACAACCTTGTTTTCTTGTCCCTTCTTGTGCTTGATTGTAAAGGTGTAGGCCTACAAATACTCCATCCATTTCATGTGCCTCAGACTCAATTTATCTTGACTGTTTGAAAAGATTAAAGCATGATTTTCTGTGAAGACTATGAATTTCTTTGGCAAGAGGTAGTGTCTCCATTTCTTGAGGGACTATACCATTGCATATATCTCAAGGTCATATGAGGAATACTTCATTTTGGCTTCATTGAGATTCTCACTAAAGAATGCTACCGGTCTCCCTTCTTGACTCAAAATTGCACCTATGGCATACTCGCTTGCATCACACTCAATGGTGAACACCTTGCTAAAGTCAGGTAATATGAGTATGGGTTGTTGAGCCACTCTTATCTTTAAGTATTCAAAACTCCTCTTAGCTTCATCATTCCATTGAGACTTATTCTTCTTATCTCCTTTGATGGTGTCAATGATAGGTGAATAAATGTGACTAGATTTCTTAATGAACTTCCTATAGAAACTAGCTAAGCCATGAAAGCTCCTTACCTTTGTTTCTATTTCAGGGGTTTCCCAACTGAGTATGGCTTCTACCTTTGTGGGATCCATCTTCAAGGCACCTTTGGAGACCAAAAATCCAAGGTAAACAAGTTATTATTTCATGAACTCACATTTCTTGAGGTTGATCATTAGCTTCTCCTCATTGAACTTCCTCAACACCATATCCAAGTGTTGCAATTTTTCCTCCTTCTTTTTACTGTATACAAGGATTTCATCCAAGTATACCACCACAAATTTTTCTTTGAATTTCTTTAGAACATCATTCATCAGCCTCATGAATGTGCTTGGGGCATTTGACAACCCAAATGGCATCACTAGCCACTCATACAAAGCCTTATTGGTCTTAAAGGCGATCTTCCACTCATCTCCTTCCCTTATTCTGATCTAATGGTATCCACTTTTCAAATCATTTTTTGAGAAGTAGCATGCACCTACTAAACTATCCATTAAGTCCTCTATTTGAGGTATAGGGAATCTATATCTGATTTTGATCTTATTGATTGCTCTTGAATCAGTACATAACCTCCAGTTTCCATCCTTCTTAGGTGCTAAGACAATAGGCACAACACAAGGGATCAATATTTCCCTTATGAGACCTTTATCCAACAACTCTCGAATCTGATTTTTGATCTCTTCATTTTGCTTGGGTATCATCTTATATGATTCTTTGTTTGGAAATCTTGCACCCGGTATGAGATCAATATGATGACTCACATCCCTTTTAGGAGGCAAAGAACTAGGAAGCTCCTTCTCCATTATGTCTTCGTATCTTTCCAATAGGGTTTGCACGTCTTTAGGTATCTCCTCTCCATCTGTTGTTGTCATAACTGATGTAGGCTTCCCAATGATGGCATAACCAATATCTTCTTCATTCACTCTTCATTCACTCTTTATCCTTGACCACTAAGACACTTGGTCCTTCATGAACTACACTATCATCTTCTTGTATGGGTGAAAAGGTATATGACACCCCATCCTTCTCTATCACATATATAATCTTCTCCCCATCATGTTTGGCCTTCCTATCGAACTGCCATGGTCTTCCTAGGAGCACGTGGCATACATCCATAGGGATGATGTCACATAATATTTTATCCTTTTAGGGACCAATGTTAAACTCAACCCAAGCCTTCTCATTCACCAAAACTTGTTGACCCTTATTGAGCCTCGATACTTTATAGGGTGTTGGATGAGTTTTCCTTTTCATTTTTAGTTTTTCTATCACGTCCAAAGACACGAGATTATTAGTGGAACTATAATCTACCACTACTTTACATACCTTTCCCTATGCTTTACAAATTGTCCTAAATAATGCCTTCCTTGGTGGGGGTTATTTGGTCATTGGCACCTTGATTAGTGTCCTCCTTAACATCAAGGACTAACCTACCTCTGGAGCAACATGTAGATAAGGTGAGTTAACACTTTCATTGTCCTCCTCATGCACTTTTGGATTCCCCCTCTGACCACCATGAGAACTAGATGCTTTTTTGTTCGGGCACTTCCAAGCTGGGTATCCAAATTGATTTCAGCTATAACATCTGCCTAAGAAGGTTTTGGATCATCTCCCTTGTCCACCAAACCTTCCTTTACCACCAAATCTCCTTTCTCTAAAATTACCTCTATCATTTGACTCTCCACTTTGTTCTTGTTGGCTACTCGATTCACCTTTTGGTTTATGTGGCTTCCCTCTTGCACCAAAGTTGCCTCTACCTCTAAAATTTTTCCCTCTTCCTCTTCCTTGTTTCTCTTTCTATATTTTAATTCTTTCCTTCACTTTAGTTGCCAATTGGAAAGACTCCTCAACTATCCTAGGAGTTGTAAGACCAATCTCATCTTGTATATTGAATCTAAGGCCATTCAAGTACCTTTCCACTTTCTCCACCTCATCTTCAGTATATCCTACCCTTATGCTCAATTTATGAGATTCCTTAGTATATGCCATTACATCTAACTCCCTTTTCGTCAAATTTTTCAGCTTCCTAAAGGTTTGTATTGTATAGTGTGCAAGCAATAATTGTGTCTTCACTTTGGCTACCATTCGATCCCATGAGCTTATCTTTGACTTGCCCTTCTTAACTCTTTCTTCTTGGACATAGTTCCACCATGTTAGGGTAGGGCCCTTCAACTTAGTCTTTGTAAATTTCACCTTCTTGTTGTCTTCTATCTCCTCAAATTCAAAGAAGTTGTCCAAAGAATCTATCCAAGCCAAGAATTCTTCAATATCCAATTTTCCACCATAGATTGGCACTTACACTTTCACCTTTGGAATATTGTCACCCTTGATAGCCTTTAGCATCTCGACCAGTCTCTTTTCTTCAGGGTCCAATTCTTCATCCTCTTTTTGGAATCCTACTGGAGGGTTCTCACTCTCACCCTCATCTTCCTTCTCACTTTGGTCACCATTGAACATTCCTCTCCCTTGATTCTTTTTCAGGGTTTCTATTCTTGTAAGGGTTTCTTCTTGTGACTCCTTGTAGAGCCTTTCCTTTTGAAGTAACTACTCTTTCAATTCTTTTACCTCTTTGGCCATTGGATTACTCTTTGGAGGCATTTTGCTTATGCCCACTCTCATTCACTTCCCACTTCCAATCAAAACCTTAGCTTTGATACCACCTGATGTAGAGTAGGAGTGGAATAGATTTTCCTAACACTACTTAGCACAACTCAACCACTACTTAAGTCTCTAGACCCTTGCAATGGGGTGATCCCACAAAGCTGGTTTACAATTTTTGGGAGATTCTGATTTTTGTTAAAATCACATATTTTTAGAAAATATAATGATTTAAGCCTTAAAAAGTTCCATTTTAAGGATTTCAATTGAAGAGGCTTTGATCAAACCACCTTAGATGAAAGCCCCTTGGATAGAACCTCGATAGTTTTAAACCATACCTTTAATGAAGTCTCCTTTACACCTATCAAAATGTTGATAAAAAATCACTTTTGATTTACCTTTTGGGGGATCAAATGAATTCATTTAAAATTTATTTAAAATGATCATGGTATTCCTTGGAACGAGCTATCCAAAAAATATAATTTTAATATGTTTTGGTTTTATAATGTATGTGTTTTTTTAGTGTTATTAAACATAGGTTTTTCACCCAAAATCAAGCTCTTTGTTTTGCACATGTGGAAAAATAGTATATTATCAAAATAAAGTTTTAAAAAATATGTTCAGGCTAGGTATTGATGTCCTTGATCCATTAAAAAAAAAAAATTGAATTTCTATACATACAGAAAAATTTATGTTGTATATAGTCCGCCTATGTTTCAATTGTAATTGTTTTGACTTTGAAACTTGATTAAGGAAAAAATATTTTTAAAAACACTATGAAACCAAATGAAAGTGCTAGATATTGTAGTTACAAATCTAAATATGAAAAAAAATAGAATTTTATCCTTCATACGAAAAATGTTATGTTGTATACAGTGAGTGTCACTCCTTAAAAATGTTGTTTTTAGAAAAAATCTAGTTTTCGAAAGAGATGGAAAAATAAGTGCAATCTTATTCCAAAAAAATTGAAAAAAATATATTTAGAATCTATAGACAAAACGTCACAAATCACTAGTTTGCATCATCTTCAAATTCCTCATGGTTTAACCACTATAGGAGCCCGAAAGTGAAGATTTAGTTAAAAAAAATCAGTTCAATGTCCAGTTTGCCCAAAAATTGTAAACCAGTATTGTGGGATCACCTAATGGTGTTTTTAACTATCTCACTAGTCTTTCCAGCTAGGTCTCCAAAATGGTGTTTTGAGGCATATATTTTAGAGAAGTTCATCTCACCATGAAACCTAGACCTTTTTAGATACCCTTTAGGCCCTATTCTAACATATCTTCCTAGGGACATAGGTTGTTTTGAAACAAATCGCACAAATCTGGTCTACTACACCTAAAACAAGGCCAATTACGCCACTTTTATAAAACATCTACTAAGAAACCACTTCCCAAACACTTAAAAACTTCACCAATGTTTCAAACTAGTCACATAGGGTCACAATCACAAGGTCTTAGCAACAAATCACCCTTACAAGTTGTCCTTCTCTTTCTCTATCCTACCTAGCCTAACACATGAGGATGTTAGGCTAGGGCTTTGACAAAACTCCTCCAAAGTCCATCCCCTGCTCCAAAATATAAATAAAATAGTAAAATCACTCCTAAAACTACCATTCCACCAATTTTGGATAAACTACAATGGTGGAATGGTCTGATAACAACATTTTTGCTCTTAAACCCTTAAAAAGGAGGGTTTCTATGCAGCCTGAGATAAAATACTTCAAAAAATCTTAATAACTAATGAAATTCCACCACACTAAGCTCAAATGAAAGCTAAAAAACTATAGCCACCTTTCACATAAGCCTTAGCTCATGAAACTATAGTACGGGGCCGTACAGAGCAAGCAAACACATAAAAATGCACAAAATAGCAGAAAATAGAGCCTCATTTTACTTCTTTTTGTCACCAAATGATGAAATACCCATGCCTCAAATTTTTTGAGGTCAAAATACTACCATGCAACTATTCTCATTGATTACAAAGAAGAAAACACTCAATTGACTATTTAAATTCCTCCTACATGCAATTTTGCCAAGTTGCAAGCAACTTTTACATTCTTTCACCAACTTTTACCTAACACCTAAGAATGACCCTACATGAATCTAAACATTCAAAAATGGTCTTGAGGAAGCCTTATTAGATCAATTAGGTGATAAAACATCCAAATTACTAACTTAGACACCTAAATGCATCACTAAAATCAACTCGCAGATAGAACATGTCAAGGAGCAGCCACACAAGCAAGTAAGCGGATATTCACATAGACCATTGAAAAGTTGGAAGATTTTAAAGGGGTCCCTCGGGAACCCTTTAAAAGGAGGGGTTCACTCAAGGGATGCACTATTTGAAAAGAGAGGTCTAGTTCGGTTGCCCCCAAGCTAGACACAAAGGTATGAAATAGGTCTAGTCGGGTTGTCCCCAAGCTAGACACAAAGATATGAAATAGGTCTAGTTGGGATGCCCCCAAGCTAGACGTCATAGGATTCATTTGAGATAAAAACCTTCAAAGGGATCCCTCAGGAATCTAGCATGAGAAAAGGGGGGTCCACTCAAGGGACGCGTTGTCCAAAAGCTACTGTTTTCTTTCTTGAATCGATTCATCATCAAGGAATCCTTCTGAAATACGTTCACTTAATCAAGGAATTCAAAAGGAAGAATATGCCCCCACGTGAGTGGAAGATCAAAAATTTCTCCCACTTTAGAGGAATGTTCTCAAGCTCTTTCTTTACGAACCCTTAATGAAGGAAACATGTTTCGTTAGGGTCTCTAGTTGAGAATGAAATTCTTGCAAAGAAGTGAGTGAAGATTCTTGAGAAAAGATTCGTTGGCAACAAATGAATTTTATGAAGATCAAAGTGATGTAGGGGTGGCATTGTCACACATGAGAGGGAAAAATCAAGCAAAGAAGAGAGAAAGACAAAGGCAAAGTGAAAAAGGAAAGAGAACACAAACAAATGGCATAGGAGTAGCCTGATATTTCAAGGTCAAAACCTCTCATAAATATATATAAGTATAATAATAGTATGTAAATGAACTGTCATCAACCCTCTACTATATCAGGCCATGTGAAGAATGCATGAGAAGACAAAGTAAAGAGAAAAAATTAGGTCAACATGGAAGGGAAGCCTAAATTCCCCCAACACTTTGCATCATTCCCAATTTTCTGAAAGTTAATAAAAAACATGGAAGAATGATGATACAAATAGAAGAAGGTTTACAATAGAAACACCACACCTGTATCCAAGCACCAATAGGGGTGACGAGGGTCATCTAGGCACACATAGCATGATTACGGGGTAACACATCACAACACCCACACATCTAATCTAAAGATAAAGAAGAGGTATCTCCTAACACTGATCGACCAAGAGGTCATCCGCTTCCCACTCTAGATCATCGTAAGGGGAAGGAGGATGAACTTGCAGTGGTGGGATGTTAAGGGGAGGAGCTTCTGACCCTCCTGCAATAAGGTCTAAGGAAGAAGGACCCGCAAGGTCTCCTTCACTCAACTCTTGTGGGTCTAAGGTCGACGACTTCACGAAGATCACTGACAAGGTCAGAACTTCATCCACCGAGTTAAACATGAACTTAACATGAATACCACATTGCACCTTGATGGACGAAGGAGGTTGTGATTGAGGTTCACCGTTGAGCTCATTGAGTGATTCGAGAGTGGTGAAAAACTCAGGAGAAGCCAAGAATAATTCCATTACTAGGACAAAACAAGTTAGCGCAAGGCCACCCTTCAAAGAAGGTGGACTCCTCTTACAACCACTCTCTACCTTCTTCTTCATCGGGGCAATCAAACTCCCCATAGATGAGGCAAGAAGGGCAGAGGAAGAGGAGGAGGGAAGAACCACAATAGATATGACCGAGGTGTTATTCATATCTATGGGCTTCGAGAAAGGTGAGATGTTCGAAATGGATGTCAACAAAGGCATCTCCACTGAAGGTGCGATGAACACCTACACGTTTTTGGGGTCAAATGCATTTACACTCACAACAAAAGCCAGAAGTGATATAGAGATGGTTTGAATAGAAAAAAAAGGGAGGAGAGAGGACATGGCAGGAGGCCCTGGTACAAGAGTGGCCATCTCCTCTTCCTTCCTTTTTAAGGCATCTTGCTCACCCAAGAGAGCCTTTCACTGGTGCTTGCACTCATGCGCAAGGCGGTTCCTGCGACTCTTTGAACTAGAGGTTGGGGGTTGCAAAGGAATGGAAGGCTCCTAATCAACCATGGGAGTGTCCTCCACAGCTATTTCCAGTGGAGGGGCAGACTCCTGAATGGGAGCAAGAGGGATAGGTTCAAAAATGGTAGGGGCAGTTGGCTCTAATGCCTCAGCAACGAATCTTTTCTTGTTCACTATTTTAGGAGTGGAAATAGTAGGAGGCCGCCGAGGCTTAGACATAGAGGATTCCCCATGGGGGGTTTTGTGCCTACTGTACCAAATGGGCCTAGGCTCCATGGGTAGGACAAGAAGCTCGAACATGGGACACTTGGACTTTCACCAAGCGACCACCATAGGATTCTCTCGCAAATGCGAGGCAAAAGTGGATGGCACCACAACAGAGAAAGAGAAAGTGTCAGGCTAAATAGTGGAAGAGGAAGAAGAAGGATCTTGGGACCGCTTCTCTTCTTCTCTTCTACGTGCCTTGGAAACATCACTATCATCCTATAGGAAAGCCCTATGTGAAACAACATAAGGTGAAGGATGGTATCTCACTTTCAGCCTGGAAAATCCTTTCTTGTAGTTTTCATAGGTGCAGTACAAGAGGTCCTTCCTAGATAGGAGAGGACCAACAGGTGTAGGTTGAAATTAATCAAAGGAATAAATACCACGTGCAACCAATGATCTATAGCCAATGTCATGGATCAGATGCACGGAACCCTCATGAGTGAATTTCAAACATTTATGCACAATCGAGGGAACAACATTCATAGCTACCAGCTAGGGAATACCTAGCTTCACTCTGAAAGGTTCAAACCTCAAGATAATGTCAAACATAAGATTCATGGACTTAGGTCCGACGAGAACTGACAAGACAATACTACCTATAAGAGGAAAGTTCGTCATGCGTACAGATGGTGCTCATAGGTGCATCGTATCCATCCTTATGTAGGAAGTTGATTAAAATGATCTCCTCAGTTATGATATTCACTTGGGATATTTGATCAATAAGAACACCTGCTATAGTGTTCTCGTTGATTCGTGTAGGAATGTAAAGAGGAGATGGTTCTCTGTTAAATTCCATCGATAGGTCCTATGAAGTGAAGGTTATACCAATACTACTGCTCATAGGCTACACAAAGGGAATAGGTTGATTTAGAAAAGAGGCCATTACACATGCTAAACATTAATTTTACAGAGCCTCCTAAAGGCTACAAGACAAGGTAGTGACCCAATTAAGGTTTCGTTATGAAACACTTTCAAAACCTTCTAGCTAGTCCTACTAGCGTTCACAAGTTGGGTTTTAAGGAAGAATCCTCACAACACTCTCACCTACAACACTCCTAGAATATGAGGAAAGGAGCTTTCAGTATCACAAAATGGAACCAAAAATGTAAGAGAGGGGGACCAACCACATCAAGGCCCCAGGTCACAAAGGGTCGAGAGTAGCAGGCTACCCTAACTTACTTCAACTTAAGGGAATGTTAGGAAACATAGGATGAGAATGATGAGGACTATGAGGTCCTTTGATCACTCTACAAACCCAAGACTCAAAGTGTGGCTAGGTGATTCGGTTTTCAGGGTCAACACTGTGTCTCAGGGAGCTCTCTACCCGAGGATGAAAGCGCGACTCTGGGACAACAATGCGACGTGCTATCATCTCTCAGGTGCGTTGTCATCTATACGACCAGAGGACTAAAGAGACAAGGTTGGACTCAGGAAAATAGACTAACAATTTAGCTAGTTACTTTTGAAGGGCCGAAATGACACTATTACATAGACAAGATATGGATGAATATGATAAATAAAGTAAGAAAGAGTAAGGATGATAAGAATGATCTCACAAAGTGCTCATTCACCAGCTATCTCCGAGAATGCTTCTACCTACACACAAGAGAGGAAAATTGTTGGGGGATTGTATAGGGGTTTGCCTCAGTCAGAACCCCGTTTTGGTGTTTTCACCTCCACAGATAGCCAAGATAAAGAGCACGAAAGCACTACAAAGTAGTGTTACGCTACTCAACCAAATCATAGAGGAGAGGAGTAGAAAGCTTACCATCTCCACCAAGAGCTCACTATCTAATGGGGGACAAAATGATAGGACTCAAGCCTTTGCTGCAATGGTGTTGGTTCCACACTTGCTCTATGGAGTTGATGGAGTGTTGATGTTACTACTTTGGAGCACCAAAATGCTGCTTGGGAGTGATGGATTGAAATATTAGAGGTTGAATTGAATGCTTAGCATGCTTAGAGTCTTGAATGAAAGAATGCAAAGCGAATTTGAAGAAGACAATGAAGGAAACAACCATATTCGGGTCAATTCATCGAAGGGGGCATTACAATTAGACTTCCAATGGGAAGTGTACACCTTTGCAGGCTCCAGATGTGGGAATCTACCAGGGACGTAAGTGCATCGTGTGAGCATCCCTAATAGTTATTCCTTTTCCAACACACAAAATAGACACCAAGTGGAATGAAGGCAACGGGCTTATGTGGAATGTTTCCTTCGGATTTGGTTTTATAAGGTGAGGATGTGTAAAAGGGGAATTTGCATAAGGGGTGAAAATTTTCTCATATACACTTATACCATTCCATGTCCTCACGATCTTCCTAATTTAACCAAACACAATTCTATTTCATGCTTCCATAAACTCCTAAGTTGTCCAAACACAATTTGAATTAGGTCACCACAAAAACATTCCCATGGTGGAAGGGAATGGAACATGGACCATACAAAACCTCCTCGTTCAAATCAACATGCTACATATTACTCATGATATCCGGAACGAAGGAATAAGATATACACATTACAATGTAAACAATGTTTTGGGACACGCTAACCACTTTCTAGATTGGTCTGAACCCATAAGAGTGTATCACATTATGTTGCAAAATGAATGGGACTAGGACAAGAATGACAGATAGATCATCACAACACACCATTCAGAGAACGCCAATTTGGATCACCAGAGCATCAAAACCGAACGCCAATTTGAATTAGGTCACCACAAAAACATTCCCATGGTGGAAGGGAATGGAACATGGACCATACAAAACCTCTTCATTCAAATCAACATGCTACATATTACTCATGATATCCGGAACGAAGGAATAAGATATACACATTACAATGTAAACAATGTTTTGGGACATGCTAACCACTTTCTAGATCGGTCTGAACCCATAAGAGTGTATCACACTATGTTGCAAAATGAATGGGACTAGGACAAGAATGACCGATAGATCATCACAACACACCATTCGGAGAACGCCAATTTGGATCACTAGAGCATCAAAACCGAACCTTAAAGAATCAACAAAGATATATTGACATCAATGACAACCATTAATGACAACAATCAACAACATCGAATTCCGACAATCTCCCCCTTTGTCATTGATGGAAAAATTCATCAACAATAAACCAAAAAACTCAACAACAACATCAACATCATCAAGGAACCTCTTTTCTTCTCCCCCTTTGACATCAAAGACAAAGGGAAAAAACTCCCCTTGAAAAACTTACTTTGCTCCCCCTATGAGGAAGCCACCAAGCATTGATCTAGATAAGAGTGAGCATATAATACCTTGGACCAATTCACACCCAGGTGCACATTATTGTAGAATCAGAGGGGGAAGAACCCCTAACTTATGCCGGAGATACTCAAAAGTATCTTTGCTCAATGGTTTTGTGAAAATATCTGTAATCTACTCTTTTGTAGGTACATATTAAAGTCTTACCTCATTCTCTAATACCTTCTCTCTCAAGAAGTGATATCTGATGGATATATGTTTTTTTTTGGAGTGTTGTACCAGATTCTTGGAAATGTTTATTGCTCTGGTATTATCACACATAATTGAGACCAGTTCATCAAATGATATGCCAATGTCCTTCAATGATTGTTTCATCCATAGTACCTATGTGAAACATGAGGATGTTGCAATGTATTCAACTTCAATAGTAGATAAAGATACCAAATCTTGTTTCTTGCTTGACCAAGCAACCAACCGAGAGCCAAGGAAATAAGCTCCACCACTTGTGCTTTTCTTGTTATCAACACATCTGGCCCAATCAGCATCAGTGTAGGTTGTCAAGGTGAAATCTGAGTCCTTTGGATACCATAACCCGATATCTGTTGTACCTTTCAAATATCTAAACATATTTTTTATTGCAACAACATGTGATTCCTTCGGTTCTTGCTGAAATCTAGTTGTTAAAAAAATAACATACATAATGTCTAGTCTAGTAGCAATCATATATAACAATCCTCCAATAATTGACCTGTACATACTTGCATCAAATTTAGGTGAATCATCTTCTTTTGTCAAATTACATCCGGTAACAATAGATGTACAAATTGGTTTGGAGTTCTCCAATCCAAACTTCTTCAATAATTCTTTGGTATACTTGGACTGAGAAATGAAAATTCTTTTGTTGTTCTGATTTACTTGTAATCCAAGGAAGAAATTCAACTCACCTATCATAGACATTTCAAATTCTTTCTGCATTTCATTTGTAATTTTTTTGTACATATCATCGTTTCCTCCAAAAATTATGTCATCAACATAAACCACAATAATCAATATTTGATCTAAGTGAATTCTATAGTATAAATTACTGTTAGCAGATCCCTTTTGAATTCCTTGTCCAATGAAGTACTTGTCTAATCTACCATACTATGCTCTAGGAGCCTACTTCAATCCATATAAATCTTTCTTCAATCTGCAAACAACATCTGGGCCACTTCCAGACTTAAATCCCTCTGGTTGCTCAGTGTAGACTTCTTCCTTTAGTTCTCCATTCAATAATGGAGATTTTACATCCATTTAATAGAATTTGAAATTCTTAAAAGCTACAAAAGCTAAGAATATCCAGATCACTTCCATCCAGGCAACAGGGGCATATGTCTCTTCAAAATGAATTCCTTTGATCTGAGTGTAACCTTTGCAAACCAATCTTGCCTTGCTTCTCATTACCTTTCCATTTTCATTCAGCTTGTTCCAGAATACCCACTTTGTTCCAATTATAGTTTTGTCTGCCGATTTGGGCACAAGTTCCCAAGTCCAATTTTTCTCTATTTGATCAAGTTGTTCTTTCATTTCCTTCACACAATTTTGATCATTGCATCCTTCTTCCACAATATTTGGCTCAATTTACGAGAGTAAACACATTAATACTTGTTCTTGAGCATATTTGCTTCTTGTGATGATTCCTTTATTCTTATCTCCAATAATCTAATTTTCTGAACAGTTTCTCTGTACATACCTTGGAGTTTTGGTTGTAGTTGTCAGAGCCTCCTTTGTCTCTTCTTCTTCTTTCTTATCATTTTCTCCTTTGTCATCCAAGTTATCTGATTCATATTCAATATGTCTATAAGGATTTCTTTGAACATCTTCATCCATATTCACATTTGCACTTTCAACTATCTTGTTCAATCTCTTTTTGTAACACCGGTACACCTTGCTTCTTGTAGAGTAACCCAAAAATATGCCTTCATCAACTCTACTATCAAAATTTACAAAATTGTCCTCATCTCTTTGGATGTAGCACTTGCTTCCAAAAACTTTGAAGTAATTTAATGTGGGAGCTCTACCATATCACAGCTCGTATGATGCATTTTTCCTCTGAAACAATACTCTATTAAGAGTGTACACTACTATGTGTATCACTTCTCTCTAGTAGACCTATGGTAATCTAGCTTCACTGATCATTTTTCTAGCTGCTTCTTGAACTTACTAGTTCATTCTTTCCACTACACCATTCTGATGTGGTGTTCTAGGGGTAGATAGTTGTCTTTTAATTTCATGTTTCTCATAGAACTTGTTGAATTCATTAGAAGTAAACTCTCCTCCTCTATCAGATCTCAAACACTTGATTCTCTTGTCAACTTCATTCTCAACTCTTTTCCTTGAAAATATTGATTTTTTCTAAAGCCTCTAATTTTTCTCTTAAAAATGCAACCCAGGTTAATCTGTAATAATCATCTATTAACAACATGAAATATTTCTCACCTTGCAAGCTTCTTGTTTTGGTTGGACCACATAGGTCAGTGTGTACAAGGTCCAACAAACTGGTAGAGGATTTTTCTTTTCTTCAGAATGTTTCTCTGGTCTTCTTTCCTTCTTGACATCCTTTGTGGATAGTGTTGCCTGGTTTGGTCAGTCTTGGAAAGTCTTTGAGTGCTCTTTTTGAACTTATCCTTACCAAATTTTCAAAGTTGATGTGACAAATCCTCTAGTTCCAAATCCAAATATCATTTCTCTGAGAAAATAAGCATCTCTTTGTAGCTCCTTCTAGTTGATACATATTCCCACTTGTTCTTTTTCTTGTTGCAATAATAGTTTCAAAACTCTTCTAGATTTGACAACCATCATCTTGGAATACAACATTATATCCATTCTCGCACATCTGTCCAACACTCAAAAGATTATGATAAACCCTTCACATAGTAAACATTGTTAGTGTTATGTTTTCCATCAAAGGTAATAGAACCAATTCCAACAATTTGTGTCATTTTATCATCTCCAAATCTAACAGAATCTCCATCATATTTCTCAAGCTTTACAAACTTACTTTTATCACCGGTCATATGATTTGAACATCCACTATCAATCAACCATTCATCTCTATTTCTTTTAAAAAATAATGTAGCTTCAGTGTTATCATTATATTCCGAAAAAATATTAGAGATATCAAATCTAGGTTCATCCTTTTCCACCAATGCCAAACAATCCTCATGATCAAATTCATCATCTAAAATGTTGGTATTCTCATTAACATAATAGGCCTTCTTATTGATCTTTTTAAATTTTTCCTTGTTCTTTTCTTTGGACACCTATTTTATAAATGACCAATCTCTCCACATCTAAAGCATTTGGGAGGTAGCATACCTTTGTACTAGTCAGTACCTTTCTTTAGTTTTCTTGTGAAGTTTTCTTCCAACTCATTTGAACTTTCACTATCCAGATCTTCTTCTGTCTTTGTGGATTTGAAGGTTGTTTCAGATTTCTCCTTTTCTTTTCCAAATTTCCTTATCTCAAACGTGGTCAAGGTGCCAGATAGTTTCTCTCTAGTGAATTTCTTTGGATCATAAACTTCTTTAATAGCTAAGATCTTGTCACTATAGCTCTTCGGTAGGGTCATCTAAATCTTCTCCATAACATCTTCATCTTTCAGAGTGTCTCCTTGATTTTTGACTTCATTTACTGCATTGTCAACTCTCAAAAAATAGCTTGCTATATCCTCACCTTCTTCCATCCTCAAGTTTTCATATCTATGCTTAGTTGTCAACTTCTTTGATAATTTGACTCTATAATTTCCTTCATAGATTTCTTTCAACTTTTCCCAAACATCATAAGAAGTGCCTAATGAAATAACTTTTATTAACTCAGTCTTAGAGAAAGCACTAAATATTGCATACCTTTCCTTCTCATTCTCTTCATAGGCTGAAATCTCATCCACATAAGCAAGACCATTTGTTGGTTCAACATATTTTGTCTCAACAAATTTCAAAGTTTTGTACCCTACAGAAATCAGGTAACCTCTCATCTGCACTTTCTAGAAACTATAGTCAGATCCATCAAACACAAGAATCCCCAATTTGTGCACCACTAGATCTACCCCAAGTGGTTAAGATCTTCTTTGAGGAACCAAAGCTCTAATACCAATTGTTGAACAGTCTAGATAACTTAGAGGGGGGTGAATCAATCATTATAAAACAATTTTAGACCTTAATTAATCCAAAGCAAACTTAAATCAATCAGATAATGATCTAACAACTATGAACATTAAAGAACATAACAACACCATGCATAATGAACATCAAAATTTACGTGGAAACCCAAGAAGGAAAAAACCACAAAGAATGCTAATTCTTAATTATAAAACACTAGTTAAGGTGACACTAGTTAAGGTGATTTTTATGAAGGGTCACTGCCAAATTTCTCACTCCAGGTAAGGCTCACTTCCTGGCTATTACAACCAAAGATAAAAAAGTCTCACTACCAATAGAGAAAGGCTCACTGCCTACAAAAAATGGCTCACTGCCAGAAGAATGATGAAAGGGAATCCACCACTAAAATAATTGTCACCAATAATGACACCAGATAAAATCTCACTATCTGCTACCTCCAGTTATAAAATTTCACGCAGTGTCTAGATTTTAGACTCGTATTCACCATAATTTCTTTCATCGAACATAATCAAATTTTACTTATACCATTCCATGTCTTCATAATCTTCCTAAGTAAGCCAAACATAGTTCCATTTCATGCTTCCATAAACTCCTAAGTTAACCAAAGACAATTTGAATTAGGTTGCCACAAAAACATTCACGTGCTGGAAGGGAATGAAATGTGGACCATACAAAACCTCCTCACTCAAATCAACATGCTACATATTACTCATGATATACATAACCAAGGAATAGGATATACACATTACAATGCAAACTATGTTTTGGGACACACTAACCACTTTCTAGATCGATCTGGACCCATAAGAGTGTATCTCATTATGTTGCAAAATGAATGGGACCAGGACAAGCATGACAAAAGATAAATCATCACAACACACCATCCAACACACACAAATTTGGATCACCAAAGCATCAAAACCGAACCTTAAACAATCAACCAAGATATGTTGACATCAATGACAATCATTAATGACAATAATCAACATCACATTCCAATAGAAGGTTATACTTGCACCACTACTCACAGGCTACACAATCGAGGTTTCGTTGCATAACACTTATGAAACCTTCCAACTACACCTACTAGGGGTCACAGGTTTTGTTATAAGGTGAAGGCCTCACAATGGTCACACCTACAACACTCCTAGAATACGAGGAAAGGAACTTTTTCTATACGAAAAGTTTGGATAAATAAGAAATGATAAAACAATAATATGCATTACCTAATCCAAATCTTCAATACCTCAAATAGATACAAATGATGGATGAATGAATTGATTGATTTGGTATGTTGGTTACTCAAATCAACAACATAACAATATGATGAGGATGATAGATGAAGGATGATAGACAAAGATAGATGAAAGATTCAAGAATGATTTTGACAACATAAGGATGCTTGAAGAATTGAACCCCCAAATGGTTTATGAGAGGGTTGATTTATAGTAAAGGTTTGATTTGGATTGATGGTTGAGATTGGATGTCAATAATATGTCTCAATCAATGGCCAAGATTGAAAGTTGTAGTATGAAATAAGGTTAGGGCTAAATTAGGCAAAAATGATAAGGATGAAGAGTTGAGATTGAATAATGAGATAATTCAATTAAGGGCTAAGATTAAATGAGATGTCAAGAGATAAGATTTGATGTGGAAGATAAGATTGGCATAGACAAAGAGGTGATAGGAGAAATTAAATAATAAAAATTATTTAATTTAGGTGGCCAATGAATAATTAAATAATAAAAATATTATTTAATTATAGAAGAATGTGAGAAAGGGAATCTTTTGAATTAAATAATGATTTAATTCAAAATTCAAGAGAGTGGACCAAATTAATTAAATAAAATTGATTTAATTTAGGAGAGAAGAGGCTAATGAATAATTAAAAATAATTATTTAATTATGGTACAAAATGGACAAAAATTAAATAAATAAGAATTTATTTAATTTTAGAAAGAAAGGGACTTAATTAGTGACGTAACTAAATAAATAGAATTTATTTAATTAATCACCGAGGAATAAAGATAGAAATAAATTAATTAAATAATTATTTAATTAATAGAAGACATGTGACATTAGAAAATAATTAAATAATTAAAGGGGAAATGATGAAGAATCTAAGAGTCGTAGGCTTAGGACAATTTTTAGTGTCTAAATTTTTCCCCTCTTTGAGATGATGTTCGAGATGATGAGATTTGTGTTGAGTAACATCATTTCAAAGAAGCTAAGGTATGGATAGAAGAAAATGGATGATGATAGAAAGATAGGATGATGATGAAATAGGAGTGGGATGATGATGATATAAGAATAGGATGATGATGGGATGATGATGCCCCCTCGAGAGGATAGGCGGGTTGAACAAACATGGGTATGATCTTGAAATGAATGAAATGATAAAAGATGGATAAAGAGATGGATAATACATTATGCTGCAAGAAGGTGAGCAACCATGATGTTTAATGTAACACTAGACATGATGCACTAAGGTATAAGGACCAAGGTGACGATGTGTCTCATGCCTCAATGTAATACAACCTTGTCTAGATACAAGATATGAATATTATCTAGGAGTAATTTGGATTGTATGAAAATGCAAGATAAAAGTGATAACACACACAAGCAAGCAAGGAATCATGCACAAATGATACAAAAACAAACAAGGTATTGCCCTTGTCAAGTTGTAAATCGATGAGTAACGGATTGAATGATGATGATATTTTTTTCATTGCGGGGAACAAAATATCCCTAGATCAACACAAGGATTTATTGATTGATTGACTTTAATTGATTGGTTTTAAAACAAGATTAGGATCAAGACCAAAGGATGTGATTGGATAATTTGGCAAGATTGATCGACTTGATTGGTATGGATTAAGGATTGCCTTGCATTTGGATTATTGCTTGAAATGATTTGATTGATTTGATTTGAAGAAGTATTTTGGAATGATATGATGATTGATTTGATGATTTGATTGGATGAATGGATGTGATGAATTGAATAGAAGAATTGATGTGATCAGAATGGTATGGATTAAGGATTGATGAAGAAATGATTTGATTTGATGATAATGATTGGATTGATTAGAAGAATGGGTTTGATTGGAAGAAGTGATTTGGTTTGATTTTATTGCTTGGATTTTTGTTGGCTATTTTATTTTTTTGTCTTTTTCAGGACCTTTTTCCATTTTTTTATTTTGATTTTTTTGTATTTTTTGAAATGTTCTGATTTTTATTTTATTTTGAAATGTTTGGATTTTTTGGATTTTTGAATTTTTTTCATTTTTTTAGATTTTTGAAATGTTTTGAGATGTCAATGGATGGAAATTTGGGTAGCCTTTGTGCTAGATACCAATGAAAAGGGAAAACCAAGTCTAGGTGCAAGGAGATAGATGAGATTGATGTATGGAAGGGTGGGTGATAGGATAAGAGATAAAAGGCTCATGATAGATGGATGGATAAAAAGGATAGGTCATAGTGAATGGAAAACTCATGATAAATGGATGGGTAAAAGGATGAGATATAGTGGAATGGATGTAGGCATCATGAGGAGATAGGATGTGATATCCAAGGACTATGTCTCATAGGAATAACATACCCCCTTCTAGGTAGTAGACTTAGGATTTTTCATGGCAAAGCTTATGACAAGAGGGAATGATGGGATGGATTGGTTTAGATAGGATGAGGTATATCAAGAGATACCCAAAACATGTTTTAACCTTTTTGCCCCCTATATCTTCATTAAGATCAATAGGAGGAAGAGAGCATGGGCAAACTCAAATATGATAGGGAGGTATGATGGCTAAATATGGTAGGATGGTAAGATAGAATGATATGACATAAAAATGATAGGTTGGATAGATGATAAATTGTGCCCCCAAGTGTAAGTGACATAGAAGATCAACCTACACATGACGCTTGTTTTCCAGGTTTTCATCATGGTACTTATCTAGGGTGCCTATTTACCAGGTTTTCATTGTTGGACAAAGGGATTTCTCTTTAATTTTATTTATTTATTTTTGGATAGAAGGGGAATATGGATAGGAGGGACTCAAATGTATAGTTCAATGAAAGGTGATAGTCTCACTAGAGATGGATTTCATTGCATGGACCATGTCAAATGTGCTCATAGATGTTGGTAGGGGGATGCATGAAAAAGGGATATCATGGATTAGGTGGATAATGGATTATGATGTTTATTATGGAGGAAAATAGTGGATTATGATGTGGATTATGTAGGGAAGATGGTGGATTATGATAGGGATTATATAGGACTTATGCAAAATATGAATGGGGAGGCTTAGCCAAAAGCATGGACCATAGGAAGGTGGTGGGGGAGATATGTAGGATAATGAGTGAAGGGTGAGGAGATGGAGGTATGTGGAATTATTGTGAAATGGAAGGGAACCATGAACAATGGTTGCACACATTGTGATAAACGCTAAAGATTTTGATGTGGATGGGGTGTAGGAAGAAATGGAGATGTTTGCTTAGGAGATGGGTGATGAAGTCCTTTAGGTACCCACATAGACTTAGTATTTTTACGAATTTTATTTCTCTTGTGGGATGAAATATGAGATTGTTGAATAGAGTGGGAATGTGAGGTGGAAGTAGATGGTTGGGATTTTTGTGATGTGGATAACTCATTTTAATTGCTTTCCTTTTTTTAGGGACCCAAACCATTTTAGTTTTGGCCTTTACTTTTGGAGGTATGGGCTTATATAACTTTTTAGATCGATTTTTCTTTGAATTTTTGTATTGATTTCCTAAGGCATGGGGGTCCTTAGGATTTTTTATTTTATAGGTAGAGGCATTGAAATTTTTGTTTTTGAGTCCCATGGGTATGGTGGAATGAGTGGAAGCTTCATGTTTAGACAATGTGTGCATTGTTTGCTCATGATTATGGTTTTTAGAAGAGTTATGGATGGATGAATAAGGGAATTGTATAATGGAGATATTAGGTGTTGGGAGTAATGAAGGTAGATTAGATGGAGGGATATTAGGAGTTGGAAGCAATGGTAAAAAAGTTGATGGTGGAAGGTGTACAACCACATTCTTTTGACATTTGTAGGATGATGGAGGAGGGATGACAATATATGTTTTAGGCATATGATAGGATTTATAATGGAAGAAGGTGGACTTAGGATGCATGGAGGAAGTACCAACATATTGATATATGTGTCCTCGGGGTTTATGTCCAAGGCCATAAGAGCATGGAGGGACTTTGACATGGATGGGATCCAAAATACCTTGTTCATGGAGGTTTAAACCTTTACCTTGGTGGTTCATGTTTTGGAGTATGCAATGGACAATGGGAATATGTGTAGGTGGAACACTAGACATGATTTCCTTATTGGATGTATAAAATGAAGCAAGGGAAGATAATGGTTGGTGTTGTTCTAAGGAGGAACATTCATGAATGAGGGTGGAAATACCAATAGGATATGATGGGGGACTTGCAATGGGGTTGATAGTGGGTGATGGAGGATCATTAGGATCTTGATTAGAATTGTGTTCACTTAGATCCATGATATTTGTTTGATCTTCTGTGTGTGATTTAGAGGCATATGTCTCATCAAGGGAAGTGGGTGTTGATGGATCATGGATAGGACTAGGTGAAGTTGAATTTGGAATATCTTGCTCATGGATAGGTGAAGTGATAGAATCTTCACCATGGAATGCATAGAGTTGGCTAAGAGGATCATCATGGCCTTCTTGATTGTATGTAAGATCATAGAGGGGAGCTTGATCATAAATAGGACCAAGTATGTTATGAGTGGGATCATTAGAAGGGCCTAGATCTTGATTAGAATGAGGGGTTAATGTTTCCTCATGCTTATGATAATGCTCTTGACATACCTCTTGGATTGCTTGAATGGAAGTGGAAGGGGATGATTCCTGAATAGGCTTGACATGTTCTAGATGGTCAACAACATGGAGACATGATGAAGGTTGACTTGGGCTCAATGGGGGAGACTCTTGAATAGACTTAAGGGGGAGATTGCATGATGGGTTTGTAAAGATGGGCATGATGTTTGAAGACTCTTTGGTAGGTTCAATCATATGATTTGGATGACATGGAGATGTTTGATTCCTTGATAGTAGCCCTTGGGTGACATCCTTTGTAGGTGGATGGGTGGATTTGGGTAATGCCATAGGTTTTCTTTCATTTTTTTTGAATTTAGGGCATATATTTGATGGAGGATTAGATGATGGTGGGGGTAATGAAGAGTTTGATGGGTTAGAAGGTGGAGAGGTCAATGGATTAGGACTAGGAAATGGTGGCTTAGGGATAGAAATTTGATCAGATGGTGGTATGATAAAGTTATAGGGTCCATGAACTAGATTGGTGTTCCCCTTGTCAAATGGAGCATGAGAATTGAAAGGCTCTTGATTTTGTTGCCAAGGTGGACTTGGGATCCTATGTTCTTGTTGTGATATAGGTGGATATGTTGATGTGGCATTGACATGATAGGTAGATGGATTATGTTGGCATGAGGATGAAGGTGACACATAAGATTGTGGTTGAATGTGTTGAGGTTGAAATGGTGTTTGGACTTGTTGTGGTATGATTTTTGTTGTGATAATGATGGAGGGGTTGCATAGGATAATGGTTGTCGAGAGGTGGATTGATATGGATAAGGTTTGACATTAGAAAAGGTGTGATAAGTTGATGAAGAGGTATTTGCTACCAATTTTTTGCTACAGCTCAATTGGTGGAGCTGGTTTAGATATTGTTATATTTGAAAGTGGAAATACAGTTATTTCTACATATGCTTAAGTGTTTGCACCTTATTTATCATTTTTTAAGTGATAGTTATGCAGGTGTTTTGAGAAAGCTGGATTTCAGAAGTATTACACATGTTTTTTGCAAAATCAAATGGAGTACAAAATTGAATATACAAATGATAAAGCATAACATAATGCTTTCATTTATTTAATGAAATGATTCACATTACATATGTTCATTTGATTGCAAGAATGAAAATGATGGTACAACTTTGCATTTTAAATGCTTTTCTTTAAGAATGGAAATGAAAGAATGAAATTATATATCCACACAAGCCGTGGTTTTAGCTAATTCCATTCATTATGGAAAGTAAAATTCTATAGCTGAAGGTAAAAAGAAACGAGAAAGCAGATAGCAGAAGACATATCCATCATTGCCTGATTCATCTTTAGTTGAGATGTTGCTTCTTTCTCTGTCCTACTTCCACTCCTGAGTGTGCCTGCAAGAGATTGAGAGGGGTGTCAATTAAGAGCTTTGGATATGAGTTATGCTACAAGCTCTACCAATAGACATATAATTCACTCTTCGAAATTCATGGAATCAACTAAAGGAAGAAACATAAACATGAACTGAGAAGAGATAACATCATCATCATACTTTGTTTTTTATGCTAACATTGTTTGTTTCCTTGTGCAGGTATAGGAAAAGTCATGTAGTTGATTTTCTTTTGAAGACCAAGCATGTGGGGAAAAATGGTCTCCCACAAGGGTAGAGCTCGGCATGCCGCCCCTTATAAATTACAAGTGGGCTGAGAAGGAAAATACAATCATCATGCTCTTCTGAGCTATACAACTATAGGAGTAATCAAATTTACCATGCATTTATAATAGTCAAATAAAAGCATGAGATGAAAATTACAGATGGACAATAAACTTGATGAACTTGTTTTAGCTGAAAACAATCATGTTTATTCTGGAAAGGTTTGGTATTTCTGCCATAGTATTATTTTTTTGCTTTAGATCTATTCACTTTGGGTGTTGTTCTATATTTTTCTATTTTGGAGCAGCAGTATTCTATCTCATAAACAATGATAGTGAACATGCATACATAACGCCTTATCAATTAAACACTAATGAGCAATTAAAACAAGGAAGTATTTGCGGAGTTTCAGTATTGCTTATCTCATAAAATGCTTAAGTTGGCATGCCTATTATTTTCTGGAGGCATGTAAGTTGTGACATGAAGATAACAAGCATTAGGTGATTCAAGTACTCACTAATGTCTAGATGCAATGTATCAGTTTGGAATGTTTTAAGGAAAACAAATGCAAAGAATAGTTTTCATAATGGAGCATAAAAATGCATGAAGAATGCCAGGTATAGCGGGCATGAAAATGTAAGGATAGTCAAGCATGTGAAAGAGCTTCAAAATCTCATTAGAATCGAAGATGACAAGCATCAGTCTAGTGACCAGTATGCAAATGATACAACGAAGAAAGCTAGTTTCATTCTGGCTGAGAGTGGAGTGAAGCAGTTCCAAAGTACATTGTTTTGAAGATACAGTACAATGTTTTATTCAGTATGCCAGTGCTAGGGTTTTAGCCTTGTGAACAAATGGTGGCAGTCAAATACCCTCGAGCTAAGGTTTCAGTCAAAGGAAATAAAGTAAACTAAAAAATACAAGTGGAGCTACAGCCATGAGGACTTAAGTCTAAGTTGTTATCAAATTAAAAAGCTCAAAGCAATCAAAGGTGGCGTTTGTTTCGAAATAATCATAATTCATTAGTACAATGCTGCTACAAAATAACAGAGAGTTTTTCTTGCATTTTCTAGAATGCCATAAAAGTTTTTTTAAAATAGAGCTACAGATTTACAGTTTTGAGTATATCAAATACCCATTTTGGGTTTTGAGCTAAACACAAGAATACCGAATACCCATTTGTGTATGTCAAATACAAATGCATATTTACTCGGATTTTACTATTTTTCAGGAATACCCACATGGGGTTTCATTTAAATGAAGGACTTGTACAATGGTGGCTCAAGTTCAATTTTCAAATACATCAATATAAGCTTTCTCTTCAGAATACTGAATACCCATGTTGGGGTTTTGACAGAAATTATAAAAGAAAGTGAGATATCTTCATAGGGTCGAGCTCCAGATGGAACAAACATGATTTTCTTACAATTTCTAATTTACCCACATGGGGTTTTTAACAGAAAGACAAAATGAATGTTTTCTTTAGAATTAACAAATACCCATATGGGGGTTTTGTTCCAGGAACAAAGAATACATGATATGCTCTCTTGGTTTGGGCCCAAAAAATGACAAGAAACCATTGTACTGCATGAACATGGCGTGGCCTAGCGTTGTTTCAAGGAGAAAACAACTATTTTGAAGCTTTGTTTGATACAAAAAGAAAAAAGAGATAGAGCTTACCATTTTATGCATATAGAGAGACAACATGTCACGACCAAGCTTCACAGAGCTTCAACTCATAGCTCAAACTCATACATGGTGGCTAGTGAGAAGGTTAATACAAAAAATATAGAAGGAATAATGAAGAGTGGAGAGCTTACTCTTTTATGGTTGTAGGAGAACATTTACTAGCAGCGGCCAGGCTCATTGGAGCACCATGATGCATAGGTTCGAACTCTCCCATGGTGGCCATAATAAGATCAAGCAAACATAGAGAATAAAGGCACACAAAAATCAGACATAAAGCATACTGGCCGCGGCCTTATGGCTTTCTTTTGCTCTCAAAATATAGTGAAAAGCCATCAAAAGACCATGAAATCGACTTGCCACGAGTTGCAAAGAAAGGTCAACCAAAATGGAGAAGAAATTTGAAGAAGCGTGGGCATTTCCAACTGCAAATTAAGCTCACTCATGGTGGCGCACTCTCTCCCAGGCAAAGCCAAAGTCTTCAAAGTGACAAAGTGAAAATGATATGAGATTAGGGTTTTCTCCATTAATTTTGTTCATACTTGCCCTAATTCAAACTTAGGGTCTACTGTGGCATTTTGAATTTGAGTCTTAAGTTTAATATTTTTATGGCACCATGGTCTCATATGTCTAGGTCAAGCCTTATGGAATTTGCTCAAGATTTCATAAGCCTTAGTTTTTAATAATTTTAGGGTTTTATTTATAACATAAGGAATTTGATTTTAAAATCAATATTTGTGTTATGCCTTAGACAAATGAAGAAGACGCAATGCCTTATATTTTTAATCGATTTTAAGAAAATCAAATAAAAGGTGAAATAATGGTGTCTTAGGCTTTATTTGGTAATTGATTTTATAGAAATCAATCAAGCCTTAGTGAGTTATTAAAGATTACTGATGCCTTAAATTTAGTTTCATATTTTAGGTATTGGTATTTTTCAATTGATTTTTGGAAGAAAATCAATTAAAATGTGTAATAGAAGGGCATATTATTTTCATGATTTTTTATACGAAAAATCAGATATTGTAATAGAGAAATAAGGTATTTTGCAAAAGATGTTTTTTTAATCCTTAATTGCAAAATAAATCAAATTGTAAAAACTACATGATGTAAAGCAGAAAATAAAACAATGCTTTATAAATTGTTTTATTCTTCTTGCTATTTTTAAGCAGTTTATGAGACAAATCAGTTTGAGAAGCTTTTCAGTATGTACATGCACAAGTGAGACTTTTTCACTTTTGTGGCAACTTCTTGGGCAATTTTTGATGTCTTTCCTTGAGCTTTTTCCTTGAGCTCAAATTAGGGTTTTAGTGATATATCTTTGAGGAAAACTTAGGGTTTTCTAGTTTATATTATGGTTTCTTGCTCTGATACATTTCTTGAGAGCTTGTAAACTTTTTGTACTCAGTTTAGACATATACACTCTTTCAGTTTCAGCAAAGCAGCAAAGTTCTTCTTCCCATTTTTCTGGTCTTAGTTTTGTGATAGCAATTTGATGTCTTTGTGTTTCAAATTTGAATCCTTATATGTCTTGCTGTTGTGAATCTTTGTTCATAATTACATATTTTTTGGTTGCATGTTGTATTTAGTTCTTTTAGATCTTCATGCAAATCACTGATGAAAACATGTGCTAACGAGATTGTGAGGGCTATTGTGATAGAGAGACTATTGTGAGTGATAAAGTCTGAATTTTCTTAAGTCTAGTGAATCATCCATTAGTTATAGGTTTTAATTTTAGTTATTCTCTATCCCTTTTCCCAGAAAGTCTTTTAGAATAATATCATCATATGGAGAACCAACTCACTTTGGAGATTCTCTTTTCGCATAGATTACCCACATCTAAAAAGAGTTTCCATGTTTCAACAGATAGTCTAATTTTTGCAAACCTGACAAAGGGTGCATATCTGATTGATAATAGTAACATGATATGTGGATGGATGAGGTTGATATAATGATATAGGTGACACATAGGATTGATGTGAAATTTAGTGATGTGGTGATTGGACTTGATGTTGTGCTTGTTTGATTTGACAAGTGGCCATGAGGTATTGAGCTTGTGCTATGAGTTGTTGCATTTGAGGTGATTGGTTTGTTTGAAGTTGAAATTGTTGGATGAGGCCTTGGAGCCTATTTATAATTTGTTGGTCTAAGGGTTTTGGTGCTTGATAAAGTGATTGGAGGAGGTCTTGGAATTGGGGTACTAGGTCTTCTAATGTTGGCATGGTGTAAAATGATGTTGATCGGATTAAAGAGATGATGATGATTAGGATATGATGTGGAATGACAAGATTGTATGATTTGGATGATGTGGCAAGTGTTTATTGGAAGTTTGACTTGGGAAATATCAAACACAATATCTCGCATGCAAATGCATGAACACACACACCAAACACAATGATAAATTTGTCTTTCAAGATTAAACATTATGATTAAGAAAACACTTGAATATAAAACAATAAGCCTAATGTTAGTCAAGTGAGTATGGCCAATTAGGTCTTAAGCTAGGATGCACAAGGTTGACTAGGGATGATTTGAAAGAAAAATCTTGCTACACAGTCGAGAGAAAGGGGTATCCCACCCTTCAACTTCACTTCCCAAAGGTATAAAATTCTTTGGGGCTTAGCCAAGAGTGACAAGATTTCAACTCCTAAAGAGGTGTGTCTTTGGATTCACACCTTGATTGAGGTCATCCCTTGGAGGGGTGTGTGCTCCAAGCAGGCCTCCTAAGAAGGGTATGACAAAAGCGAACCAAGTGTGGTGCATTTAATCACACACACACACTTGATTCACAGTCGCAGTGATTAATTTCCCTTAGAAATAAAATGTGTATAAACAAATAATAGAAGCACTTGTTGTTTTTAACCCAAAGACAAAATGTGTGATGGAGGACAATGGTTCTTTTTAAACCCAATTTCAAAGTGTGATTGCAAACAAGATGTTTATTTTAAAGCCCCAAATCCAAATGTGTGACAAACAAGATTAAGAGGTGAAAGATGAAATGTGTGCACCTAGAATTTATTTAGCTCCAAATTTTTGTCCACTTGATCCAATTTTTCTTTTGAAGTGTTTATTTTTCTACACATTCACAAAACCAACAACAAAGCCAAAACCCTAACAAGATAATTGATAACTAATATTAAAGGGTTAGCTAGTCAAGGAAAATTTGATTTTTGGAAATGTTTTTGGCATAAAAAATAAAAACATAGAGAATAGACCATTATTTAAATTTCAATAGCTTTCCAAAAGTGTAAAGAAATCCAAAAAAAATGTTGTTTTGCATCGAAAATTATTTTTTCATGAAAAATCATTAAAAAATTATAAAAACTTCAAAACATTTCTAACAATTCAGATTTTTGGCCTGAAGGCACTTGACATCGTCACAAATCTGCAGAAAGGTTTTCGTGAAAACATTTGCAACCTTTTTGTGAGATATAAGAAAATCTTTGTAAAACCCTAATTTTAAAAGATCTATTTTTTGTCTAATTATTTTTTATCCAGATTAAAAATATAAATAATAGATCCCTATTATAATTTCTAGAGCTTTCTATAAATATAAAGAAATCTAAAAAATTCTCTAATTTTCTCTCAAAATTGATTCATGAAAAATAACAAAAAAATTATAAAAAAATAAAAACAGATCCCAAAAATTTTATTTTTGGACTAAAAGCTCTTGGTATTCTCCCCAACTTGTAGAAAAAAATTTGTGAGAAAATACACATCCCTTTGAGAGATATGGTCAAATATTTTAAAACTAGGGTTTTGTCCCAAAATGATGCAAAATCTACAACAAAAAGCTAACAAAACTTGCAATAAAAAAGGATCCAACTCAAAAATTCTTCAAAATTTATCAAAATATTCAGCCAAAAATCAGTTAGAGGGTTCAATTCAGGTTCACCAAAATGTATACGAAAAACTTGGATAAATAAGAAATGATAAAACAATAATATGCATTACATAATCCAAATCTCCAATACCTCAAATAGATGCAAATGATGGATGAATGAATCGATTGATTTGGCATGTTGGTTACTCAAATCAGCAGCATAATGATATGATGAGCATGATAGATGAAGGATGATAGATAGAGATAGATGAAAGATTCAAGAATGATTTTGACAGCATAAGGATGCTTGAAGAATCAAACCCCCAAATGGCTTATGAGAGGGTTGATTTATAGGCAAGGTTTGATTTGGATTGATGGTTGAGATTGGATGTCAATAAGATGTCTTAATCAATGGCCAAGATTGAAAGATGTAGTATGAAATAAGGTTAGGGCTAAATTAGGGAAAATGATAAGGATGAAGGGTTGAGATTGAATTATGAGATAATTCAATCAAGGGCTAAGATTAAATGAGATGTTAAGAGATAAGATTTGGTGTGGAAGATAATACTGGCACATACAAAGAGGTGATAGGAGAAATTAAATGATACAAATTATTTAATTTAGGTGGCCAATGAATAATTAAATAATAAAGATATTATTTAAATATATAAGAATGTGTTAAAGGAATCTTTTGAATTAAATAATGATTTAATTCAAAATTCAAGAGAGTGGACCAAATTAAATAAATAAAATTTATTTAATTTAGGAGAGAAGAGGCGAATGAATAATTACATAATTAAAAATAATTAGTTAATTATAGTAGAAAATGGACAAAAATTAAATAAATAAGAATTTATTTAATTTTAGAAAGAAAGGGACTTAATTAGTGATGTAATTAAATAAATATATATTTTTAATTAATTACAGAGGAAAAAAGATAGAAATGAATTAATTAAATAATTATTTAATTAATAGAAGACATATGACATTAGAAAATAATTAAATAATTAAAAATTATTTAATTATGAAGAATGAAAGGGGAAATGATGAAGAATCTAAGAGTCGCGGGCTTAGGACAATTTTTAGTGTCTACACTTTCAATATCGCAAAATGAAACCAAAATGGTTCATGTCGGGTTCACCAAAAATGTAAGAGAGGAAGACCGACCATGCCATGGCTCCAAGTCACGAAGAGATGAGAGCGGAGGGTTGCCAAAACTTACCTCACTCTAAAGGGGTGTTTCGGATAGAGGTCGAGAATGATGAGGACTATAAAGTACGTCAATAACTCTTCGGACCCAAGATCTAGGTTTAGTCTAGGCGAGCTAGTTTTCAAAGTCGATACTGTACCTCAAACAACTCTCTATCCGAGGATGTAAGCATGATTCTAGGATGAAAATGCGGTGCACTGGCATCTCACAAGTGTGCTGGCATCCGTATGACTAGAGGATAGAAAGTACAATACGAACCGCTAGAAAACAAGCTGACAACCTAGCTAAGTACTCCTAAATGAACAAAATAAAACTATAAAGTATGAAAGGTACAAGAAGAGATGATAAAATAGATAGATGAGAGCTAAAGTGACAAATATGATCTCACCGAGGTGTCAGTTCACCAACTAGTTCCAAATGCACATTCACCTGCACACAAGGAAGAGGGGAAAATTGTTGGGGCTGTATAGGGGTTTGCCTTAGTTAGACCCCCACATTGGTGTTTCCACCTCCACGGACAACCAGATAGAAACAACAGATAAATATGTGATAAAGAATTAAATAAATAGAGATTACAATAAACACTATAAATAGTAAATAGCTACTCAACCAATTCACAAAGGAGAGGAGAAAAACATTACCACCTCCACCCAAGAGCTCACTAGCCAATGGCAGAGAAGATGAACTTGGAAAGGTTACCACAACCTCGACTATGATGAAAGGAGGTCTCGCAAGAATCCAAGCCCACATTTATAATGGATTGCTTCACACTTTCTTTGCAGAGTTGACAGAGTGTTGTTGGTACAATGGAGTGTTGAAATTTGAAGAGAATGCTAGAACTTGTGAAGAGATTGCTAGAGAATGAAATGAGATGAAGATGGATGAATTTGAAGGAGAATGATGAATAATCTTCCAATTTTTAGGTCGGTTGGGTGAAGAGGGATGTTACAAATCAACCCCAATCAAAAGTGCAACATCTCTATCAACTTTAGACACATGAATCCATTAGGGATGGCAGTGTGCCGCACAGACGTTTGTGCACTACGCACGAATCCCCAACAAATATTCTCTCACTGACACAACAAACAGATGCCAAGTGGAAGGAAGGAAGTTGGGTGATGTGGAATTTTGACTTTGGATTTGGTTTTCTAAGGCGAGGATGTGTAAAAGGGGAATTTGCATTAGGGGTGCAAATTTGCTCCTATACAGATAGTCATTGAAGTTTTTATGTAAATTTAAATCGCTAGAACTGCAAAATGAAGTATGAGTTCAAGGGAGTATATCTAGAGACTAAGATTACCTCAGGTTGGAGTATGATAGGAGACAAAAATCTTGGCCACATTGATATTAAGGATTTCAAAGAAATTATTTTTTAGAATAACCCAACTCCCCATGCAAGAAAGATAGTGCAAAGTGGAAGCTCAAGTAGTTGGTTTTCCCACTTTGGTGCAATGTCTTGAATTGATCATTGAATGTAGAGATAACTACCATAATGATTCAAGGAAAATAATATCAATAAATGGGATAGTATTATCATACTTATATAGTGTTACCATCATAGTGACTTTTGCCATCCTAGTGTTCTCAACCATGTCTCTAACTACGAAAGAGAAATCTTTAGGATTGTTTGACCAAGGACCAAAGAGTGTATGATGATAGTAAATAATTTGTGGATAATAAATACTAGGTACTCAACCATCAATTTTCCCAAATATTTATACAGGAGTGACTTCATCACTAAATATAATGACTTAGTAAATTTTCTAAGGAGAGTAATGGGGATTAGCTCATCCTCAACTTTTAAGAATTGGATGTTCTATTATGTGGAGGAGATCTTAGGGGATCCAAAAGGTCCATTGTTCCCATATTATCAATGATAACATTATTGAACACCCAAAATATCGAGAGGGTGGGGTGAATTAGTATTCTCTTAAACCATACAAATATTAAACATCCAATCACTAATGCACATGCAAGTTCTGCGGTAAGGAAAGAAAGCATGAAAAATACACAATATCACATAACATATGAACACCAAGATTTTTATGTGGAAAACCCAAAATGGGAAAAACCACGGCAAGGGTTAGCTCACAATATATTATAACCAGTTATAGTATATTACAAAAATGCTCACTATAGGTGGACTCACTATCTATAAAGAAAAAGATAGAAGAGAGATGGTGAATCACAATCTATTTTTGAACTATTACAATTGCATCGAATATATGCATGAATACAGTTCCATTGGAGCATAATAACAATCTTTGTTTCAATTTGATTCAACACTCTACCTCACTCTTCATTCACAATATTCTGATCTTAAAATTAACATTCACAACCTAGCTTCACACTTCTGTTTTGAAATTCACATCATACACATCACATATTACTTGTCATCCTCCAAAATATTGAAAAAAATATAACATATATATCTACATTAAGTATAACATCAATTAGGTCAACCTAATTAGTTATAATACCCAAAATGTAACTTGTCAGCTCAAAACATTTCATTCACACAATGCACCACAAATACAAACTCAAAACACCTTAAGATAGGTCGACATAGACCTATAATAGATCTCACATGAGATAGCAACACTTAATCATCCTTCACATACCTTCAAACATATTAGGTCGGCTCCATATAGGACCTAAAAGAAAAATCTTTCACTATGTATCCACATCTTGACACATGGACCTCAAAACTCGATGCCATCTAGAATCCATGCTCAACTAACATCTGAAAACTTATCTTCAACACCACAAGGCCAAAAAATCATGCATGGAGGAGTGTGGATTCTCCCACACAAACACACTATACAAAAAATGACTGTAATATGTCAGGAAAAACTCTGTTACTGATATCTCTCAAAGCACTTGTCCAAAAAAGATGAAATATTGGAATTAGGTATATATAACATCCTCCAAAATAATGTTAGAAGAATAGAGTGATATCTTCATTTATGGAGTGGTGCAGACCCAAAAATTGGCACATGATTACACTGAACTTGTAGATTTGACACAACCATTTTTTTATGCTACTGAACTTTCTCGACCAAATCAACTTGCTCAAATGTCTTCCATAGCAATTCCAAAACCTATTAGGAATATTGAAAATGATCTTCTACACTATTGACATCAATGAAAACATTGTATCATTTTGTTATGCACCTTCCATGCTCATGTTGCCAAGTAGCATAATTAATGAAAAACTTTAATAGTCTCCCCAAACTTCCAACAATCTCCCCCTTTGTCATTAATGGAAACATGACAAAAAATCCAAAATAATCCAATACTCTCCTCCTTTGACATCAAGGGAAAAGGGTGCCTATACACAAGTGTTTTGACTGTCATCGACATTGCCCCTGAGAAATATAAGCATGTGTACAAAATGAAAAGAATGCATTGAATCCCCCTCAATCATATACCGAAAAAAAAACTCAAAATTGTACTGAAAAAATATTCTATATGGTCCACATATATACAAGTAGTTTGAACATAGATACTGAAAATGTATAAAAGAATTAAAGATAAGTAAATCAGAGGTGGTTGACACCTGCAACTTATTCAAGTGATCTTCCCAAGCTTGCCTTCCTTGTTCCCATTCTCACTTAGCCGCTGTAAGCAACTTATTCTGCATTTCAAATTCCAATAGAAGTTATTCTTCTTCAAAAGAAGCAAGTACCAGATTCATCTTTTTGGCTTTATTTGAATTAAGAAGAGAGTTTGAAACAAGAGTAAATATGGGATTGATCAGATTCCTTACCTCTCCAAACTGTAGAATAATATGTTCTTTGTGTGCTTCAGTTGGAAGAATTTCTTGTGAAGATCCTCTATGGCATTCCTTGTCACATAGGTGAGGTCAACTATTGGGTTATATGCACTTGAGGCAGCATTGATTTGAGACTCAATAGAGTACATCTCCTTTCTTATGCTTTATGTGGCTCTGAGCCACTTCATGCCATACTGAAGAAGTGCCTTAGCCTCATCCACACACCCTTCAACATCCTTCAGTAATTCTAAACATTTCTTATATATGTAATAGCACATTTCTCTATGATTTCTAGCATTATTTTATCATGGATCCTCTTCTCGACCTCTTTCTTTGCTTATACCTTCAATGCAGATGCATAAGTCTTAAAAGAGTCAATTAGCAGTTAGAAATTTTCCATATCAGAGAGTGTGTTGTCAATATTTGATACAAGTATGATCTCTTGAAATACCTTAACTGCTCCATCCATTAATTCTCTACTCCTTTGATGTGATTCAATGATTTCCTTCCTCGTGAATGCATGGAACATGTCTCTTAGTTGAATCTTGTGGATGGGAGATATCTTCTCCATGTTAGTGTTCCCTTGATGCATTTGTAATTGCAACAATTGTGAGGACACCACTGGTTAAAAACTAGGTTGTATTCTCAATAGATTTTTCATAAAATCTCTGGAAGAGCCGAAAGATTCACTAGAATCCTTCATAACTTCCATAGCCTTTCCCTTGTCCTTTGCAATACCATAGTCATTTGGTTTGTATTTTTCTACATCTCCAAATGCATCCTTGTTTGTGTCTTCATCTTCCTCTTTATCTCCTTCTTCTTTCTCCTCATCAGCCTTCACTTCATCTTTCTTTTCTCACTCTCCTTCTACTTTTGTATCTACATTATCATTCTTGTTTTCATCCTTTGTAGTGTTTTATGTGTTTATCAAAGGAGTTACTTCTTGTTTCAGAGGAGTGAAGGTGTTTTCCTTTACAATGTCTTCTCTGATCATTGCATCCTTATCATCTACTTTTATCATGTCCTCCAGTTCTGGAGGAGTGTTGTCCATTGCAGCTTCATCATTAGAATCATGCTCATGTCGAGCATCATCTATCTACATGTCTTCTTCTATATTTGGTTCTAGAGAAGTGGTATCATCATTCACTTCTTCCTCAACCATCGGAGTTAGTCCTAACTTTTGTACAATCTCCTTTGCTTTATCATTGCTCTCTTTTTGGATCCTTTCTAGATCACCTTTGTCTTTTCACATAAGGGTGGTTACCCTTTGCTTAGTTCTCAAATCCTTAATATATATGGTAGCCAATGTGGCTCTATAATCTTCAAAAAGTGGACTATCAACTCTTTCCAAGGCTTTATCTTTTAGCCTTTCATATTATTTTATTGCCTCTTCTCTTCTTTCCAATAAAATATTCCATAACTCATCAGGAATATCCTTCTTGATAATTTGCATATCAAATTTTAGTACAACAATATATTTGATTATAGCCTCAATGATGGTGGCCTTATCCACCTAATTTGCATCCCTATACAAAAGTGTAGTCTCTGCTAACATTTCATTTTGTAAAATTTTATTAAATAGTGCCTCTAAGTTCATGTGGGAATGAGGCCTTACCGATTAATATTTTTTTTATTTTTTCCTTTGACTAGAGACTTCTTCTGACTTGTTTCTTTATTTTTCTTCTTCTCTGGTGATCCTTTCTTGGCAGCCTCTTTCCTCATGTGTATCATGAATGCTTCATTTTATTTCTCTATCTCTTCTTCACTCTTGGTATCTATAATTTCATATATTTTCCTTTTTGCACTAGCTTCACCTTGTGAAGCATCACTTCTTCTTTTCCATACCAACTATGGTCCTTCTTCTTTCAGTTCTTTCTCTTCTTCAACAACATTGACACCAATACCCTTTTCTCTTGTATCCTTTTTCTTTATTCTTCTCTTTGCAGGGGTAGCATGAGGTGCGATGGTAGTAGTCTTCTTCTTCTCTTCCCTTGTAGCTTGTACAAACGGAGGGGATTTCTCCTTGTTAGTGTAAATAAATTATTGTACTTAGTTAATTCATTACTAGGGGATTTATTTACATGTTAAGTTTACTTAGGTCCTAGGAAGGAATCTTTCTAGAATTTGTTATTTTTCATTAGTTGTTATCTTATCTTTTGACTTGTAACATATGTGACCTAGGTCATTGTGATAAGTTGTCTCATTTCATATGATTAAGACACTTGTCATAATCATATGACATCTTGTTGTTGGTGTTGATGGTGTTTTTATGCACTTTACAACACAGGTAATATGTAGGTGTATTACCTCTTTTGAAAGACAATCTTCCACAATCAAATTGCAGAACACTATCCCAAGGTCTCTCGAATGTTAGGTCTTGACAGTGCTTGGAATATTTCAGTTGTTTGTGTGATTTACTGGAATCACAAGGTTGCCTTACATGGTTGAAGTTGTAGGGGAATTGAGTCAATAAATGGAGTTCTATAGGTTTGGAATTGATATGCTTTGCTGCAGGTTCAAACAACAGTTTGAGACTCCATTATTTCATTGGATTTGGCTTTATAATGTGCAACGAACCTCGGCACAAGTTGATTCAAAAAAAGGGAAAAAAGAAAAGGTGAGGAAGAAAGATGTTTCCTAGACCTGCAACTACCAATGAACAATGATCATGGAGGTTCCTGCTGTGGACAGTTTCCTTAAATGTGATTTCACTTAACCATAATTCTCACAATATCATAAAATTAGTGCTATCTTCTAGGGACTACAGATGTTCATCATTCACTCACTATGGAAACATGAATAAAAGATAAAGTTCAATGAGCAGCAATGGAATCAAACTCCAGACTAACTTTGCACAGTCATCTACCTTCAGCAAATGACCAAAAGTATGGACAAGGAAAGCATACACACAACAACTATCTCCAAAACCAGAAGTAACATACTAAATCTACCAAGTTGAAACTGAAGGCGCTAGAACAACAAAATAACTTAAAGCAGAGCTATAACTAAAAGGGAGAGGAATCATGAAACATATTGAGAAACCCAGAAAATACACCAAAATTGATTGTATTTGCTATTTATAATTTCTTCAACATGCCTTTACAACAACTCAACTCTCCTAGAATGAGAGGAGGAGAGCCCTATTTATAGTTTTCACAAAACAAAATGAGTGGCCAAGATTTGATTCCATTATGTGACCAAGATTCATTTTACATTAGGGTTTCACCTACCCCTCAATATATTACATTTATAAAATACTTTCTTATCTCTTCCCTATCTCGTTATCTAGTGACAACACTGTAGCAAATTTGTCTTTTAGTGATTTTCCCTTTGTTGTAGCTATTCTTCAAGGAACTGTTCGTCGATGATTGGGTTGCCCTCTCGTTTCTTCAACGCAGCATACTCCATGAAATTCAAGATCAGAGACTAGAACTTTTCTTCCTCCAGGATATCAGCCTTCAAGATCTGATAACTCCAATCCTAGGAATTACTGCGAAGCTTCTTCCAATCTGCCTCATATTTGACATCATTTTCTTGGCAGGCTTCTGACTGTGCAAAGGCTCGGGCTGTGAAGCACATGACATCAATGCTGATTTCGATGGACATCCCATCTTCCATTGCCTTGAAGAAGTGGGACTTGATGTTCTCGGATTTGATCTCGATTGCGGGCACTTCATAGCCCATCATCAATTTGAGGTATTGCGTACACTCCTCTCTGGATTCCCTTTCCCATTCAATATTGGGCGCTATCTGCTCCAAAACCTGCTCCAGCCACCTCTTTCTATGTTCATAGTCTCTCTTCCAAGTATCCACTAGCCAGTGGTCATCGTCTTTGAAGGAAAGGTCCCTCTCCCAGATATCACTCAACAAAGTGAGAATAGCCTCAATCTTTGGGTAGGCTGCATTGTATTTCGTGAGGAACCTCTCATAGATTTGTCTCGTGTCCTCTAGATTTTTTTGGACCTCCAGGAATCTATTCATTGTGCTGACAGCCACATTGATACCCGTGCTTCCTAGGTCCAAAACTTGTCGGAACCAATTTTCCATAGTTCTACCCTGGTTCCGCCTCTTTTCTAGTTTATCAATTTTCTCCCTAGATAGTAGCTGAGGTGAGGCTGATGATGTCATGGGCTGATCATTTGGAGATGACCACTGCTGAATATATGTGGTTAAGTCGGCCACCTGCTCCTTTAATTCTTCCTTGGAGATCTTATCCTGCTGGATAAGGTGCACTACAGTGGAGACCAACTCCTGGAGATGCTCAACCTTTTGCTCCCTTGTGGCTACCCCCAAATCGATGGTGGAGACATTGTAAGTGATACCTTGTTCCCAAACCATCGGCACTGCTAATTGCACGACCCTTGATCCCGAGGCATCCATGGTTATCCTCGATCTAATCTTTGGCTTCTTCTCTTTTCTGGTGCCTATTCGTGCTCTGGTCATGATGGCTTCCAGCCTTGCCTTGGGATCCTTTGTCGCAGGAGTCTTTTGTTTGAGCTACCTTTGTAACCAATCAGGCGTTTGAGGTTCCTTGTTTGGTACTTCATTCTGAGTCCCGATGTCCTCCTCGAGCTTGATATCTCTGATGACGAGCGCTTTCTCACTCATTCCTGCATCCTCTTTTCCTTCATCAGAAATGTGTTCAAATGTTTCATGCCCGGTGGGGGACTCAGTTTGTAGCTACTGCTTGGGTGAATCTACTTTCTCAGCATCCTCCTCCACGTTCATAGTATCTTGATGTTTCTCGGGGCTTTCTATTTGCTTGCTCTCCTTGAGGAAAGTTTCCTCACCATGCTCTGGGGTCCGGCCATGTTCCTCGATGGGAGACTTGTTACCTTCCATTTTTGGAGTAGCAATCTCCTCTTCCTATGCAAGCCGATCCTTAGCCTCCATGTCCTCAATTTCCTTAAACTGTTTACCCCATTCTTCATTGAGCCCAGGATCATTTGACTCTCTGATCAGTTCAGCATTACGGTCCTCACTGCTTGAACTGGACTCACTGCCCTCACTTGAAGATTCATAGGCTACCTTATCAATTTTCTGATGCTTGAACAAGGGATGTTCGTGATATTCAAAATCTTCATCTTTTGGTGCCTTCTCATCCTTAAGCTACTGTCATTCATGCTCATCTGATATCTACATGGTCGCCCTCATCTTTGGTGATTCGGTAGAGGGGGATGCCATTGGGGTGGAGGCCATAGCCTGAGCTATCGCAGCCTGGACTATCGGATTGGTGAGCATCCCCGAAAGCTCAGAAGGAACATTTTGCATATACTTTACAAAAGATTCTGGAAGGCCTGGGGCTGGTGTTGTGGCAGCGGAAATGGAAGGAAGGGAAGGAGACATGTAGGGAGAGGTCATAGGCAAGGTGGTGGTGGATGATGAATCCATGGTAATGACCTGCGATACTGGAGGAGACTGAGCAAGGTGGACAGAGATATCCACCGCAGGCGGGGAGGAAGCAAAAGTTGGAATTGAGGAAAGTGCGGTGGCGACGGTGATTATAATGGGCGGAGATCCAAACGAGCTAGGTCTTTTGCTCGTGATCCTAAAGGGCGAACCCTTTGGCATCACCATTGTCTCCATGCCTCCTGTTGTTTTTCTTTTCTTCTTAGAGGGCTCTGGCTCAGAAGACTTATGGGCATAGACCTTTGGTTTGGGCAGCTGTTGGCTAGCCTCCTTTCTTTTCTTGCTCTTCAGAGGTGGTGGGGCTTTAGATGTTTCCCCGATTGCAGCGACAGCTTCCCCACCTTCGGAGCCACTTGGCTCACTCACATACTCACTTGCAAGCCCGGTGTATGTCAGGACAACCCCTTGTTGTTTCAATTGGGCCATCTTTCCGTCGATCCATGCCCTTGTTCGGGCTTCAACGGACCTGGTGAGCACACCAATATCATTAAGCTCTGGTGTATCCCAGTTGATAGCAGGCAGTGGTAGGTTGGAAACTATATCATAAACCAGATCCATAATTGCTTCTTCATCCTCCTCCACCTGATTGGGGATTGGACATAAGTTCATCCTTCGTGCATGGATGATGGTCATGCGCATATAATACCACAACCGTACCTCAAGATCATCCTTGTAGTTGGCCCAAAAGTCCTCAATGTTGTGGAGGTGGGCATATCCGCGCCCTAGTGCCTTCCTGACATGGCCATTGGGATCCATCTGAGGCCTTGCTGTATATTGTTCAAAATTATATTCCACCAACTCCCTTTCTGAATATCCCACACATTAGGAAGTGTGGACCTTATACATCTCCTATCCAAGGTTCATGGGGTAGACGGGGCCTGCCAGATGCTTCTCACTCAAGACACTATGAATGTGCCGCAACTGCCAAGTCAGCTCTAAGAGAACAATTCGGTCATTTGGGTACTGGGGCAGCTTGTTTGGTTTATCTGAGAAGCCTTCAGTGCGGATGTATGTGAACCTTGGGAATTGAATGTACCAAAAAGCATATTGTCTGAGGAGAACCTTGGCACTGTGGAATGTCCTCCTATGAAAATCTCCTCCCACTAACCGGATTACATGGGCAATGAACGCATCATTCACCCTGCAATAGTTCGTTTTGAAGTTTTTGAATTGCAATTGAGGGTACTTGTCATACGGTTTGAGCTCCAGTCCTGATGGATCACTTGGCATTACTGTCAAACCTTGATAGTGTTGCCGACTGGCGAGGGAGTACACTAAGTATGATGTCATGAAGAACTTGTTAGTCTTCTTCACACTGGTAAACTGCTCGTGGAAACAGTCGCTGATGATTTCGCCCCAATAGAAGGCAGTACCCTTACCTCAGAGGATATGTTCTATGAAATAGCACATCCACTCTTGAAAGAAAACCGTGCCAGGAAGGCCCCTGACTCGGCTGAGCAGCGTTACCAGATCATGGTAGTCCTCATGGAAGTCACTACGGTAGAGCTCCTGAGGAAGCTTCCTAGCACTAGCCCATTTGTCCTTCAACCAACATTGGTTGATGAGCCTTTTACAATCCAATGGGTGTTGTTCCCATACCTCCTAACAGTCCTCCAAGGTGGGGACCTCCATGCTCTCGAAGGTTGGAATGTGGAAGGTGTTCGTAATGCCTGACGGAGACATATCTGCAAGGATATTCCCCTCATGATCCACAATTGTTCTAGTGTCAAATTGGTATGCCTCAACACATGCCATCACCAATTTAGGGGCCACTAGGGCTGATGGGAAACCTGTAGCTTTAGCCAGTCCACTGCTCTTTATTAACTTGGCATTCGTAGTTTTCGGGTTTATTCTAACCCTTTGTGTAAATTCATCAACATCGACCTGTCTGATGTTGGTATCTGAAACATCCCTCCAAAGGGTAGTGATCCTGGACTAGATAGGGACCACTTGGAACTTGTACTTCATTAGTTCTTTGTCTTCCTTGCCCCTTGGTGGCTTGGCTATTCCTTTTCCTTTTCTGGAAGCACCGAAAGTCTCTGGGCCTGATTCCATAATTCCTGCATAACATACGAGAATTAGTAAAAGCGAACTTGACAAAATGGCTAACGCCGAATACCTACATGTCAAGATTAGTCCAACAATCATAATTAATATTTTAACAATCTCAGAGGCAAGGTATTTCATCATTAGAGGGCAGTGCAAACAATCCGAAGTTCCTGGGCCGGAAATCCCTTGGCAGAATGCCACTTGAAAGGGAAAAATGAGAATGGAATTCCCATATGCACTTCCCGAAGTGTGATTTGAAAATTTGAAGTTGGAAATGGAAGAAGACCAAATTTTAGCAAGTGGGTCAAAAACCATTTTGGATTTGGAGGTCATTTGATGCCCCATTCGGAGGTTCGGGGATCATCTGCAGGGAAGCCATTTGAAATGGTGTAGAGGAGACGGAATTCTAGGCGACGGAGTCCAGGTCTCGGATTGCTGTAGCCGGGAAGCCGCAAGGTGGACAACCGTGTGGAATGGAAAAACGTAGGGGAAAACCCAGGAGGGGAAACCCAGAAGAGGAAATTCAGAAGAGGAAATCCTACAGAGGAAATCAGGAAGCAGCTGAATGGTACAGGAGAAACGGATGGCAAACAAGACATCGGGACCCGAAGGTTAGGAAGACGCTCCGTTCTCGGTGTTTAGAACGGTGCTGTGGGAAAGGAATTCCGGAAGAGGAATTCTAGGAGAGGAACTCCAAAAGAGGAATTTCGTCACCTAGAATCCAGAGGCAGATCGGAGAAAAAGACCAAAGCCTAGGGGTTCCGACGGACAGCGGACCAGGGTTCGGGATCCAGGAAGCCGCAAGATGGACACCGTTTGAAATGGCAAGATGAGGAAGGAATTCCGAGAAGGGAATTCAAGAGGGAGGAACCCGAAAGGAAGAAAAAAGATTGAAAATTTGGAAGATGACGATAAAGATGGCCATGGGAAGACCCGGGCCCGGAAGACGCTGGTGCCATTCCGAAGAACAGCCACGACGCAGGAAGGTTCCAAATCAATTTTCTGGGCATTTAAAGGGTTGATTTTAGATTCCAAGATATGGGTTATGAGCCCAGGGGGGAAATCTAGCTAGTTTAGGTTTCATTTTACAATTAAACCTTAAGAAAATCCCAAAAACCACAAAAGAGAAACTAGGGTGCGAGGATGGAAAACCTACCTCAAAAATCCAAAGAACAAGCCATTGGATGTGGGGACGTTGCCAAGAAAACACCTCGAAAATCAACAGGACAAAAGCCAAATTCACCGGGAGCTCTTCAATCTTATCTATCACTCAAACATTTGATAATGACAGTCGACAAAATCATTTTTATAGCAAAAGGTGACCATTAATGTAGCATTAATGACTTCGTATGGTTGCAGGTTCGGTTGGTGAACTCTGGAAAACGCAGAGGTAGCGGGAGGTCCGGGATCCGAGGCCCTGTGATAGCCATTGGAAACAAAAAATCTGAGGGGAAACTTGGTAGAGGCAATCCGGTAGAGGAAGTCCGACAGGGGAAACCCGAGAGGGGAAACTCAACAAGGGAAATTCGAAAGGGGAAACCTGGAAAGGGAAACCCAGAAATTGCCATAGATGCCAGAATTTTGACAAGGAAAACCCGAAAAGCCCGAAACTTAAAATATGACATTGGGGAACGTGCCACCACCCGACTCCAGGGCACAAAAAAAAAATGGGGTGATGCAAAACGAGGCAAAACGAAAGGGACCCAAAAAAGCAAAAAAGGCAAGGAAAAGAGGGTCCCCGTTCCAAACAGGGCATGTGTGCAAAAGGGCACAACAATTGGAATTCGGGAACACTGAGAAGGGGGGGTGAATCAGTGTTCTATAATCTTCAACTTTATTACTTTGATATTTAAACCATTTCAATATTAAATCAAAGAAAAAATGAAAACACACAAAGCAATCATACACAACACCATAACACAAGGATTTTTACATGGAAACCCTGTTAGGGGAAAAACCACGGTGGAGGTCAATCCACAATTTGAGTACTCAAATATAAGTTTTATAAAATGGGAATGTACTTGCATTCATAATCACTTCCTAGAGCTCACTACCTTACAAAATGTTTAGATTAAATCCATCTGAAGGGTTGAACTAAAGGAATAGCATCTTCTAATGCTAGGTAGAAGTTCTGGTTAAGCGCATTAGTCGATTGCATACCTTCTGTCTGATTTTTCTCTTCTGCTTGCTCTACTGCAACTCACATTTCAAATATTTTCTACACAGATGAAATCGCACAACTTCTGTTCTGAATTTCACATCACACAATAATATACTTCACATATAACATGCTTTCATTCCAGAATGATATAAACAATCGATCTTATATATCCGCATCAAAGGATAATATCATCTTCATATCAGCTTTAACAAAACATATAATATATTCCAATTGTCGCCTAAATTATCAAATGATTCTTAACACATATCATCCATAGTCAACCATAGCATAGTGAGGACCTAAATAAAGATGCTTGAACACAAAAAAAATTAAGCAATTACTCCTTCGATATTTGCAACGGCTATATCCACCAAGTCGGCCTTCTAGCCGTAATAAACAAAAAATTAATACACCGGATCCTCTTACACATACACTGATTGATGAACATGCACAAAACTCGAGAATAAGGTATTCTAGATACCCAACGACCTTCCCTAAGATGCACAACGCGAACTGATAAGCATATAATGCATATTGATTGACAAAATCAGCTTTAACCAGATACCATGTTCTTCACTCTGACTTTCGGTATGAATAGATATTGAAGTGCATACCAGATCCATGACTTAGGTTGCCATCAATGATAACACTAGAAGCCATATGAAAAAAATCTCCCCCTTTGACATTGATGGCAACACTTAGTGAAAAATGACTAAGATTCAAAACTAATATGAGTACGCTGCCAAAATTCAAAACTTCAAAACATAGCTCCCCTTGAAATTGATAAGGAATTTTTCACTGCTCTCTCTCCCCCTTTGACATCAACAAAAAACACATATTCAATCTCCCCCTTTGAAATATGAACAATTTATTTTTGATTCAAAACTGATTCAAATTTTGAAAAAGAACAACTACTACTAGAGTCAGAAGATTATCTTGTGTTTTTCTTTCATCTCTGGAAGAAACTTCTTCCAAGCTTCTACTACAATCCCAATGATTATGATCATGTGGTTATTTTCAAATGTCCAGTTGATAATCTTGATGAGAGATTCCAAAATAGTGATGGTTTCTTCTAGTTTTTCTCCTTTCCTCAGTATCTCAATCAACTGCTCTAGTCTGCATTTTGTTAAGTCCTTTACTTTCCAAAAAGTGTCCACAAGCTTTTTTCTGGTGAATTGAATTTTGGTATGCTCAGACTGTAACTCTTGAATCCTTTTCTTGATTGCACCATCCTGATCCTAAAACATATCAAAACTTTGTCCAATCTTGTTTAGTTATGTTTCAATTTGCTCCAACTTTTCTTTGTATTTCCCAACTGCATGAGGCCAACAGATGCAATAGTTATAGATGTTGTTTGTTGTACTTATGCATTACCTCAACTCATTCATTTTCCTTTTCAACTTGGTAAGTGATAGCTTGAATTTCTCCTTCAAGTGTAGAATTATTTCTTCTTCTTTCTTGTTCTGAGACTCAGAGTCTATGATTTCCTTGATGCATTTGATCATCTCTTTAGATAGAAAATTCTGCAAACTCTCTAATTTGATATGATTGTGCACAACATGAGCACTTAGTACACTTAAAATCATGTCCTTTTCATATGAAGGTCCGATAGACCATAATTTTGCAATATTTTGTATTCCATCTTCCTCATGAATAAGTTGCAGCAGCTTTTCCTTGGTTAAGTCATCTTCTTCATCACTTCCTTCTGCTAGTTCGACTGATTCCAATTATTTTCCCTGAGTGACCTCAATTTCCTTATCAGGTTCATCATCTAGAATATCTACAACCACTTGTTTTTTTCCTTTTCCTTCAACTCTTGGAGTCTTGCATACCGAAGGGGTACAAACAATAATTTATTTTTATCTTTTCTTCTTTCTCTCCACCTCACCGAAAGAGGAACCAACTTCAAGTGCCTTTACTAGAAGGGAAATGCAAACTGATCCAAACTTTTCTAGTAAACCTCTAAAGAAACTTGCATATTCTTGATCATAGTTTTCCAAATTTTTAGTGTCCATAAATCTTCTTGCAAACTAGTTCATTCTCTTTCCATACAACATTTTTCTTCAGTGGAAAGCAATTAAGAAAATACATCACAAGACATGTAATCAAAGTGCCAAACCTGAAAGGATAACCTATCTCCTTTGCTAATTGCACGTTCTCCATTATTTGATCCTAATCCACATAGGTCAAAGTCTCGATCTTCCATTATCATTTTGCGAGAGATGTAAACTGCACCAATCGAGGTTGCTCCCTCTAAGTTTCTGAAAAGGATTTTATAGGATACTCCATGTGCAATGTACCTTGTTACAAAATATTTGATTGTCGAAATTATCAATGTCCTTTGGTCTCCAATAACTTCGGTTAGGGTTTCAACTTCTTTATTATGAATAGATTTCTTTCTCAGTATATCCCCAATTTTGCATAATCTGGTTAGGACTCCAATTACCTCTTTCAAAATATGATAGGATTTGTCTAGAATTAGAGTGTCATCATTCAATCTGTCCAAAATGAATTTAAAAAATTTTGCATTTTTGAAATAGGGGAATTTACTCCAAATGTCCAGAATTTTGTGTTTCACACCTTCCAGCCATTTCAATTCCTCGGGCAATAAAATTTTTCTTACAACTCTAATCTTCTCACTGCTAAACTCATCCAATTTCACAATTCCTTTGATTTGTTCCATTTTGTGTACCGAACAAGTTCTTCTATCGAGCACCAAATTAAATGAAAATTCCACAAACGACTGAAATACCTGATGGATTTAGAGATTCACCGCTGAATTATCTTCACTCCTTCAAAATTTTGTTGCAAAGCACTCTCCTTATTTTCTTCGATGCAAAGTGACAAATGAGGGATTCAACATGTCTTTTATCTAACTTTTAGTTGTAATAAATGCTTTTTCCCTAGGTGTTTCAAATACCCTACTTTCTCAGACAATGAGAGAAAAATTCTTCTACGTACCTTCAACTTCTTAAATTTATGTACAAGTGATCTCCAATGTAGATGCAAACTATTAGCACAACTTTTGACAATCTCCTATATTCTGGTGCTAACTACTGTCATGAGAACAAAGTATTTTCTTGGAAAAATCCCCCTAGGCCAATGGCCTAAGATCAATTTCTAGAGGAATTATCAGAAGCAGGTTCCAATGTAGAACCATTTCTAACATCAGACTCATTCTTACTTACCCATGTCTTCTTCTTCTGATCTCTTATTTCATTCACAATTACTTTCCCTTTTCCTTTATCATCTTTCTGTGAGTTTCTACCTTTGTATACTAGACCTCTTCTACCCACATTTTTCTTTTTGCATAATCTTGCAATGTGACGGTATCTATTGCAATTGTAGCACATAATATTTCCTTGTATAGACCAATCATTCCATAAATTTCTTCTTGATCTGCATTGATTAGCAATATTCCCAAATCTTCTACAGGTATAACATTCAACATTCCTTCTATTGAAAGAGTTGTTTGACATAGTTCTACATTCGATTGATTTATGACCAAACTTATTGCAATTGAAACACTGACCAGAGAATGATGAATCACTTGATTTCATTTTACTTCTACATTGAGTAGCCATATGACCAAATTTATTGCAAGAAAAACAATATCCATTAAACTTTTGAGCATTAGGTTATCTTACCAGATACCTTCCACCTTTGTTCATCTAATTTCCTTGCCTGAAATTTCTTTGTCCAGATCTAGAACTTTCCACTTTCTCATATCCAAGACCTTGCTTGTCTTTAACATTCTTCTATCCTTGAGTTAGCTCATCAAGCTTAACTGAGATATCTTTAAACTTCTCATTGTATTCATTTGCAGTAGCAAGTTCATCCTTGAGAATAATAATTTATTTTTCAAGTTCTTCGTCATTGTTTCTGGATTGTTGCAATTCATTTTCTAACTGAATGAATTCTCCATTTATTCTTCTACATTCATCAGATCTTTCTTTTAAGGACTGGCCAATATTCTCCTCATTCTTCTTCCTTTCTTCAATTTCCTTAGTCAACTTCATCACCATAGATTCCATTTCATGCTTTAGGGTAGCATTGTCTCTAGAAAGATTTTCACATTCTTGAGTTATTTCCTTCAAGGTTTGATTTAGGTGAGAATCATCCATGTTTTTGATCTCTTTCTTCTTAATTTGATAGTAGATATCCTTCCTCTTTTCTGTGGATTTTATAATCTAATCCTTTAATGACTAAATGAATTTCTCAGCATCCTTAAGATTTGCTTTCAATTCTTGGACTTCCGCTTTAGACTGATCAAGATCATCAAGTGACACCACAAGCTGTTGTTGAAGACTACCAGAGTCCATTACATTCCAAGATCCACCTCAAGTTTTCAAACTCCTTTCAAGGAACTATGCTCCGATACCAATTGTTGGAATCTGGAAACACTGAGAGGGGGGGGTGAATTAGTGTTCTACAATCTTCAACTTTATTATTCTGATATTTAAACCATTTCAATATTAAACCAAAGGAAAAATGAAAACACACAAAGAAATCATCCACAAAATCATAACACAAGTATTTTTACGTGGAAACCATGTTAGTGGAAAAACCACGGTGGAGGTCAATCCACAATTTGAGTACTCAAATATAAGTTTTACAAAATGGGAATGCACTTGCATTCAAGCTCATTGCTCAAAATAGGAAGGCTCACTACCTTACAAAATTTTCAGATTAAATCCATCTGAAGGGTTGAACTGAAGGAATAGCATCTTCTAATGCCAAGTAATAGTTTCAGTTAAGCGCATTAGTCGATTTCAGACATTTTCTCTAATTCTGCTCTCCTGCAACTCGCATTTCAAATCTTTTGTGTGCAGATGAAATCACACAGCTTACCTTCTGAATTTTGTATCACACAATAATATACTTCACATCTAACATGCTTTCATTCCAAAATGATATAAACATCGATCTTATATATCCACATCAAAGGATAATATCATCTTCATGTCGGCTTTAATAAAACATATAATATATTCCAACCGTCGGCTAAATTATCAAATGATTCTTAACGCATACCATCCACAATCAACCATAGCATAGTGAGGACCTAAATAAAAATGCTTGAACACAAAAAAATTTAAGAAATTACTCCTTAGACATTTGCAATGGCTATATCCACCAAGTCAGCCTTCTAGCCCTGATAAATAGAAAATTAATACATTGGATCCTCTTACACATACACCGATTGATATGTAGGAACAAAACTCAAGAATGAGGTATTCTAGATACCTAAAGACCTTCCTTGAGATGTGCAACATGAACTGATAAGCAGATAATGCATATTGATCGACATACTCAACTTTAACCAAAATACTCAACTTTAACCAAATACCTTGTTCTTCACTTTGAATTCTAGCATGAATAGATATTGAAGTGCATACTGGATCGATGACTTAGGTTTCCATCAATGAAAATAGTAGAATCCATATGCTAACACTTTTATCTCACCTTGGCTATATAACCAAGGGGTCTCTACTACATTGTACACACAAGAACATTGAATCATAATTGATAAGAATATAGTTTATTCTTGTCATATTCGTATTCTCTCTCTTGTGCTTTCCATTTGGCATCAAGATCTTGGCAGGGTATCTCCATAGCCAATTATAACACTCCCTTTTTAGAGGAATAATGGTAGACTTTCTCTTCTCTCCAATAGAGGGAAAAGCCTTAGAGGACTTTTGAACAAATAGTGGTGTGGTAGTTGTTCTATCAGGTCTCCTTGAGCTAAGTGAAGCTTCACCAATACTCATATTTTCTCTAGCTCTTTACCTTGCATACTGCACTCTTTCCTTAGAAAGTCTCATTTCTTTGGAATATACATCCACCATAACATCAACATTCTTCCTAATGATAGGTTCTTTTTTTTTCATGTGTACTTCCTTGGACTTTTCCTCATAAGTCCCATACCTTGGTTTTGTGGTATCTTTTAGATTTTTCAAGAGAATATCAGCATAGCTAATAAGATCTACCTCCGTCACTTCATATTCTAATTAAGGAACCTAAAAAAATCTTGCTTCCATTGCCTCCATGATACAATTATCCGTAGAAACCGGGAATGTGATATCATTTTTGTACCTTTACAAAATTGTCCTAGGAATCCTTTCTGCATTTTTTTCTAGAATACTGCAAAGTAAGGGTGTCATCTTGTGCTTTGAAATTTCCAAGGTTCCTCATATGCTCTACAATTTGATGTGAAATAGGTCTTCCACTTATCTATTTTACCTTTCTAATTATTGGAAGCTCCTTCAATAAATAAAAGAGTAAGAACATGACCAATGTGCCAAACTTAAACACATATTTATTTTCCTTTGTCTGCTTTAGATTCCCCATTAACTGTTCCCTAAGCCACTCATGGAGGTCATAATCTATACTATTTTCTATCATCTCATGTGGCACATTGATTGCGGTGGTAGGAATAGAGTTATCTTTGTTGGTAAAGTAGATCGTGTAACTAATAACCATAGCAACATACCAAACAATTGGGTTTCTAATGGTATTTACTATAAGGGCTCTCTAGTCAAATTTAGCACCTATTTTCTCCATCACCTCTTTATTTTTAATAGATTTGAGAATGGGGATGGGTCTGATGGAGCATAGACTAGTGACCTCTCTTATCACTTCCTTTGTAATCATGTTGGGCATATTAGTCTATATAATTTCATCATGTATTCTACTTAAGGCCATTCTGATCCACTTGACATCATAAAATAAATTGGGAAACTATTTCCATACGTCTAGTTTCTTTTCAACTAGGTTTTTATACTTTGGCTTTAGGGCGAAATCATCACTAGTTAACTCATTTTCCCATATATCACTCATCTTAGTGGGAGAATGCTCTTCCATTTTTTTATGAATGTAAGCGCTAATATCCTCAATTGGTAAAACCCCATATGGAATATGTGATAATGTTCCTAATGGGTCATCATCTATGGCTTTTGTAGGGTATCATTTGAATTTCAATTGTGGTTTCTCTATAAACTTGATAACCCTTGGTGTAGCCATCTCAATATAGATTCAATATTATTTCAAAAAAATATTTCTATAAATTAGGGCATGCAAAATTCACAAAATACATTTTTACTTCATTCGCCGAACTAGGGTTTTGATGCAATAAATCTCAAATCATCTTATGCACTTTGAATTCACTTCTTGCAACTCTCCTACTTCTCAAATGCTTTTGTGAAATGAATTTTCCTTAGTGAATTTTCTTATAACCTTTCAATTTGACCTGATTCTACATTGAATGCTTTAACACATAAAGTTGGCAACACTTTATCTATATGCACAGTCAACTTCTAAAACACCACAAACTTCTGCATCATCATATTTTCTTCTACAATATTCACTAGTAGATCAAGCATATTGATCTACATCACATATCTTCATGCTATGGCATCAACATCTCTTTTCTAGCAGGGGATAAGAGATATCCATCAAAGCTTCCCCTAAGCCATAACTCTTAGCTTAGTTTTCAAAGGAAACATCTACATTGGAGGATGGTACAAATTTTTGCTTGTCTTCTATCTCTTCCTTCTTTACTTCAATTGGATCAACCTTTTAAACTGGTTCATTCCTTTTTACCGAATTATCCTTCCTTGTATTTCTACTTCTACAAAATTTAGCAATGTGTTTAGGCCTACTACAATTGTGACATGTGATATTCTTTTGAACAATATTCCTTCCATTCACTCTAGATCTGCATTGATTAGCCTTGTGTCCAAATCCATAGCATGTATAATACTAACCATTGAAAGATTTAATCATTCTACCATTATTATATGTATTCATCATTTGACTTGTACATTCATTTGCTCTATGTCCAAATATTTTTCATGTAAAACATTAACTAGTAAAGGATGGGACATTCTGATTCATTTTGCTTCCATATTCCATTGCTTTATGTCTAAATTTATTGCAAGAGTAACAAAAACCATTGAAAGATGGGTACCTTTGAGCATTTGGTTGTCTGACCAGAGGTCTTCTAGCTTCATTTATTTGATTATGAATCTTTCCATTTTTCTTCTTGTCGTTAGACTTCTTTGGTTCATTAATCTTCTCTTCTAAATTAGGTGTATGCTCTAATTTTGAGCTTTCAACTTTTTCAAATCCTAAGCCATCTTTTATTTTAGAGACTTTCTATCCTGGAATCATTCCATCAATATTTGTAGCACTCATTTTGAATTTTTCTTCATGACTCCTTGCTTTCTCCAGATTTGATCTCAAGTTTACCACTTCTTGTTCAAGGCTTATGTATTCATTATATTTTATTTTCACCATTGTATTCAAGCAATCTTCAATTCTTTTCTTTTTCCTCAACTTGCAATTTCAGTCTAGTGATGTTTTTGTTTGTTTGTTTCAATTGTTCACTAAGTGTTTTATGCCTTTATCTAAACTTCTTGATTTTCTCTCTCAGTTTTCTGATACATTCATTTTCTTCTTTGAAATTTTCCTTCAGATCTCTATTTTCACCTTCAATTCTTTCTAGATCTTCAAGAGAAAATTTGAGTTTTCCATCTTTGTCAAGCATGAAATATTCTTCTATAAAATCAAAGGCAAGAATCTCTTCTAGAGGAATAGGAAAATTTATGGCAGCCATGTGTTCAATCTCCAAGACCTCCCCAAAGTGGTTAAGCTCCTTCCAGGGAACCAAGATCTGATACCAATTGTTGAACATCGAGAATACTAAGAGGGGGGTGAATCAATAATCTCTTAAACCATAATAAAAACATTAAACATCTAATCCTTAATTCATATTCAATTTTAGTAAGGAAAGAAAGCATGAAACATCCACAATATCACATAGCACATGAGCACCAGGATTTTTACATGGAAAACCCAAAATGGGAAAAACCATAGTGAGGGTTAGCTCATAATATATTATAACTGATTATAGTATATTACAAAAATGCTCACTATATGTGGATTCACTAGCCATAGAGAAAAATATAGAAGAGAGATGGTGGCTTACAACCTATTTTTGAACTATTACAATTGCATCTATTATATGCATGAATACAATTTCATTGAAGCACAATAACAATATTTATTTGATTTTGATTCAACACTTTGCCTCGCTCTGCATTCACACTATTCTGATCTTCAAATTAACATTCAAAACTTATTTTCATATTTATCTGCTGAAATTCTCATCATATACATCACATATTACTTGTAATCCTCCAAAATACCAAAAAATAATCCAACATATATATATATATATACATATATGCATTAAGTATAACATCAATTAGGTCACCCTAATTAGATGTACTACTCAAAATGTAACTTGTGGAGGAGAAAGAGGTGAATGAGCTCTGCTAGGGTTTCTTATTTTCTTGGTCATTCTTGATCCCTCTTGTGTCATACCACACCTTAGGCATATGATTTTCTCTTTTTACTGTGTGTACGATCACATTTACTGTGGTTTTCTTGGTTTTATTATGCCTTCAACCGAATCTAACCCAGTAGTTCTTGTTGGTGTTGGCGGTTCGATGACTCTGCTCACTGGATCCTCCTCTGAACAAGTGTCCCTAAAAATTTGTTCTGAAAGTTTTCCATGAGGTAAGTCTTTTGGCTCCCTGACTAATGCAGTGTTACCCATGCCGGATTTTGATTCTACATGTCAATGATTAGAGAAACATACTCTTGTTGGTTATTTTGTTGGGAGAACTCCCCTTGAAAGTGTGCTTAAAGAGTGGGTTCAAAAGGCTTGGGTCCCTCATGGGATCCACCTTGATATGGTCCAAAATTTGGCTAAAGTCTTTTTTTATTTTTCGCTTTGTGGAGGTTAGTCATGTTCAGGCAATCCTAAACCGTGGTCCTTGGTATGTCTAGTCCTCTTTGCTAGTTTTCTAGCCATGGACTTGAGACTTTTCTATCTCAGATGACACCAAGTTGTGGGTTCCAGTCTGGATTGAGTTTCTTGGTTTTTCATTGCCTTGTGTGCATTTTTTGTAGCATATTGCCTCCTCTCTAGGGAGGGTTATTTGTGTCGAATCAGATAGGTTCTTTCAATTTTTCCCTTAAAAGCGAGTCTATGTCGAAGTGGACCTTTCACAAGATTTAAAAGAGTCCATTTATTCAAATTGGTTCTTTTTGGAATACCCAAAAGGTCACTTATTTTAATATGTCAAATACTTGTTATAGGTGTCAGTTCGCTAACCGCAAGGTTAAGGATTTCCCTCTATCAGTTCCCTGTACTAACTTGCCGCTACGAGATCCTGATAAGCCTCATCATGCAGAAGGTGTTGCTGCCAAACTAGAGGAAAAGTGGACAATGATTACCAACCGAAAAAATAAGTCCAATGGCTTCGGAATGGTTTCTGAAACCCTTGAGTCGGTGAAAGAAGTTTCAAACCTTTTTATAAAGGGGAAGGAAGCCCAGATGAGCTCAAATAGTACTTAAGTGCGGCCAAGGCCTAAGGCTATGCCCCAACTTGCCTCAATTATTATAGCATAGTTGAATGAGTCTCCTCTCATTTCAGGAGTTCATATGAGGTCTCGAAGTCCTCGACCACTAGAAGAAGGAGAATATGCTCAAGAGAAATAGAGACATTCATCTCCAACTATTCAAATTGGTTTAGTCCCACTAGAATTTTTACATAATCACTTCTCCACTCTAGATGAGGAGTCAAACTCTGATTATATGGAGGAATTTCAGTCATGAATTTCCTCTCATGGAATGCTTGAGGTCTGATATACCTCTCTGGGAAGTATTTCATTAGTAATAATCTTCAGAAATATGCTAGTATTGATGTTATGTGTCTTCAAGAAGTGAAAATTGCTAGTTTTCTGCTTTCTTCGGCTTGTCATTCTATTTGGCCAGCCAATAAAATGTATTGTATTGAACATGAGGTTGGACATGGTGGAGCGGTCACCCTTTTGTCCCCACAGTGGCACACTTGTGTGGTTGATCATGGGTCTAACCCCACACATCAACTCATCTAGATTCTTCTTAATATTGATAATCATTCCTTTGGGATTATTAATGTTTATGCCTCGAATGATGTTGTTGAAATATCTCTTCTCTAGTGATGGATTGTTGATTCATTTCTAGTTTCAACTTGGGTGCTATGTGGGGATTTCAATATGGTTGAGGTGGCATATGACAAGGATGGTACTCTACCATTTCAATGGGAAACCAATGAAAGAGAGGCATGGTACTACATGCATAATAAATTGGGTCTTTTTGATCCCAACATTGGGTATTGCCACTCTCATTTTCTCTAGCACACTTGGTGCAATTATCTAGCTAGGTCTGACAAGATATTTAAATTCCTTGATTGTGTTATGATCTCAACTCAATATTTTTCTCTTTTTCCAACTCTTTTCCACTCCCAATAAGTTCATTAGTGGATGTGACGTTGTCAGACCAATTTCCCATTACATTCTACATTGAGTGGGAAATAAAGTAGCCCCGTGCTAGCATGGCCCAGTTCTTTTTTAACACTTCCTTTTTGAGTAACTAGCCCATGTTGGCCCACATCCACACTATTTGGAATTTGGAATGTAGACCACCTCATAATACAGGTTGTATTGTTTGTTGGAATGATGTCATCAATTGCACCACGAGGTTTCTCTGCATTTATAGGTGCTAGTTGGCCATCTTTCACAGATGGTCTTATGAAGTGACCACGTTTAACCTCTGTGTTTCTACTAAGGCCTTAGCGACTAATTCCTTTTCCCCTTCTTTGTAAGTCAAGGTTTTGGAGTTAAGGCATAAATTTTTTTTGACAATTATGCTACCAGAGGAGCGCAATTCAAGGCCAAGCTTCACTGGCTTAAAATTGGAGATCGTGCCTCAAAAGAATTGTTCCTAGCTCTTTTAGGTATGCACTCATCTCTTGGTATCAAATGGATTAAAGAAGGCAATACAGTACTTTCTGAATTTCCTAATATTCTCCAGGCTTTTGTTAGGCATTATGAGCAGGTGTTCACAACTCAAGAGTATACTCCAGAGCGACATCAAGTGCTTCAAGATTTTCTTATTTTTGTACCAAATATGCTCTCCTCAACCCATAAAGCCTTCTATGGAAATTTCTCACAATTGAAGATCTTAAAGAAGTTGTTAGCACTATGGTCGATGATAAGGCCCCGAGCATTGATGGTTTCCTGCGCAAATTTTATAAAGACCTTTGGGACTTTGTTGGGAAAGATCTGCATAAGGTTTACCTTGAAGCTTTCCATTCTAAAATTTTAGGAAATATTATCAATAAGGGAAATATTAAACTCATACCTAAACCTAGTGATCTTGAGGATATCTCTAAGTGGCAGCCCATCACATTCCTCAATGTCTCTTATAAAATCATTGCCAAAGCCCTTGCCTTGAAAATCTGCCATCTTTTGCCTCAGATTATGCACCCAAATAAAACTAGATTCATTAAGTCTATGTTCATATTAGAAAACATTATTGTTGTCTTAGAAATTATGGAATGGGAAAGATGCTCCAATCAAAAATCTATCTTTATTAAAATTGATTTCGCTAAAACCTATGATTGCATTAAATAGCCTTTCATACTTGCTATGTTGTCTACCTTGGGTATTGGTCCTCAATTCATATAGCTTGTGAAATTTTTTTTTATGGTGCCTCTACTTGCATCACCATTAATTGTTGTCTATCCCCTTCCTTTGGTTTGTTCTATTCCATTTGTCAGGGCTTCTCGCTTTCCCCCTCGCTTTATGTACTTTTTTCTGATGGGATTGGGTATTTAATGGCTCATGTTGTTTCCTAGAGGTAGGTTCATGGCATTTATTTTCCTAATTTTCTAGCCTAGCTGGTCAATGGCCACTTCACCGATGATTATTTTCACATTATTGAAAGAGGAAAATAATGTCAAAGGTGCTCTTGATTTCCTTGAGACTTTTCGCCTGGCCTCTGGTTCTATCATTCAATGGCACAAAATCTTGTGCTACAGACAATTTTTCCTACCCAGTCCTCACTGGATTCAACATTATGGCTGGAAGTGGATTTCTCTTGGTGAAATATTTCAATTTTTGGGCATTCTTTTTGCCTTTCAGGCTTCTTTCGTTGATCTTTGGCAAGCAATTTTTCTCAGATTGAGCAAAAACTTGCTTTCTAGATTACCAAGCCACTTTCTCTGGCTGGAAAATTCTAGATTTTCTCAAAGGTGCTAACAGCGACTCATGTGTATTATTCTTCTTGTTGGGCCCCTTCGAAGGCCTCATATGATAAGTTAGAAAAGCTGCTACATGATTTTCTATGGGCCTCTTTTGAGACTCACTAAGGGTTTCACTGCGTTGCCTAGGAGTTTTGTTGTCTACCTAAAGACTCTGGTGGGCTTGGCCTTCTCTCTACTCAATGGAAAGGGATTTCTCTTTATGTCAAGTGGATTATCAGAGTGCTTACTAGTGATGAGGCCTATAAAATTCTCCTCAAGCATTATATTCAGTCCAACTTTCCTATGCACAAACCTTCTTGAAAGGGAATTGACTTTGAAACCCTTCTAGTTATGAGGGAAATAGTCTAGATTATGGGAACTTTCATGGCTAAGAGCATTTAGAGAGCCTGGGAGGCGGTTAAGCCCTGGCTTTGCTGGTTTGGCTCTGAATTTCATGATGGGCTCTCTCTTAATCAACTAAATGTGTGGTGGTCACCTCTGTTTTCTAGTGTTGGTCGACCTTTGGCCAAGCTTCCGTAGCTTAAGGACCTCAAGTTTCATAAGAAGAGTATCTAGACCCTTCAACACTTATTTCATAGACCCACAATGCACATTTTCCCTTGGGAGGATTTTTAAGTTCAATATGGTTTTCAAAACCATGATCGCGAAACCTACGATAGCCCGATGAATTTCATTCCAATTGAGATGCTTCATATGGTGGGTATTCGTGACACCAATCCATGGTGGAAGGATTGGAAGTGGTACCCAAAAAAATCATTCAAAAATTATAAGCCTCGACTTGGTCATCAGTGGCTATCGCTGTTTTTTCCTATGATTGACAATTTGAACCAAAGATGGCATCTCCAGTCTTCAGTGTCTGTTTTTCATAAATATTTTTTTCTATTTGGTTTGCAAGTGTTGATCCAAAACTCACCCACTTTGCTTGGTGTATTCTTTTCCAAAGCTTACTAGTGGGGTCTTGGCTTGTCCACTTGGTGGTCCAAGACCCTCGGTTCTCTTTTTGTGGGCAGGCTCAGTCTTTTAAGCACATCTTCTAGTTTTTTACTAGAGCTCAACAACTGTGGAATTGGATTCATGACCTTTTTTTTTATTCAAGCCAAAGCCTTTTTCCTGGCATATGGTTTTGTTGGGAACTCTTCTAGGCTTCCCACTAAGTATACCTAGATTTGACACACTTTCAAGGTGGAAATCATCTTTAGTATTTGGAAATATAGACATGTTTGCATATTTTTTCATAGCCAGATTGATAAATTTGTTTCTTTATATTCTAAAGAAATTATTTTATATAATGTTCTTTTGCATATTCAAGTGCAATTAAATAAAGTTGTGCTTGAAGTTGCTCACCTTAAGAAGCTCTTAGACAATTGGGGCAATTCCCCTTGCACTATGGCATGCGTTCCTCCCTCACCCACTTCTTCTTGGGGTCAGTTTCCTTTAGGGGGCCGACAACAAAGTGGCTCTACTAGCGAATCTCGGCCACTTCTTCTCAAGGTCGGTCACCTTCACGAGCCCGACATTGAAGTGGCTCTTCTAGGGACTCTCACCCTCACTCTCAAGCTCCTCCTTGAAATTTCTCTCACCCTCCTCGGTAGTCACCTTCTCCTCCTTCATGGGTTGACTTGGGGTGGTGTTTTGGAGGGACAGCGGGGGGTAGAAGGGGGTGGAAGTGGAAATTCTAGGTGGCCTACTGGTAATGCTCCTGGTGGCGGTTCTGGTTGGCTGGATACTACTAAATGGTTCTCATGGTTGGATTGGAAATATCACCTTATTGTGAGGATAAATATAAAGAAAAAAATTATGACAACTAAGCTCTCCCTGATGTCACTTCAGACCGAACTGATGTATAGGGAAAAAATTGGATGACAAGACCCTCCGCCCTCTGTTGGCACTGCAATGGCCGCCTAATGGCCTTTTATTTTATTATGCTTGTAATATTTCTTGATTTCTAGGCTTAACCCATGTGACTTCGGACTTTTGAGCTTTGCCCATGTGACTTTGGACTTCTGAGCTTTTCCCATGTGACTCTTGAGGTGTGCATTTTTACCGCCTACCTTTTTTGTGTGAATATGTATTTCTATCTTTATCTTTAATATGGATATACCTATTCATCAATAAAAATGTAACTTATCGGCTCAAAATATTTCATCCACACATCGTGCCACAAATAAAAACTCAAAACACCTTAAGATAGGTTAGCAAGGACCTATAATAGATCCCACATGAGATAACAAAACTTATTCATCCTTCGCATACCTTCAAATATATTAGGTTGGCTCCATATAGGACCCAAAGAAAAATTCTTCATCTATGTGTCCATATCTCAACATGTTGACCTTAAAAATCGATGCCATCTGGAATCCACGCTCAAATTACATCAAGAAACTTATCTTCAACACCACAAGTCCAAAAACTCATCTATGAAGGAGTGCATATTCTCCCACACAAACACACTGTACAAAAAAATGACTATAATATGCCGGGATAAACTCTGGTACTCGTATATCTCAAACCACTTTTCGAAACAAGACGAAATATTGGAATTAGGTATATCTAACATCCTCAAAAATAATTTTAGAAGAACATAGTGATATCTTCATTTTCGAAGTGGTGTGGACCCAAAAACTGACATACTATTACACTAAACTAGTAGATTTGACACTTAGTCAAATTTCTATGCAACTAAACATTTCAGACCAAATCAACTTGCCCAAATGTCTTCCATAGAAAATCCAAAATCTGTTATAAATATTCAAAATGATCCACAACACTATTGAAATTAATGAAAACATTGTATCATGTTGTTATGCACCTTCCATGCTCATGTTGCCAAGAACCATCATTAATGACAAACTTACGCAATCTCCCCAAACTTCCAACAAACATTCACCAACAAAGAAGGCCATAATTTTTCTTATGACTTCCTACATCATTTATACATTGGCTAAGAACTTCAAGTATAGGGTTTTCACATGCTTAGGTCTAGTGGGTAATGGTCCTAATCAACATAAGGTTTATGATTTCTACCCTAAGATCCAAATGCATAATGCAATGAACTAGTATAAGAGGGTTAATCATGTTTTCATTATGTTTATTTTGAGAACACTACAAGGAGATCTAAATATGAGGCTTTGCTCCTCTTTTATGGACATGATCAAGAGGTTTGGTTCTTGTTTTATCTAGTTCCCTAATTTCACCTACCTCATACGAGAAGGATTCTCTGGGACAAATTATAGATTGCCTAAGTATCCTAATGATAAAATAATACTTCTATAAATGACCAGGCAACTTTGTACTTCCAATAAATTGTTAAAAGACAATCTAATATGACAAGAGTGTCATATCCTATGGTAGTTGGAAGAGGATTGTATCCTTTTCCTTCCCACAAATTAGATAAAGGATTAGATATGGAACTCCATTTATTCAACTTCAAATTTCATAGCATTTAAAGGAATTTTTACCCTTATGGAAAGATGAAGAAATATGTGGGTAGGTAATATAGACACAAATTAGAAATTGGAGACTTATGGGATAATTTCCTTGATGACTTGGAGGTCAAGAAAATAACTTATTTTAGGGTGACATTGGAATACATTAAAGATCTTCATATTTTTGTTATTCCTAATCAAGTTCAAGATGATGGCAAGGTGGTTTGGGAAAAGGAATACAATGAGATAGAAGATAAGCCAATCCCACTCCTAGATTGGGTTGAGGAAGAGGTTATAGACCTCAATTTTGTGACCAAGCTAGTCTTGATAATTACCAAGAAATGGGTGGAGGCCCAATCTTCAAATCTTATGGATCAAGGAGTTGAATTAACATTTAAAAAAATAGAGGAACATCAAGATTCCTTTGATGAAGAATAGGAGCAAGTAGAAGAAGAGTTTAAGCATGAAAAGAACCCAATAGGGGATGAGGTAGGGATATCTTCTGAGGACAAGGGTGATGCAAAGAAGACTAAAGAAGAAGAGAGGTATACTACTACAAAATACAGAGTTTAAAAGAGAAAGGTTGAGCCTACTAAAGGGGCTAAGCCACAAGCTAAGAGAACTAGAAAAGTGAAAAATAGTTGCAACTGAGAAGATAGTTAAATTCAAGAGGATTCTCCTCCATCTCCTAAAATTTTCATTTATATTTCTCCACCTTATACTCCCATCTCCATATCTCCCCTTGCATACACCATCTCTTCTTCACCTCCCTCTATAGATATCCCCACCTCCATTCTCACTCCTTCCATTTCCCCCATTACAATTGATTCCTCTCCTAATCCTTCTCCTATCACTCAAGCTTCACCTTCTTCCATTTCTTCTCAATTTACCATGTCCACTATCTCTTCTACTATCCCATCGGTTTCTCAACCTCTTGCTTCCATTGAACTTCCCCAAAATTTTATTTATCATCTTTCTCACATGCCCAAGGAGGTGGTGACTACTTTTTTATCTCCAATCAATAGAACCTTATTAATTCAACTTGTTGAAGATGCCCTATTCCTACCTCTCAAGAGACCCTAGAGCTTCCAGCCATGGAGAATGTTGAAAAGGTGTATTAAAGTTTAAAAACACAAGAAAATGATAGAATGGTTGTGTTATGCCTTGCATAACCACCCCATTTTAACTTTGGAAAAAATGGGTCTCCCTTTTGGTTTGCTTGTCCTTGGTGTTTTTGTTCTAGATTTAGGAGTTTTTTTTCTTCTCCTAAGTCTTTGTTTTCTTCTGCTCTAATGGAAGAAAAACCTGAACGAAATTAGAATCTAGAACTTTCTAAAGGTTCCCTGTCTGGATTTGGTTATGAATTCCACTCTCGTTTGTTTTCCTTGTGTTTTTGTCATTTCTCAATATTTCATTTGGGAGAGGCTTTGCATTTTTCCCACCTCTTTTGTCTTTTGTTGTTTCCTTATGTTGGTGTTATTTTTCTTTTTGGTGGGATTAGAGCCGGATCGGAGATTGAACTTGGAATATTTGCAAACTTCCAAGTTTGGTTCCCATTCCACCTCCACCTCTGCCTTTGTGTTTTGTTCTTTTGTTTTGTTTTGGGCTCGGTTCCTTTGGTGCCGATCCCGCCTTTTTTTCTTTTCTCGCTTCCTTTGTCTTTGTGATTTTTCCTTCATCTTTCGCAAGAGTGAAACCGAAAATGAAACCAAACCCAGAACTTTTCGAAAGGTTCCCTTTCTAGTTTTGTTCCCGATCTCACCCCCGTGTCCTTTGTAAACCTCTTCCTTGTCACGAGACTGAATATGGATCCAGAATGAAAGATGGAACTTTGACCAAGTTCACACTTCATTTTTGACTCCACTTGTGCTCTTGTCTACCTCTGATGTATGTAGTGATTATGTCCTCACTCCTGGCTTTGATTCCATCCCTGACCAACCGCATTAATTGCAACCTCCTCACATGTGCAAAATTGAATTTAAAACCTTAATCAAGGTTATTTGGCTCATTACAAGTATCCAAAGTGTTGTTAATGAACCAAAGCTAAACAAATTCGAAAAGGAGCACAATTTGGGTTGAAGACGAGCATTAGTGAGTGGATTAAAGTCATTTTTCAACATTCTCTAGTTGCATTTTGAGGTAGGTGGTTTTCTTTTGTTTTCTCTTTCTATTGTTTCATTTTCTCGCTCTGTCTGTTCTTTGTGCATTCACGAGATCTTCCTCATGATTCTTCACTTGGTTTGGTATTTCATTTTTGTTTTTCCTTCTTTTGTTTGTTTTTTTCTTTTGTTTCCTGTTTTCTTTTCATTTTTTCCCATTATTTTTTGTCAGTCTACTATCATTTTTGCGTTTTCATGGTATTCATACTGTCATGCCCTAGTTTCATTTAAGGTTTCATCTTTGAGGGGGTCTTGAGTATTTTAAAAGGTTTGAAATATGTTTAAGGACCCATCTAGTCTTATTCCCGTGTCGATTCAATGGCTTTCATGTTAGGTTTGTGATGCCCTAATTTCTCGAGTCGACGAGTTGTGCAAACTAGGGTTTGTACACCATCTCTTTACAATATTGTGCGCTAGCTGGCTTGGTCCTACCTCAGTTATGTCAATAGTGAAGTTGCACCTTTATTTTTAAGTCTACTTGTACCTTCATGTGACCTTGTCCCAAGTCATTATGGGCATTTGGTTAAATTTGCTTCATGTTTGATGATAAAGTGGCGGAAGCGGACCGAAGAATGAACTCAATCCATGAGTATGCGAGTAAGAGTTAATGTCTAGTTCCAAGCTTGCTCTCAATGAGGTTTTGACTCCATTCCACATCCTTTTCTTTTGGTGGAAGCGGAACCAGAATGGAAGAAAGACTTGGAACTATTTAATGGTTGCGGGTCCGATTTTCATTCCGATCTTGGCCCCGGTTCCGATGTCAATCCCAACCCCAATCCTACCTATGTTAAGAGCTTTCTAATTCTAACCCCTTTTTGGTTCCACCTCTGATGAGTTTCACATCTCACTAAGTATGAAAGGCTACCTAGGGAATACAGGGTAATATGAAAGGTAATGTTTGCAATGGTGACTCTTATGCCTTTTGTTGATTTAATTTAGGATTGTTTGGTAGGAATAAATAATGTAAGGAGAATCTATAGAAGTTTCACAAATGGGAGGCTAGGCTACAGAGAGTTCAAGGCAAGTGAAGCCTAAGAAGATCAAGGTGGAGCGATTACCTTATACCTTGAGATATAAACACAAGGATGCCACTCTTCCAACCAACAAGTTAGATTCAGAGTGGGATGACATAACAAATACTAATTTAGGACCATTCAATTGTGAGGAACTAATTATAGATACCTTCTCAGAGGAGGTGATTGGAAGGACTAAAATAATATCCCAATCTGGGTTAGCACATGTCACACTTTCCCCCCTATCAGTTCAGTGTCCAGAGCTCATATTGGCAGTAGCAGGGGCTTACAATCTGGTGTCAAGGCAGTGCATGGACCTCCAAGGGAAATATATTATTGATCTATCCCCCCAAATTATGATATTCATGTTCAATGCACCTAGCCCCAAGAACCCTAATCAATTGACAGAAGTAAAAGCATTATAGTTATTCAATAAGAATAAGGAGGCCAATAGATCTAATATAAATAAAAAATGGTTAAAAGTTGAGAAGAATTCTTTTCTCAAGGTCCTTGAACAACCCAAAAGGGTAGACTTTAAGAAGATGTTGATGACTTGATCATTATTCTTTTTAGGGTGTTTGTAAAGGATTTTGCATGCTTTAAGGAATGGATGTTTACATTCGTTGAAACCATTTTGGATGATAGGCAACAATTTGATTGGGGGATGATTTTTTTGAATAATTTTCCTAGTTAGATGCTCAAAGTGAGCCAAACAAAGGACTTCTTTATGACCTCCTATGTTATATATGCAGCTATAAGGATGGGCATATTCCCTAGTTTGAATGTAGTGGGTATATTGGGAGAAGTTTCTGGATAGAAGAGGGAATGGGATAATTATGATCAGTTGACCCTGCAAACATTAGAACTACATTACAAAAGGGTCAATGATGCATCCCTTTATATCATCATTAATCGGTTGACAAGAGATGTTGGATATAGGATGAGTAGAAAGGCTATGGCCTTCATTGCTGAATGGGGACATTGGTATATCCAATACCCCAAGTTCTTCTACTTTAGCGTTGCAAGTTTTGATGGACAACCTCATCGACTGCCAAGGTGTTGTAATAATAGGATTGTTCTCATGGAATTCATATATCAGGCTACAAGATTTAATATAAAATTTACTAATAAACACAAGCTAGGATGCCATAAATTTCCTATGAATTTGGAGGAGTATTGTTGTCTTCACAATTTGGTTGCAAAGGTAGTATGTGAAGAATTGAGTTATTTAAAGTTAGGATTGTATACAGCCTGAAAACATTTTGATCTGGAGCACACGATGAATGGCCTAAATCCCATCATTTTTTATCAACATTATAGCTTGTTAGATGATTTTTGGATAGATTTGCAAGATGACTATGATGTAAGGAGAAGAAGCTATGAGAAGCTGACCATCCCATAAATGATTGAATATGGGGTAAAGGAGGACATCTCTAATAAACTATCAGATTATGGTATAGTTTTGGACCCCAAATATGAAGCAGGGAAGATAGACACCAAAAGCTTGGACCCAATAAATTGGGATGAAGAGGAATTCATAGATGTTAAACAAATTTCTAGAACTGTAATGGATAGAAGTATCCAATGGGTGATCATGAGGATAAAAGAGCCAGAGGATCAATCCTGAAAGAAGAGGAAAGCAATATGAACCAAAGGTTATAAGATAAACAAGAGGAGAGTAGCCCCTAGGGAACAATTGGAGTATTATCCTCCTACCTTTGGGGGAGATGTTGATCTAGGAGTATCTGTTCAAGGAACCCATGAATCACTGGGTTTGAAGACTACTACAGTTGGAGAAGGATCCTCATCTCAACCTGCTCTCCCTGAAAAATCTACTGAAGAAGTACCTGCAGGTAGTCTCCATGAGCAAGTTGAGACTCTTGGAGGAAAGCAAAAGGACATCGAGATTCATGATGTAGACACTGATTCAGAGGCCACTCAATTAGATGATGACCCTCTTGTGACTAAATATGTTGAGAACATTGATGACGTTGGGATTGAACATGTCTTAACCCCAGAGGACCAATGGAAGTTGTTTGAGGAAGAAAAAAATATGTTGATGCTAAGGTTAAAGTTGATGAAATAGCTGAACAACAACAATTGGATGCCAAGGCTAAAACTGATGCACTTGCAAAGTAGCATGAATTAGAAGCTATAGAAAAAGCAAAAGAGTTGGCAAGGCAAGATAAAGAGAAAGAAGAACTCCTGCAACAACAAAAAGAGAAAGAATAGAAAGTTAATGCAAAGAAGGAAAAATTGGCTTTATTATAGAAAATTCATGATTTGGAGGAGGAAAAGACTCGACATAGGAAAGAAAAGGAAGATATTGAGGGTAAAACCAAAGCCATAGAAGAGGCTCAGAGAAAGAGAGAAGAAGAGATTGACCTAAAAAGAATAGAAGAACAAGAAGAACAAGCTAAACAAGAACAAGACAATGCCAAAATGTGGGCGAAGGTTAAGGAGTTAGAAAAACAAAGAGATGATATATTAGAAGAAAGGAGGAAAGAGGAAGAAAAAGAGAAATATGAAGCTAATATATTAGCCAAGGAAGTGGCAAAAAAGGGTCGGCAACAAGAGGTTGATTCTCAACCTAAGGTAGCACTTTGGAAACCCCTCTCTCCTGCCACATCTTCTTCAACACAAATGATAACTCCTCATGTTGCTCCAACGTGGTTGATTCTTAATTTGGAAAGAAAGAAGATAGTACAGCCCCAACCCCTTAAATGGGATGATATGATGAAATAAATTAAAAAGGAGAGGCCCAAGAAAAGGGCTAGAGTCCTTCATTCCACCAAGTTAACAGATGTTGGGGAGATTGTAGTTGAATGTGCCATTCTTATGGTGTAAAAGGATAAACAAGAGATGCAGTTGAGTGACTATCAATTGGGAACTATAAACTTAGTGATAACCACAAGGAACCAACAGATGGATCCCATTGATACTGTGGCAACCTCCACTAAGTAAAGAATGATTAAAAATAAGCAAAGGAAGGATGAGCTCAAAACTCAGGTAGATCAATTGCATAAGTTTTTAAAGGATTAGTCTTCTCCTATTTCTTCACAATTTTTTGCTCCATAAATGCCAATTTTGTTGAGTAGAAAGAAGTTGATGACCTCGTTGAAATGAGAAACAAAGTAGGGATAATGGATAGATGGATTGGTAGGTTAAATCAAGAAGTGGAAGATTTTCTTGTTGAAAGTTGTAAATCTCATGAAGGTTCATTGGAATTGGTTAGTGACATGGTTTCACATGCCGAGACTCTTCAGAAACAAGAGGAGGAATATATAGAACATGCAAAGAAATTGAAGGACATCAATAAGCTACCAAGGAAAATTTTGTTGGAGCAGGCCATCTTGGACAAAGATAATGAAGAATTCATTGAAAAGACCATAAATATTATTAGGTTATGGTATTTATTCATTTATGGGCATAGGAATGAGGTGCAACAAGCTGGAAAGGATTTGCGTGAGCAAGTTGAGGAGTTGGGATCAAGTATTGTTATACTTGTTAATGAAGAAATCCCTATGGAAGATGGCCTCCTTCTTGATAAACTTAAGGAAAAATGGAATAGTATATTTGAAGAGGCAATACAAAAAGGGGAAAATGTGATGACTTGTTGATTGATAGACTCATGGATATCAAGGAGGAGATAAAGGTTGCTAGAAGGGATCTTTTTAAACTTGGAGATATGCAAGATTTTGCCTCTACTGAATTGAAAAGAATAAAGTTTGAAGATAGTTGGATTGATTGTTCAGATGATGATGTGCTCTAGCAAGTGCTCAATAATTATGATGAGTACATACTTGAGGAAAAAACACAGGAGTAAAGTGGCAGTGACATGTTCCCTTTTCCAGATGAGCATCAAAAAGGTACAACTAGCTGGACAACTCCCTTTCCTATTTTGCAAGGTCATGACATGAGTTCAATTGGAGATCCCTACAGTTCTACCTTCCCCCTTTTGAGCGCATATTTTGATAAGAGGTCATCAATTAGTAACTGAAGATCATGATGGATAGTCATCTTACATTGCCCTAGTCATTCCTTGATTTGTGGATCTCAATTTTAATGAGAGGAATTAGTGCTAAACATGTCTATATGTAGAATTTATCTCCACTTTGTAAAGGTCGGCTCATTTTGAAGCAAGGATTGGTCATCTAAAGAGAGATCTAAGATATTTTTATAGTTTTTTAGAGGCTTTATAGTTTTTATGCAAAGATACTTTGATATTTTTAAAAGTTTTCAATACAAGTTTTATGTCATTCCACAATAGATTTTAATGGTAATGTTAATGAATAATGTTCATTCATATGCCAGTGAACTTTGTGCATAAATGTCTCTTATTTGATGAAAATCAATGGAAGATTATGAATCTGAGACTATTTCATTGAGTTATTTGTGAATGAAATTTCTTTATGTTTTTTGATCTATGAGTTTTAGTAATGAGTTGGTGATGTGTTCTTGTTTAATTTCAAAGTTTAGTAATGATGAATGATTGGATGTATTGAATTAAAACTATGAATGAATGCAATGGTGTAGATTATTCTATGGATTGTATCATTTATGGTTTGAGTTGTTGAAAGGAATGCTCATTATGAAGTTTATATGTCTGAATTAAAATAAATTTACATTTATGTTTACTGTCTTGAACTTTGTTCTATATTTTGATGTTTATTTACACCCCCAAATGTTAGATTAATTTGCATTATGCAGTTTATATTCTTTATCAGCGGGCCCCTTGAACATTACGGTTGCATAGGCCACTAAACAACATCAATAGGTTATTTATATTTTTCAGGAGAAATAGAGCAGCAATATTCTATTTTAACGTTTCTATGTTATATTGAACATCAACATAACTAGTGCTAGAAGGAGGGCCCAAAAGAACAAACTGGAGTGAATTAGGTATTTTTCACCAGACAGGTTCAGAAGAATTCTCAGATCCTCTACAAACCCTAACCCATTTCTCAAACTCCAAATGCTACTAGACCAAGAAACTATAGGGATCTTACACCACCAACAACTCCACCTGGATTCCCACCAATACCATCACTAACACAACCAAATCCACCACCACCCATGGCATTCTTTGAAAATAATCCTTCATTGTTGGGAACCATTCTTGGTGGCATTCATGAGATGCCTAAAAACCTCAAGAAATTATGTCTTAGGTACTCCCATGGAGAATCATGAAGTTTTGAACGGCACATACAGGTGTTTAAAGATGCCTATACTCATGCATATATAGCTCATCATGGAATTGCATGTAGGTTATTCCCCTATTCATTGGGAGATATGACCTATAATTTGTATTTAAACTTTCCCATTGGATCCATCCTGAGTTGGAAAAACTTAGAAGATGCTTTTATTAACCAGTTCTAGGTCTATGTAGATCTTGCTATCTTATATCACCATTTTTCCATAATTAGGAAGGAACCACATGAGCCTTTTGCGCTCTTTAACACTCATTTCCAAAGGATGTACAAATGATTGCAAGATCCCTATCTAGTGGCTGAGAATATTGCCATCAGATCCTACCTAAAGGCCATAGACCCACTGATTATTTTTTTTCCTCAGAGAACGTACCTTGAGGAAGACATTGATTCACTATCCCAAGTGTATCACTTGGCCATTGAGTTACAACAATAGATTAGTTCACGATTAGGTAGCCTAGGAGGAGTTTTTCCTCCTTTGGGATATCCTCTGATGTCTAATCCAAATCCAATGTTTGACACAGTCCCAAGGATGTCCCACTCTACTTATGGACCTTTAGTTGAGTTATAGACTCCTTCTTTGCAACCATGGGTTAATGGAGGGGTTCTAGACTCCTCCCAACAGGCTCAAAACCCACATAATTTTACTGGGGGATCCAATCTTGCAACTCACCTGTTATGAATTTTGCAAAACGTGAGTGCACCACCCAATTGAATTTAGAGGTAGAGACTTTTAAGAAAAAAATATCTCTCATAACGAATGAAATGGCTCAACTTAAACTAAACCCCTCCCAGGATCAAAATCAAAATCAAGGAAACTAGAATCAAGGATACCAAAATCAGGGTTATCAAAACCAAGGAGGATTTTCCAATCAGAACAATTATTCCAATCATAACTAGAGGAATTTCCAAGTTTAAAACTTCCCCAATCAAAACTATCAGAACTAGAACAGGGGATATAATCAAAGATCAAACAATAACAAGCAATGGAATATTAGGCCAAACAATAGGGGAGCATCCCATAATTATCAATCCAATGAGGACAAGCCTCACACTGCAAATATTGCAAATTTGAACCTCATGATGAACTGGTGCAAGTTACATGACATTGCTTTACACTCTAAAGTTAATTGCCATGAAATGGAAAAGGTTGTCAAGATAGCACAAGATGACTCCCACCCATCACAAGGAAATCCTAGCCAAGGTAGTGGTTCAGTGGATACAACAAATTTTGAGACCCTTGATGAATGATACCAGTTTCCCATGCAAGGAGAGAACGAATCGAAGGAAGATACCTACGATGCTCAAGTCTTCCAATCTAAAGGAGGTCATTTCCTAAGGAATCAGAATATAGGCCCACTCACTACATCTACTCCTTCAAACACTATAGTTCCACCCAACCAAAATGCAGACAACAACCCGCCTCCACCCAAAGGCCCGCCCGAAGTTCAAAATAAAGGTAACTCATCTTTTGTTCCTAAATATCAGATGAAAAATGACATGGAATTTTATTTTATTTCAGAGATGTAGAATAAAAATACCTCATTTTCATTCTTTGACATCTTGAAATGGTGCCCTACCCAACGTGACATCGTGTTGAGAGCTTTGGAAGAAGAAGAAGATCAATCAAAAGGAAAGAATAAGGTGACTCCAACCAATGAAATGAATGTGGCTATGTACAAAGGTAAGATAGGGACCCCACCATTCCTATTAAGGCTGAGAATCTTTGGGAATAATTTACATAATTGCCTCTTGGATTCTAGAGCCTCGAGTAATGTCATGCACTTTTCCATTTGTGAAAATTTGGGTTTAAATCCGATTTAGACTCATAAGAAGGTAATACAATTAGACAAAACTAAGGTTAATGTGGTAGGGGAACTAAAGAGCATTCACGTGCAGGTTGGATTAGACCCATAGATCCAGACCTATATGGATATCTAGGTAGTTGATATCGCCAAGACATATGGCATGCTTCTAAGTTGAGACCTAATGGAAAGTATTGGGGGTTACTTATCCTTAGACTTTTCACATATGTGGCTGCCATGGAAAGGGATAGAAAAACAAATTAAGATTGAAAGTGAGCCTCGTCTCAAACATATGATCATTGAGTACGATTTTCCTAACAAGGTAGCCTATTTTGAAACTGAGATATGAGTATATAAGAGAGAGGAAATCATGACCTTTTCAATGTTCAATCCTAATACCATATGACCTCTAGAACACAGTGACCCAATGACCACTATCAACCAACAATTTTTAATTAGAAAGTTACAATAGAATAGACTGGTTTTGGGGGAGGAAGTTGATTTATGGACTCTGTTACTCCCTAACTGGTGCAGAATTCATTATCAAAGTCATTTTGAATTGACATGTCAATCTTGCATAGAAATTCTAAACCATGTATGTCAGTCAGCAGAAACCTGCGAGTGCCAACCCAAAACACCCATGAATCAATTTTTGTTTGAGGCTAGAGATGCCACTATTTTGACAAGGCCCAATAACACACAGGAAGAATTCATTTCCCCCATTGGATAGAATCAGGTTTCGTGTTATTTCTTGAGAAATGAGATTGTAGAATCTCAAGAACTGTCTAATACACCAACCCCTACCAATCTTCCAATTCCAAAGGGGTTGCTAAATTCAATAACTAATTGTAAACCCACTGATCAAGATCAAATTCAGAAAGGAGTGCCTATACAGGTCCTAAATCTAAATGGAATTTTTGATGATTGTTGTTTAGACCACTCCTCATGTCTTGAATCCCTAAACTAGTCTGAGCTGCCACCAATTTCTGGCAAACAACTACTCGCGGCTCACCCTATTAAAGAAACCTCGGGCTAGGATCAATTGTGGATCCTCAAATTTGATGGTTCCAAACCCAAAATAGGGAGTGGAGCTGGAGTTGAGCTAACAAAACCAAAAGGGAAAACATACTTTGCTTCTTACATTGCAATTTGATTATAGCAATAATGTGATAGAATATGAAGCGCTAGCCAGGGGACTAATGTTTGTGCATCAAAAAAAGGTTATAACTTTGATGTTCATGGGGGACTTTGAGGTCATTATTAAGTAGGTTTGTAGTCAATACACATGTCATAACAAGAGGTTGGTTGAATATAGGAAAAAATTATGGAATCTGATAGAAAAATTTGATGCCTTTAGGATCAAAGTGATTCCTAGAGAGGATAATCAGATTGCAGATGCACTTGTCATTGTTGCGAGTACCTTAGAACCCATGCAAGATTCTAAGTCAAGAAAATATTTTTAGTAGAGTTAGTCTTAATCCTAGCCATTCCTGACAATGTTAGGAATTTCTAGGTCTTCAATGATGACCAGAATATACTAGCCTTCTTGGCAAGCTTAGATGTCTTTGAGGGATAGATTATCAATGAATCAAAAAAATATCAAGGAGAGTGGGATCCGAAAATATGTGTTGCAAAAGGGATAATGAACCTGAAAAAAAACAACATTCTTAAGGGAATGATAGCATTATAGACGATCTTTGACTTTGATCCTCGAGCTCATGAAAAACTGCCTACCAGCACTAATGGGAGGAAGTATGAGGTAGTCAACCTAGCAGATTTAGGCCTAGAGAGGAATGTATTTATTGGAAAAACTTTCCCCAAACATATCTGAGATAAAATCTTGGCAGTATTGAAAGAAGATATAGTTGTGATTTCTTGGGGGTATGAATAATTGAAAACCTTTGACACTTTAGTAATCACACACACCATCCCGCTAAAAACAAAAGAAAATCCATTTTGACAAAAGCAGTGCCCAGTCAATGCTCTCATCAAACCTTTAATTCAGAACGAAGTGCAGAAGTTGATGTTAGCAAAGATAATCTTTCTAGTGAGACATTTGGCTTGGGTTGCCAACTTGGTCCCTGTTTGTAAAAAGAGTGGAGAGATTAGGTTGTGCATTGACTTTAGAAATATTAATAAAACTTCAGAGAAGGACAATTATCCTCTTCCTTACCTAGATAAAGTGTTGGAAATAGTGGATGGTTTGCAAATTATGTCATTCCCGGATGGATATTCAAAATACAATCAATTAATGGTCAATTACAAGGATAGGATGAATACTACCTTCACTACCAAGTGAGGAACATTTTCTTATTGGAGGATTCAATTTGGTCTTATCAACGTTGGAGCCACCTTTCAATGAGTGATGAATGTGGCATTCAAGGATTTGGTAGATAAGTGTATTATTATATATATGGATTATTTGACTGTGTTTTCAAAGGATAAAGAAAACCATGCTACAAACCTCTCAAAGGTCCTTCAAAAGTGCATAAGTTATGGAGTCTCCCTTATTTCAAAAAATTATGCGTTCGGAGCTTCAGAAGGAAAATTACTAGGCCACATAATATCAAAGAAAGGAATTTCAATTGATCTAGAGAGAGTGGAATCCATTTTGAAACTAACCATGCTCGATAGCAAAAAGGAGATGAAGTCCTTTTTCAGGAAGATAAACTTTGTGTGGAAATTCATGATTAGGTTTGCAGAGATCGTCAAACCCCTCAATGAAATGATGAAGAAAGATGCTAAGATCAATTGGATCAATGAGGCTAAATCTGCATTTTTGCAAATTAAATGGTCTATTTCAGAGGCAAAAGTTTTAAGTAGCCTTGATTATCTGAAGCCTTTATATATATATTATTTTGCATATGACCATTGTTGTGCCACTATTTTGACACAATGAAAAGGAAAAGGAGATGAAAGGCCTATTTCTTTTATGAGTTCTCCATTCAAAAATGTTGAGGTTAGGTATTCGCCTTTGGAGAAATAGGTTTTTGCACTTGTGTGAGCTGTCAAAACGTTTTGGCACTATATCCTCTACAGTCAAATTATTGCCATAGTCCTTGATCCTACTGTGAAGTCCCTTCTTATGCAGAGTGAACTAGGGGAGAGATGAGGAAATTGTTGGCATATGGCTTCTAGTGTTGTCATTTATGGCAACCTAAGTCATTCATGCGGTCCATAGTCTAGTTTTGATTTACACCGGCAGAATAAAATGAAGAACAAAGCATCCAGTTAAAGGAAAAAGATATCGATCCAATTACCTCACCAGACTATTTTTTGGGTTATGGATCTCAGAGAAAGGTTTTTTGATGTTTTTAATACCTTATTCAAGAAGTATATTGATGTGCATTCACTAGTGTACGATCTAGGAGATCCGGTGCAATCATCTTTTGGTTATCTACGCTAAAAGGCCGACTTGTCAAATATAGTAATTGTGGATGTATACGAAGAAATTGATTAAATTCTTTTGTGTTTGAATATGTTTATTTGGGTCCCTACTATATTTAGGATGACTATGGATGGTGCACATAAATATTTAACTAAGGATCTAGCTAACAGTTGGAAAACACCTAATGTTTTATGAAGCCGACATATGAATGATCAAATCCTTGATAGCGAATATATATATGAGATCGGTTTTATCATTTTGATATAGCGAATGTGTGGAATACAAATTATACTAGTTTTTGGTGTGAAATGCAAATGGTTTTAATCTAAACTTTTGTAAGGAAGTGAGCCCTCCGTTTGAGCGGTGAGCTCTAGGAAATGTGCCTAATGCAAGTACATTCCCTTTTGTAAGACTTATATTTGAGTACTCAAATTATGGATTGACCTCCACCATGGTTTTTCCCCTAACAAGGTTTCCATGCAAAAACCATTATATTATGGTGTTGTGGATGATTACTTTATGTGTTTGCATCTTTCCTTAGGTTTAATGTTCAAATGGTTTTAATATTAGATTAATAAAGCTAAGATTTGCAGAAGACTGATTCACCCCCCCCCCTCTTAGTTTTCCCTTGAGTCCAACAATTGGTACTAGAGCATCTGGTTCCTTGGAAGAAGTTTAGATGCTTGAGGTGGATTTTGGAAAGTGAAGGATCTAACTGAATGGAGATTGGAACAGATGGTTGAGATACTAGTGAAAACCTAGAGGATGTGATTACAATTCAAGAATCTCTCACTGAGATTGTCAAAAGGATATCCAAGAATAATAGCATGATTATAATCATTGGGATCACAATAGATGCTTGGAAGAAGTTCATTTTGGAAATGAAGGAAAATCATAAGATAATTTTCTAACTCTTTTTCAAAAGTTTTGAATCAGTTTTGAAGTTTTGGAGATTTTGAACACATGTTTTGTCATTTTTGGTATATGGTTTTTGTTCTTTGTCATTGATGTCAATGGGGGAGAGAGTGTAGTGAAAAATTTCTCATCAATCTTAGGTGGAGCTATGTTTGAAATTTTTGAAGCGTAGGGGAGAGAGAGCAGTGAAGTATGGTAGCATACTCATAATGATTCTGAAACTTAGTCATTTTTCACTAAGTGGTGCCATCAATGCCAAAGGGGGAGATTGTTGGAATATGGCTTCTAGTGTTGTCATTGATGGCAACCTAAGTCATTCATGCAGTCCACAGTCTAGTTTTGATTTACACCAACAAAATAGAATGAAGAACTTTTCATCCAGTTAAAGGCAAAAGATATCGATCCAATTACCTCACCAAACTATTATTTTGGGTTATGGATCTTAGAGAAAGGTTTATTGATTTCTTTTAATACCTTATTCAAGAAGTATATTGATGTGGATTCACTATTGTATGATCTAGGAGATCCGGTGCACTCATCTTTTGGTTATCTACGCTAAAAGGCTAACTTGTCAAATATAGTAATTGTGGATGTATAAGGAGTAATTGATTAAATTCTTTTGTATTTGAATATGTTTATTTGGGCCCCTACTATGTTTAGGATGACTATGGATGGTGCACATAAATATTTAACTAAGGATCTAGTCGACAGTTGGAAAGCACTTAATGTTTTATGAAGCCGACATATGAATGATCAAATCCTTGATAGCAGATATATATATGAGATCAGTTTTATCATTTTGATATAGTGAATGTGTGGAATACAAAGTATAATAGTGTGGTGCAAATTTCAGAAGGTTAATAGTGAAAATTAATCTACACATGAATTTGTGGTGCGAAGGGTAAAATAGAGAAAAGCAGAATAGAGCGAAGTGCAGACTCAGTCAGAGGATCCAAAATCTAATATATGAGCTTAACCAAAGTTATAACCTGGCATAAGTAGATTCTACTATTTCAGTTCAACCTTCAGATGGTTTTAATATAAAATTTTGTAAATCAGTGAGCCTTCCCTTTGAGTAGTGAGCTCTAGGCAGTGTGCCTGAATGCAAGTGCATTCCCTTTTGTAAAACTTATATTTGAGTACTCAAATTGTGGATTAACCTCCACCATGGTTTTTCCCCTAATAGGGTTTCCATGCGAAAATCCTCATGTTATCGTGTTGTGGATGATTGCTTTATGTGTTTGCATCTTTCCTTAGGTTTAATGTTCAAATGGTTTTAATATCATATTAATAAAGCTAAGATTCGTAGAACACTGATTCACCCCCCCTCTCAGTGTTCCCTTGAGTCCAATAGAAAGTGGATGACAATCTTACAAGAATTTGATCTTGAAATCCATCAAATGAAGCTATTCTTTGGACAAGGCCTATCCAAGGTGATGGAAGACGTTGATGCCAAAATCACCTGTCAACAATATATAGTACAATCATTTACAGGAAATCGTTGGTATGTTGATTTGATCTTTTTGTTGCTAAATAGAAAGTGTCCAGATGAGATGAATGTCACTCAGAGGAGAGCACTCAGGCTGAAGATTTCCCACTATATGCTCAAAGGAGGATTTTTGTATCAAAGAAACTTTGAGGGCATCTATCTACATTGTCTTGATCAATAACAAGCGAAATGAGTCAACGAAATTTCATGGTAGACACGGTACTGGACATGGTTTTGTTGATTCCATGGCACACCAAATTTTGAGATCAGGCTACTACTAGCCCCATGTATTCCATGATGCTAACCAACATGCAAGGACATGTCATACATGTTAGACTTCTACATCCAAGTAACACAATCCAGCAATGCCCCTACAGTCAGTATATGAAGTAAGACCATTTGCCCAATGGGCATTAGATTTTGTTGGGGTAATTAACCCCAATTCTTTTGTAAGTCACAAATTTATTTTGATCGCAACTAATTACTATACACAGTGGAATGAATCTCATCCTTGTAAGAACAACACCACCTAGGTGGTCATCAAATCCCTCAATGAATGCATCATTACCAGGTTTGGAGTGCCATTTGCCTTGGTATGTGATAATGGCCCTACTTTCTCTTCTACTAAATTTATTCAATGGGCATATGAGCATAAAATTGTCTTAAAATATTCTTCTAATTACTACCCACAAGGGAATGGAGTAGCTGAGTCTACAAACAAAAATATTTTGGAGGTAATTAAGAATTTTTTAGAGAGCAAACCTAGGGATTGGCATACTCAACTCAAATTTTCCTTATGGGTAGATAGAACTCGAATCAAGGCCGCTTTAGGAAACTCGCCATTTAAGGTAGTCTATGGCCAAGACCCGGTCTTTTCTATTCATCTATAGATACTTTTTCTCAGGTTTATGCAAGAATTATACTCAAATGATGATAGGATAGAGGTCAGGCTAACTAGTTTATTGAATCTAGAAGAACAAAGAGATGTTGCTTTACAACGGTTTTCTAAGCATCAAGCTATTGTCAAATGTTGGTTTGAAAAAAGAGAAAAAATTAAAGCCTTTAGAATATTGGAACTAGTACTGCTATGGGATAAAGCAAAGGAAAATAAAGGGGACCATCAAAATTTTAACCGACTCTGGTTGGGTCTGTATCAGATTGTCGAGATCCTTGGTGAGAATGCATTTCGGTTGAGCACGTTAATGAGAGACCCTATTCCATTTCTAGTCAATGGGAAGTTTCTCAAACATCACTTTGGCCCATGAGGGTCTGATGTTCTGTTTGGATGTATATGTGTATTTAGTTGGTTTGTTTCTTTTGTTTGTTTTGGTTTCATTTGTTTGTTATTTTTTGGTTTTTGTTGTTGTGTTTTGTTCTTTTGTTTCTGGGGGGGGCTCCATTTTCTCCATCATGGAGTAAAGGGGTTTGTCATTCAAAGTATGATAAGGGTACTAGGAGAGAATTTGGTTGAGTTATTTTCAAGTATGTTTGTTGAATTTTTTCATTTCATGACCTATGTCTTGTGTTCTTTTTATATAATGGTCTGAAAGGTTAAACACAAACAGGAATATTGTAAGAGATTTCATAAAACATGGTTTAATCTGTCACAAAATAAATAAGAACATCTATTCTACATAAAATCCCATTTGTCTCTACGTGACTATATTTTAGATTTGAGTGAAAAATCTAAATCCTGACACTGTCATGAGGTTCATTGTAGTTCTCAACCCCAAATTTTAGGTTGTTATATTTGAGTATTGAGAAAAGCTAATAAAATAATTCCTTCAAGAAAATATTATAAAAATGAGAAGAAAAGAGAATCATTGAATGAGGACAAACTCAATACAAGAAGGGTAGTTCAAATATCTCTATTGGGGTTATGGATGCCTATCTGGTAGTAGAGAAATGCTTTGAGAGAACTATATCTCTATTGGGGCTATGGAAATTTGTTTGGCAGTGGAGCAATGCCCAGGATATCATCACATGATGGTTAAAAGGGTTCAAATCATGTAGCTTGAATCTTGAATAAAGTTGTTTAAGACTAGGAGTTTTTTTTCCAAAATAGATGCACCATACATGCACGCACTTAGATTCAAAGTAGTTAATGCTGATTTACATTTGATATTCCGGCTCAACCTTGTTTTCCATGACTGATCATACTTGAGTGTAAAATGTTCATCAACCAAAGGTTCTGGGTGACTGACTTCTTTAGTGTCTGGAAAATGGGTAAATTATTTTCCCAGTTGAGTCACCATTTGTTATGCCTCACATAACCACCCCATTTTAATTATGGTCAAAATGGGTTCCCCTTTTAGTTTTCTTGTCCTTGGTATTTTTAGTTCGAGATTTAGGAGTTGTTCTTTTTCTACTAAGTCTTTGTTTTCTTTTTTTCTAACGGAAGCGGAACTAGAATGGAATCTGAATCCAAAACTTGCAAAGGTTCCCTATCCGGATTTGGTTTTGATTTCGCTCCCATTTGTTTTCCATTTAATTTTGTCATTTCTCGATGTTTCATTTGGGACAAGCTTTTCCTTGGTCCCATCTCCTTTGTATTTTTTTGTTACCTTATGTTGGTGTTGTTTTTCTTTATGGCAAGATCGAAGCCAGATCGGAGATTGAACTCAGAAATTTTGTAAACTTCCAAGTTCAATTCTTGTTCTGCCTTTGCCACTGCCTTTGTGTTTTATTTTGGGATCGATTCCTTTGGTCTCGATCTCGCCTTGTTTTCTTTTCTCACTTCCTTTGTCTTTAAGTCTTTTCCTTCATCTTTGGCGGGAGCGGAACCAAAAATAGAACCAAACTAGGGACTTTGTAAAAGGATCCCTATCTAGTTTTGTTCTCGATCTCGCCCTCGTGTCCTTTATCATCCGCTTCCTTACCATAGGACTAGATACAAATCCAGAATGAAAGATGAAACTTTGACCAAGTTCCCACTTCATTTTCGACTCCACTTCTACTCCTATCTACCTTTGATGTACACAGTGATTATGTCCTCACTCTTGGCTCTGATTCCACCCCCAACCAACTGCATTAATTACAAGCTCCTCACATGCACAAAATTGAATTTAAAACCTTAATCAAGGTGATTTGGCTCATTACAAGTATCCAAAGTGTTGTTAATGAACCAGAGGTAAATTAATTCGAAAAGGATCATGATTTGGATTGTGGATGAGCATTAGTGAGTGGATTCCAGTCATTTTTCAACATTCTCGGGTTATATTTTGAGGAAGGTGGTTTTTTTTTTTCTCTTTATGTTGTTTCATTTTCTCGCTTTGTATATTCTTTGCACATTCGCAAGAGCTTCCTTGTGAGTCTTCGCTTGCTTTGGTGTTTCGTGTTCTTTTTTCCTTCTTTTGTTTGTTTTTTTCTTCCATTTCTCGTTTGCTTTTTGTTTTTCCCATTTGTTTTTTTTGTCTGCTGTTATTTTGTCATTCTGGTGGTATTCATACTCTCGTACCCTAGTTTCATTTAGGGTTTAATCTTTGAGGGTGTCTTGAGTGTTTTAAAAGGTTTGAAATTTGTTTAAATAGCCATCTGATCTTATTCCCCTACCATTTCAATGATTTTCATGTCGGTTTTGTGATGCCCTAATTTCTTGAGTTGATGGGTTGCGCAAACTAGGGTTTGTGCACCATCTCTTTACAATATTGTGCCCTAGCTAGCTTGGTCCTACCTTGGTTATATCAATAATGAAGTCACGCCTTTATTTTTAAGTCTCCTCGTACCTTCATGTGACCTTGTCCCAAGTCGTTATGGGTGTTTAGTTAAATTTGCTTCATGTTTGATGATAAAGTGGCCAAAGTGAACCCAGGAACAAACTTAATCCATGAGTATGTGAGTAAGAGTTCATGTCCAGTTCTAAGCTCGCTCCTGATGAGGTTTTGACTCAATTCTGCATCCTTTTCTTTTGGTGGAAATGGAACTGGAATGGAAGCAAGACTTGAAACTATTTAATGGTTTTGGGTGCAGTTTTCATTCTGATCCCAGCCTCAGTTTTGATGTCGATCCCAACCCAAATCCTGCCTATGTTAAGAGATTTCTAATTCTAAACCCCCTTTTTGGTTCCACCTCCGATGAGATTAAAATATCACTAAGTATGAAAGGCTACCTAGGGAATACAAGGTAATATGAAAGGTAACGTTTGCAATGGTGACTCTTATGCCTTCTGTTGATTTAATTTAGGATTTTTTGGTAGGATTAAACAATTTCAAGAGCATCTACAAAAGTTTCAAAAATGGAAGGTTAGACTGCAAAGAGTTCAAGGCAAGTGAAGCCTGAGAAGATCAAGGTGGATAAATTACCTTATACCTTGAGATATAGACACAAGGATTCCACTCTTACAGCTAGCAAGTTGGATTTAAAGTGGGCTAACATCATAGATACTAATTTAGCACCATTCAATTATGAGGAACTAATTGTCGATACCTTCTTAGAGGAGGTGATTGGAAGGACTAAAAGAATAGCCCAATCTGGGTTAGCACATGTCACACTTTTCCCCCTATTAGTTCAGTGTCCAAAGCTCATATTGGAAGCAACAGGGGCTTACAATCCAGTGTCAAGGTAGTGCATGGACCTCCAAGGGAATGTTATTATTGACATATCCCCACAAATGATGAGATTCATGTTCAATGCACCTACCCCCAAGAAACCCAAGCAATTGATAGAAGTACAAGCATTAAAATTATTAAATAAGAATAAGGAGGCCAATAGATGTGATATGAATAAAAAATGGTTAAAAGCTAAGAAGAAGTCTTTTCTCAAGGTCCTTGAATAGCCCAAAAGGGTAGACTTTAAAAAATATGTTGATGACTTGATCATGATGTTTTCTAGGGTGTTTGGAAAGAAGGACTCTTCTTGCTTTAAGGAATGGATGTTTCCATTCATTGAAACCATTTTGGATGGTAGGAAATAGTTTGAATGGGGGGTGATTTTGTTTGATAATTTTCACAATCAAATGCTCAAGGTGAGCCAAACAAAGGACTTCTTTATGACCTCTTGTGTTATATATGCAACTGCAAGGATGAGCATATTCCCTAGGTTGAATGTATTGGTTATATTGGGAGAAGCTCCTGGATAGAAGAGGGCATGGGAGCATTATGATTAGTTTACCCTATAAAAATCATAACTAAATTACAAAAGGGTCAATGATGGATTCCTTTATGTCATCATTAATTGGTTGATAGGAGATGTTGGATATAGGATGAGTAGAGAGGCTATGGCCTTCATTGCTGAATGGGGACATTGGTATATCCAATTCATCAAGTTCTCCTACTTTAGGTTGGTAGGTTTTGATGGACACCCTCATCGACTGCCAAGGTGTTGTAATAATAGGATTTTTCTCATGGAATTCATATATCAGGATACAGGAGTTAATACAAAATTTTCTAATTAAAAAAATCTAGGATTCCATAAATTTCTTATGAAGTTGAAGGAGTATTATTGTCTTCACAACTTGGCTAAAGGCAGTATGTGAAGAATTGAGTTATTTAAAGTTAGGATGTATACATCCTGAAAACATTTTTATCTGGAGTACAAGATGAATGGAGTAAATCCCATTATTTTTTATAAATATTATAAATTATTAGAAGATTTTTGGATAAATTTGCAAGATAACTATGATGTAAGGAGAAGAAGCTATGACAGCCTGACCATCCCACAAATGATTGAATATCAAGTAAAGGAGGACATCACTGATACACTATCAGATGATGGTGTAGTTTTGGACCCTAGATATGAAGCAGGGAAGATAGGCACCCAAATATTGGACCCAATAAATTGGGATGAAGAGGAATCATAGATGTTAAAAAAAAATCAAAAACTGTAATGGATAGAAGTATCCAATGGGTGATCATGAGGATAAAAGAGCTAGAGGATCAATCCTCAAAGAAGAGGAAAGTAGGAACAACCAAAGGTTATAAGAGAACCAAGAGGAGAGTAGCCCCTAAGGAACAATTGGAGTATTATCCTCCTAGATCTGGGGGAGATGTTGATCTAGAAGTATCTGTTCAAGAAACCCATGAATCACTGGGTTTGAAGACTACTACAACTAGAGAAGGATCCTCATCTCAATCTCCTCTCCATGAAAAATATACCGAAGAAGTACCTGTAGGTAGTCTCCATGAGCAAGATGAGACTCTTGGAGGAAATAAAAAGGAGGTTGAGATTCATGATGTAGACACTGATTCAGAGGCCACTCAATCAAATGATGAGCCTCTTGTGACTAAATCTACTCAGGACATTGATGATGTTGGGACCAAATATGTCTTAACCCCAGAGGACCAATGGAAGCTATTTGAGGAAGAAAAAAAGGATGTTGATGCTAAGGATGAATCTAATGAAATATCTAAACAAAAAAATTGGATGCTAAGGCTAAAGTTGATGCACTTGCAAAGCAGCGGGAGTTAGAAGCTATAGAAAACACATAAGAGTTGGCAAGGTAGAATAAAGAGAAAGAAGACCTCCTGTAGAAACATAAAGCGAAAGAATGGAAAGCTAATGCAGAGAAGGAAAAATTGGCTTTATTACAGAAAAAACATGATTTAGAGAAGGAAAAGGCTTGACAAGAGAAAGAAAAGGAAGATATTGAGGCTAAAACCAAAGCCACGAAAGAGGCTCAAAGAAAGAGAGAAGAAGAAGAGCTTGATTTGAAAATAATAAAAGAAGAAGAACAAGCTAAACAAGAACAAGATGCTACCAAAATGTGGGTGAAGGTTAAGGAGTTAGAAAAACAAAGAGATGCTATGTTAGAAGAAAGGAGGAAGAAAAAGAGAAAGTTGAAGCTGACAGATTAGCCAAGGAAGTGGTAGAAAAGGGTCAACAACAAGAGTTTGATTCTCAGCCTAAGGTAGTACTTTGGAAACCCCTCTCTCCTTCCATATCTTCTTCAACACAAGTGATAACTCCTCTTGTTGCCCCAACATGGTTTAATCTTAATTTAGAAATAAAGTAGATAGTACATCCCCAGATCCTTAATTGGGATGATATGATGAAAGAAATTGAAAAGGAGAGGCCCAAGAAAAGGGCTAGAGTCCTTCATTCCACCAGGTTAATAGATTTTGGGGAGATTGTAGTTGAATGTGCCATTCCTATGGTGGACCATGATAAACAAGAGATGTAGTTGAGTGACTATCAATTGGGCATTGTAAACTTAGGGTGACCCACAAGTAACCAACAGATGGATCTCATTGATATTGTGGCAACCTCCACTAAGTCAAGAATGATAAAAGATAAGAAAAGGAAGGATGAGCTCAAAGCTGAAGTAGATCAATTGCATAATTTTTTAAAGGATTTGTCTTCTCCTATTTCTTCACAATCGGCTATTCAAGAAATTCCAACTTTTGTTGAGTAAGATAGAAGTTGATGACCTCACTGAAATGAGAAACAAAGTAGGGATGATGGATAGATGGATTGGTAGGTTAAATCAAGAAGTGGAATATTTTCTTGTTGAAATTTGTAAAGCTCATGAAGGTGCATTGGAATTGGTTAGTGACATGGTTTCACATGCTGAGACTCTTGGGAAACAAGAGGAGGAATATACAGAACATGCAAAGAAATTGAAGGACATCAATAAGCTACGAAGGAAAACTTTGTTGGAATAGGCCATCCTGGAGGAAGATAATGCAAACTTCATTGAAAATACCATCAACATTATTAGGTTTCGGTCTTCATTCATTTATGGGCATAGGAATGAGGTGCAACAAGCTAGAAAGGATTTGCCTGAGCAAGTTGAGGAGTTGTGAGCAAGTATTGCTATACTTGTTAATGAAGATATCCCTATGGAATATGGCCTCCTTGATAAACTTAAGGAAAAATTGTATAGTAGATTTGAGGAGGCAATGCAAAAAGGCGATGATGGTGATGACCTATTGATTGATAGACTCATGGATATCAAGGAGGAGATAAAGGCTGCTAGAAGGGAGCTTATTAAACTTGGAGATATGCAAGAGTTTGCCTCTACTGAATTGAAAAGAATAAGGTTTGAAGACAGTTGAATTGATGGCCTAGATGATGATGTGCTCCAACAAGTGTTCACCAATTATGATGAGTACATACTTGAACAGAAAATGCAAGAGTAAAGTGGTAGTGACATGTTACCTTTTCCAGATGAGAATAAAAAAGGCACGGCTAGTTGGACAACTCCCTTTCCTATTTTGTAGGATCATGACATGAGTTCAACTCGAGATCCCAACAGTTCTACCTTCCCCCTTTTGAGAGCATATTTTGATAATAGGTCATCAATCAGTAACTGAAGATCATGATGGGTAGTCATCTTGCATTGCCCTAGTCATTCCTTGATTTATGGATCTCAATTTTAATGAGGAATTGGTGCTAAACATGTATATATGTAGAACTTCTCTCCAATTTGTAAAGGTTGTCTCATTTTGAAGGAAGGATTAACCACCTAAAGAGAGATCTAAGATAGTTTTATAGTTTTTTAGAAGCTTTATAGTTTTATGCAAAGATACTTTGATATTTTTACAAGTTTTCAATACAAGTTTTATGTCATTCTAGAATAGATTTTAATGGTAATATTAATGAAAAATGGTCATTCGTATGCCACTGAATGTTGTGCATATATGTCTCTTATTTGATGAAAATCAATAGAATATTTTGAATCTGAGACTATTTCATTGAGTTATCTGTGAATGAAATTTATGTATATTTGTTGATCTATGAGTTCTAGTAATGAGTTGGTGATGTGTTCTTGTTTGATTTTGAAGTTTAGTAATGATGAATGATTGGATGTATTGAATTAGCACTATGAATGAATTCAATGGTGTAGAGTATTCTGGGGATAGATTATTCAAGGGATTGTATCATTTTATGGTTTCAGATGTTGAAAGGAATGCTCATTATGAATTTTATATGTTTGAATTAAGAGAAATTTATTTTTGTTGTCCCGAACTCTATTCTATATTTTGATGTTTATTTACACCCCCAAACGTTAGATTAATTTGCATTATGTAGTTTGTATTCTTTACTAGCAGGCCCCTTGAACATTATAGTTGCATAGGCCACTAAACAACATCAACAAATTTGAGAACCAACTACAAAGACCTTGGAAGATAGGTGGCTAAAGGTTATTTATCATTTTTAGGAGAAATAGAGTAGCAATATTCTATTTTAGCGTTGTTGTGTTAAATTGACCATCGACAGGTTGATTTGGATTTTGTAGAAGAAACTAAAATTCCAACTCAATAAGAAGAGCCATTAGAAGAGATCGCTAATGTGGAACCTAAGATAGAGAATAATTTTGAAAAAGAAATAGATGTAAATGTAGAAAGATTCAAAGTGTGGTTTATTCTCTTCCTTCTTACATAGATACAAGTGTTGATAAGGCTACAACAACATAATGGTTGAAAAATCAATTGAAGCAAAAGGGGCCAATTATAGAGACTCTTGAATTGATTTTGGAGGCTATTCTTAGCAAGATAGAGCAACCAAAGAGAAAGAAGAAGGAAAAAATAAGGTCTTATATGACCAAGGATGCCTCAAGCTCTAGGATTTTGCATGTGGTTACTATCATAGTGGATAAAGAGAACAAGAGCATTTTTCTAGATGAATTTAATGTCTCCACTATTAATCTCGGTCCCACCAATAGATCCCAAGAGATAGAAGAGCTTCAAGGTTAAATCACAAATATTGTGCAAATAATGAATAAAGATGAAGCCACTAAAGTTGAATTGAAAAACCAAGTAGTCAAGATCATTGAATTTATTCAACATCTGGTTACTTCAATCTAGAGTGAGTAGGGAAAGGTGGTGACTCCAAAGATGAAGTGGATAAAATGGAAAAGATTAGGTCATGGGCCCAATCCACTTAGGCTTGGTTGAATCATAATTTTGATAATGGTAATAAGGAAACTGACATTGTCATTCAAGTGAAAAATAAGTTCCTTTTTCTCAAGGAAGAGGTGGACAAACTGTCTAATGATTTTATTAGCAATGAAAAGTATCATAGCTTGTGTTCCAAAAATTAGAAGCTATCAAGAGACTATCAAATGAAATTTTGGTAAGAGAAAATATTTTGAGTAAGGAAAAACTCAAGGAGCTACACTACTACACACATACTATGAATTTCAGAAGAGAAATTGTGTACAAGATAGTAAAGGAGGTGGGTAAAATTAACACCCAAATAAATGAAGTTTTAAGCTCCTATGGTCAATTTTGTAAAGAGCTAACCAAGCTATAAGTTAATACAACTATAGAGGTACATGAGAAAATTTTGAAGCAATAATGGAAGTTTCAGATTCATTAAGATCTAGCTAATGAGTTATCTTCAGATTACTTGATATAGGCTTCTTAGATTTTGGTAAGAATCTAAAATTTTGTTGGCTAGAAATCTACATGGATGACCTTGCATCATTAGTTGATAAACCAGTATGATGTCGAGTGTTATAAAGTTCATGTTTCAACTAGTTTGTAGAATGAGGAGATCACTCTTGTATTAATAATTTTTGTCAAGTTTTTTGTTAGAGAGAAATTAGAGGGTGGAAGTGTGATTGATGACAAGTTTTTATGATTTTTTTACTAGGTGGATCATTTTTAGATTGATTCAAAGGGATGTATTTTTTGGGAATTGCATCTCAAATTTACTAGGATATTAAATTCATAATTTAATGTTATGGAAGTTGTATTGTTGTGCTATGATGTACACTTTACATATCCCAAAAAATATTGTAATTCAATTCAATTGGAGATAGATGATGAATATGTGACAAATATTTAATGCACTCTACATATTAAATTATAATGTAATCTTGACCCTTGGTGTTGAGATGATCTCCACCATTGATTGTGCTCTAGGGTTTGTTGACCTTGCCTATAAAAGGGTAGTATTCTCTCATTATAAAGGTTGTTGAAACTGGAATTGTTGTAACTAAAAATTCTAAAATCAATACATGAAAAACATTAAATATATTGTTGTTTCACTTGTGGTTTCTCATGTTTGCATGGTTCCTTTTCTTCAATGTTGGATAAAGTTTAGTTATGCTAATGATGAAGTGTGATGATATTTGATAGATCTCTAGTTCATACCATTTGTAGCTTGTTGATTGTAAGTTTCTTTGTATGGTTAGTATAAAAAATATTTAATATTAGTTCAATTGTGAAAATTTGTTTAAGTTACACCAAAATTGGGTATTTGTATGAATGTTCATGATCTAGAATATTTCATTACCTTTGAAGATTGCACTATTTTTGTGGTATTGTGAGTTAATCTATGATTAACCAAAAATTGGTTTAGTGAGGAATGCGTCTATCTGAAGCATCAAATAAATGTTATAATTGTCCTTAGAGTTTCTTAACTAAATCTCTTATTACTCTATCTTTGAATTTTATTTGCAATATTTGAGTTAGTTTAGGAAAACAATCATCTAAAAATTGCAATATCAGATGTTCAAAATTATTTTAAGATCTTAAATATTGAAATCCATTTAGGCTTTCATATCAAATTCAAACCATTCAAAACTCCTTTATCATCAAATTCCAATGATTTAATTGTAACACCCCTTTTAAAATAGAAAAGCATTAAACCGTTGAGTTGTTTTTGCAAAGTCAAGGTCTAAATATCGAAGCCTTGGAGTAATATTTCTATGTTTTAGAAGTTAGATTTTCATTCAAGAGAGATTGAATAATTAGTATTTTGTTTGTGTTGTGTTGTGCAAAAACTTTGTCAGCAATATAATATGATAAGAGAGTAATGGGCGTGTAAAAAATCTCTACTCTTGTATTTTTTTAAATCCTTATGATGTTGCATGTCTTTATAGAATGATTTTAATTATTGAGTTATTTTAAATTAATTATATAAGTTTGTGTTGTGCCCTTGCACACATTCCCCATTCCTTGCATTAACAAAATAGGGACCCCCTCTTAATTTGATCAGAGTTCTTGAGTAATTATTTTCAAGGTTCTATGGTTCCAGGTTTAGTTTTGGTGCTTGGATGCTATCATTTGATGTTGTTGATTCAATGTAGTGCCTACTTATCCATTGATGGTCATGGCTTGCTATTTTATTGAAGGGTTTTTTTTTTTAATTGGGGATATTTTTCATGATTTTGGGGTTTTTGGCAATAGATTTTATTGTGCTTAATTGATTATATATATCAAATGGGACTAATTAAAAGAAAAATGTTGTCTAAAACTCTATTACTAGCTTATGTGATGCCCTATAGTTTTCACAATGCTTTCCAGTCTTCTAAAATGTCAAAAATAACTTATAAAAGCTTTAAAATCCTTTGAAAAATTAAACATAATGAGAAAACTATTATTTTTAAATTAAGAAAAATAAAGAAAATGGAGTTTGTGCAACTTTACTTTCAATCTTGACCATTTGATCTACATCTTCAAATCTTGACCATTTATGATGCATTTAGTAATGCACTTTTTATGTTCTAATTTTTCATTACCTTTCATTTTCTTTGTATTTTGAATGTCATGAGCTTTGGGTAGCTTTGTGAGAGATTTTAGCATTAAAAATGGTTTTTTTTTGTATTTTGGATATTTAAATTCCCCATCCTCATCCTACACATGTGGAGAAACCTTGGGAGTGATTTATTAAATATATTTTATAATTTACTTTCATTTTCATAAGGATTTTGTGGCATGCAAAAAAGATTAAAATTGCTTTTTGTTGATAATAAAAATCAACAATTTGGGCAATTTTTTATTTTTTATTTAAATGGTAAATATGAGGATGGGTAATTTTATAAAATAATTCAAAATAATTTAGTTATGAAGATTTTGGTTCGTTTTTCATGTTTTCTCGAAGATTTAGGATGCAAAAGATGAGAAAAACATAAAGAAAATATGAAGATTAGAAAGCAAGACATGAACTTTTAATGAAATAAATTGGAAACTTACCCAAAATGAGAAATGTAAAAAAATCTCTTTTATAAAAAGAGGATTTTTATTCATCTTTAAAAGGAGAAGAATTTAGGAGAAATATTTTTGAAGAGCAAAAAGGATAATTTTCAATGTGAATTTCTACTAGATTTTTATATGTAGCTTGCTAGTTCTTCACTATTGATGGTGATGTATTTGTGTTTTCTATTTTGAAACTTGGATTATTTGGTGAAATTAAATAAAATGTTTAATTATTTCCATCTTTTGAAATGGATTTTTCAAATATTGTGTAATACATGTGCATGCAATATGGTAGTTTTACATAATTTATTTGTCATTTTCATAAAATTCCTTTGAATCTTGCACTTGTAATGTTTAAGATTGTGTGAAATACTGGTCATGGCATTGTAAGTTAACAAAAATTTCATTGAATCTTTCAAGATAATGAATGGTAAATCAAATGCAAAACTCGTCCTCTTTATAAATTCAATTTCTTTTCTCTTTTAACCCTCATATTTTGTTCCTTTTTTATGATTCTGGTTAGTTTAGGAGTATGTTAAGATTAGAATAAGATATAATTTTCAACAAATTTCTGTTACAAATTAGATTTATCATATTTCAAAGTTTTCCTATTGCTACTATATGTTAGAGTAATTGGACATTTACTTTATTAATTAAACAATATTTGTTTAATTACATAAAGTTCCCTTTTACCTCTTTTTCACTTAAGCTAACATTAGGTACATAATAATTAATTACTTTATTAATTATTATTGTGCAAGCCTAGGGTTTTCCTTTTTAGGGTTTTCATCTATATGTAGTTGAAAACTATCTTTTGTATGATTATTCATTTTACATTTTCAGGTGAATACATTGCTCCACATTCTTGAGCATTTCTTTTGTTGCTTCTCTTTGTTTCTCCTTGTAACAGGTTATTTGCTTGCAAAGATCTTTTGGACTTCTGTGGTGTTGTATATTCTCAAATCCAACATGGTATCAGAGCTTTAGATTTACAGCTGCTTGTTCTTGTTTTGAGATTTTGCATTGGAAGCAAATCTAGGGTTCTAAGTTTTCTTTTGGTGGATTCAGCCTACTCCAAATTTTAGGTTCACTTTGGGCTCAAATGGACAGTGCCATTGGATTCGTAGAGCCCAAAAACCCCTAAAACGACTGTCAAATCGTCATTTTTGGCTACATTCAATTTGCAAGGAAAAAAAATTTTTGCCCTAAGGTCGTACGTAGTCAAAAATCAAAAAAACAAAGGTTTTTTTTGATAAATTTTGTGCGGCCCGTGCATTTTTCTCTCGCCGCCCGGTGGCCACCACCGCACCGCCAAGCGGCCACCCGTCGCCGCGCTCTCCATCGAGCTGCTCCGCGCTCACCTCACCTCGGCTCCCCGTGCTCCATCGAGCTCACTCCGCTTCAGCTTCGCTTGCACCAGCGCTGCCGAGCTCGCCCCGCTTCGGCTCCGCCAACTCCAACCGGCCTCGCCAACCCGAGTCCGCCGACTGGCTGCGTCCGCCACCAAGCTCGCCTCTGCCAGCCCCCGTGGGCCTCTAAACCCCTACCGGCTAGTCATATGGTGACCATGGGATCCGCCCATCTCAGCCCCCTAGTTCGCCCACGCGACCAGGGGCTCTTTTTTTAAAAGCTCCCGGGTGCTAAAGGAGTCAAATAGGGCATTTTTTTTGCTCTCACAAAAACGAGCATAACTTGGGCATCCTGACTCCGTTTTTCGAACAGGAAGAAGCGTTGGAAAGCTGATTTCGGCACTGATCTGATGGTATAGGTAATTTTATAAAAAAATTACTAGTCTGGATATTTTTTACCAGTCAAAGTGAGGTCTTCTTTCTTCACTTTCGGGGTCATAGAAGATGCAAACGAACTCCGTTTTTCAAACTTGAATAGGCATTGGAAAGCTCTCAACATGCTCTATTCAGTGATGTGATCTATTTTATCAGAATTTTCACCAAGTACATGAGAATTTTTCTTGAAGTATTTTTTGCTCATGCATTGCTTCCTTCTTCTCAGTTTGTACTAGGGTTTGGGTTTATATTTTGTGGGGCGTGTTTTTTTTTCTTGCTTTTTGTCATTTATATCAGAAAACCAGAACACCAAAACTCTCAAAAATACAAACCCTTCTGCATCTTCTATCTATTGTAAAAGATCACATAATAATAAAAAACACAAGCAGGTACAGGTGCAGGGTTTCATGGAAGACTCTTCAGTTGAGCTACTCACATCACATAACTATCACACTTGGAAGTCTCGTATGATGAGGCTACTCAGGTTACGAGGGTTATGGTCTTGTTTAGATGAGGTTCAGCCTTAGTTTCAGTGTCCTTTTGAGATTATGCAGCACAGGAATAAGATGGATGAGGCTATAGGTTTGTTATGCATGCATGTTTCAGATAATCTTTTGTTTCACCTTGATGCTTTGCTCACTCCTCGAGCCATGTGGCTGAAGTTTGAGACACTTTTTGGGGCCGTTAATGAGTTCCGCATTACAGATTGAGGCAGAGCTGACTTCATTGTTACCTGATTCATTTCCCACTATTGAGGATTTTTTGAACAAGTTCAAAACTATCCGTACTATTTTACAGGGTTGTGGGAAGAACAAGACAGACACAGAGTGCATTTACTTGATTCTTTCGAAGCTTCGTGGTCCATTTCAGATATTTGCTTCCTCCTTCTACTCCACCATGGATGGTTTGGGTGCCAGTTTTACCATGCCTACCTTTGATTTGTTTTGTGAGCGTTTGTCTCGGGAACAGTCTCACCTTTCTCAGATGGATATGCTCTCAGGTTCAAAGAGCAAAGCATTGGTTGCTCAGTCACCGAAGGGGAAACAGAAGCAGAAATCGAGGCCCAAGAAAGATTTTGCAGGTAGTGAGCATTCCTCCAAACCGCCTCCTAAGTCTGATTCTAAACCACCATTTAATCCAAAACATGGGAAATCTTCGAAGTCTGGTGAGTCTTCCTCCAAGACTAAGGAGAAATCAGGAGACACTTGCAGTTTCTATGGCAAGCAAGGTCATCCAGTTTTCAGGTGTTGGAAATGATTGGAGGATTTAGAGGATGCCATACAGCAGCAACACATCTCCTCACCTCAGTCTTCTTCTTCTTCCACCACAGGGAAGGGTCATGCTCTCACCGCACGAGCATCGACCAATGGGTCCACTTGGATTTTAGACTCTGGTGCTTCTCACCATATGACTCACACTTAGCAGTTGGTCACTTCTCTTGCCTCTTGTGGTACTTCACAGATTGTAGTGGGTGACTCTTTACAGCTTTCCATCTTGGGGTCAGGTTCTGTCTCTTTGGATGGGGGCACTCTATAGGATGTTTTGGTTGTTCCTAACATTTCGATGAACCTCTTGTCCTTTTATCAGATTTACCACACTGGCTCTGGTAAGACGGTTGAGTTCTCACCACATGATGTGGGTATTCAGGAACTCCATGATTCTGATTTGGTTGTCGCTACTAGTAGTGTTGATACTACATCTCGTCTTTACAGATTTGATGGATTTGAGCCTTCTGAGGGTACAGGTTCATCTCTTATAGGACATGTAGATTCGGTGAGTCAGCTTTGGCATGAGCATTTGGGCCATGTCAATTACAAATATCTTTAGTAGATGAGTACATAGTCACTTGTTCTTAGTCTTCCATAGATCTCCTGCACTGATGGTGTTTGTCATGATTGTGTGCCTGACAAGCATCACAAGGATCCCTTTCTGAAGGGAAGTACCACTCATGCTTTGGCACCCTTGGAGTTGATTCATAGTGACCTCATGTCATTTCTCACTCCTTCTTTTTCAGGGGCCAAATATGTACTCACATTCATTGATGACTTCTCCAGACGCACATGGTTGTACTTTTTAAAGTACAAATCTGATGTCTTTGATTCCTTTCGTGTCTTCAAGACATTTGTAGAGAAGTAGTTTGGTCTTTCTATCCGATGAATATGTACAAATAATGGGGGGGAGTATGTGAATCAGGCTTTCAGAGATTTTTGCACTAAGCATGGTTTGCAGCATCAGTTTTCTGTTCCCTACACCCCTCAGCAGAATGGTATCATTGAGCGAAAGAACAAGACTTTACGGGAGATGGCTAATTGTATGATTCAGTCCAGGTCCGTGGATTCATCTTTTTGGGCTAAGGCAGTCGATTGTGCCAACTATATTTAGAATCAGATGCCTCACAAGGCAATTCGACATATGACTCCTGAGGAGGCTTGGTCTCATGACAAGCCTTATATTTCATCATTTCGAGTATTTGGTAGTGAGGCATGGGCTTTTATTCCTGATGCTCAGAGGAGAGCTATGGAGCGGAAGAGTCGACCCCTCATTTTTGTCGGCTACTGTGAGGATGTTAAGGCATACAGGTTGTTTGATCCTAATTCCAGAGAGGTCCTATTTCAACAGGATGTTCAATTTGATGAGCGCCTTCCTCTAGTTGATACCCTATTTCCAGTGTCCACTTCACTACCTACTCAACCCACTACAGCTCTTCAGGATTATTTTGAGGATTTTGATGAGGATATTGATGAGCCCCCATCTCCACCTCCACTTTCTCCACCTCAGAGGTCCAAATGGGCTCGCTTTACTATTGAGGCAACAGGATCTATGGCCGGTGATCCTTCAGACACTCATCACACTCATTCTTATACTACGGGTTCTAGTCTTTTGACTCATGATCTTTCAGAGGATCCTTAGAGATTTTCAGAGGTGACAGGTCACCCTGAGTGGGAAAGTGCTATGGAGGAGGAGTATTCTTCTTTGATGAGGAATAGTACATGGGATATCTGTCCTCTTCCTAAGGGCAGAAAGATGGTTCGGTGCCGATGGTTGTATCACACCAAGTATGCTGCTGATTGTTCTATTGATAAGTACAAAGCACGTCTTGTTGCGAAGGGTTTCTCATAGGTTAAGGGTATTTATTATTCCGAGACATTTGCCCCTATCGTCAAGATGAATTCTATTATTTTTTTATTATCACTTGCAGCTTCTAGAGGATGGCTCATTCTTCAGATGGATGTGAAGTGTGCCTTCTTACATGGTGACCTACAAGAGGAGATCTATATAGAGCAGCCTTAGGGATTTGTTCATGATGCTTCCTTGGTTTGCAGACTTCAGCGTTCATTATATGGCCTCAAATAGGCCCCTCGGGCTTGGTATGAGAAGATGGACTCTTTTTTTCTCTCCACTGGTTTCACTCGCTGTCATTCTGATCACACGGTCTATATTCAACATCTTGAGGGTGAGATCCTGATTCTTGTGCTATATGTTGATGATCTTCTCATCACCGATAGCTCATCCTCTATGATTCAAAATTCTCAGCTAGCCTTGATGGAGTAGTTTGAGATGACAGATCTTGGCCTTCTGCACTATTTCCTTGGTCTTCAGGTGATTCAGTCTTTAGAGGGGATCTCCATTTACTAGCAGAAGTATTCTTTTGATATGCTTCAGTGCTTTGGCATGCTTGATTGCAAGCCTGCCCCCACATCTACCCCCACACCTTTTCAGTCAAGGGTTGTTTTGACTACTACTTGCCCCACTCCTTCAGTAGATTCTACACTTTACAGGCAGTTGGTTGGCAGTTTGTTGTACCTGACTTACACTCGTCCTGATCTTTCCTTTGCGGTTGGTCTTGTCTCTTGATTCTCACATGATCCTCATGAGATTCATTGGCAAGCTGCCAAGTGTATTTTGAGGTACATTCAAGGCACCACTTCATATGGCATTCACTACACATTAGGGGATCCTCACATTGTTGGCTACATTGACTCAGATTGGGCTGGTGATGTCAATGATCGTAAGTCTACTTCTGGCTTTGTTTTCTTTGAGTTCGTATTGCACTTTTCCATTTTCTGGTCATATGGATTCCAGTGCACTAGAGAGACACCACTGTGCTACATTTTTATCCCAAATCCATGTTGTCATCCTTGGGCAGAGAGCTGCCTGAGGTGCATTTGGATTCTATAAACTAGCTCATCTAGTCCCATTTAAGCATTTGGATCAGTAGAGTGGTAGAAGAACTTGAGAGTGCTCTCCATTCTCTATCCTTGATCTAAACACCCACTCAGATTGAGGTAATTTAGGGTAGCCCTTCGCTCTCAACTCTTCATGACCTAGAGCCTTGGTGTGGTTGGTCCCCCTACCTTATAGTTTGGTGAACCCGATGTGAACAATTTCTATCCATTTATTTGTGTTGGGACTTTTTCTTTCATGCCTGGTGACTATTTTAAACCTGAGTGTTGTGAAGGTTTATGAGCATCACAACCTAGTCTATGACCTTTGGGTATGTGGTTAGAAGAAGAGTGCAACACCTACAAATGGAAAAGGAGGTCACTTCCAATTTTACCACCATTTTTTCCATTAGTCTGGCTATTGACTTTACTATTGCTTTTCCTATAGGTTTTATCGATGAGATGGGTTTCATAGATGAGACCACTTGTGCTCCTACCCAACAAGCATCCCCTATGACTTCATATGTGGATGAGGATGATGCTTTGCATATCCCTATGGAAAACCTTTTGGCATTGGATAAAAAATTGTTAGACCTTGTGAGTCATTTGGAGAAAACACCTACCATGACAAGAGCCGGTAGAATTATTAGCAAGGTAAGAATCTATTAGGAAAGGATCAAATAGGCATAAAGTTCTTACATGGCCTTACCGATCTAACCAAAGCCTATCTCCCCTCATATAAGATTAGATCGGGTACTACTCGAGGAGAGGTGCTCATTTTCTATGAGAGACAAATAGGCATCCTAATGCCTATCACATCTGTATGCATGGTTGAAATAGGCCCTTCGATAAGAATTTCATCTACTTCTTAAAATCCTAAAATGGTCAAGGTGAGTAGAATACGCCTTGGTTTCAGCTTCACCCCTCCTACTACCCCTGGTGGTGGGGGCTCCTGTGGAATGAGTGTTGGTGGATTTTGTAGTGGAGGTGGCTTTGGTGGAGGCCATGGTGGTGGTTTCAATAGTGGATGTGGCTCCAACGAAGGCCCTACCGGTGGTGGTGGCTCCAGAGGTGGTTTCAGTGGTGGTGGTTTTGGTGGAGGTTCCACTGGACCTTTGTCGTCCTCTGAACCTGTTTTGAATGCTCTTCTTCATAACATGGATCAGATGCAAAACCAATTGGTGAGCCTTTCCCAAGCCTTTACCCAACCTATTTTCCAACCTTTCTTCTGACATAGCCCATTTTCAATGGTGATCTTGAGTACTCCCTTCCCATAGGGAATGGAGATTCCTAAGTTTGAAAAGTATGGTGGTAAAGGGAATCTGCAGACGCATGTGTCAGCTTTCAACACCATGTGTATGAATTTCTTTCATCACAATGCTCTAATGGAAAAACTCTTTCCTCAATCTCTCAAGGGTACAACACTCGAGTGATATTGTTCCTTTCCTGATAATTCTATATTCTCATTTGATTATCTTGTCAATCAGTTTCTTTGACAATTCCAGGCTAACATCGGTTTGAAGATGACCTTCTTAGATCTTGTCCAATGTAAGCAGGAAGATAATGAGAAAATAAATGACTTCATAGCATGATACCAAGTGCTCTTTTCACAAATCTCATATCCAATACCCAACTTTGATGTGCAAAAGGTGTTCGTAGGCAACCTACAGCGATCTTGGCAGGAAATTTTTGTCCTAATGAAATACCCTTCTTTCACACATCTTTGTGTCACATTGTGAGAGACAGTAGTTTAGTTCGAGGGATCCTCCTTGTGCTCTCATCCTGAAGGAAATTCTATTGTGTCCATCTTAGGAAAATGAAAATTTGTTGCAAATGTAGTCATCGTGACTAACAATCATGGCCTCAGATGCAATTGGAAGTTTATAAAGTTAGCAGAATCTTATTCTTCTATTTTACAAAAGTTATTAAAGGATAAGATCATAACTTTGGAAAACCCTCGACCTCTAAAGGAACCTTATCCTAATTGGTATGATTCGAATGATTTTTTACAGTACCATCATGTTAACGGGAATGATATCAAGCATTGCATGTGCCTGCATCATAAGATACAGGATCGCATCGATGATGGTACCATCTATCTCAATGGAAAAAATAAAGCGTGAATAAGTTGATAGCAAAGGCCAATAGCGAGTTGCATATTTACACAGACCCATTTCTATCCCATGCTATGAATTTGATCACTGACCCCTCCAATGCTTCTCCTCAACCTTTGGCATATGTTAACATGGTTTTAGTTACTCCTCCCCCATAGCCTGCGACTGGTTCGCCAAATTTTACTTTCACCTCATAGGACCTGCCCTTGAATAATAAGCCCTCTCCTCTATACATTCCTCCTTTCCTTAATGGAAACGTTGATACAAGAGTCTTAGTTGACCCTACAAGCTGAGTAAATGTTATTACAGAGGAGACATTATGGCTAAATTCACTACAAAGGGAGGAATATGAGGAAAAAAAATCTACCATATTTACACATGATGGTATCTCTCTTAAGCCATATGGCTCTATAACTCTTTCCATCATAGTTGGACCTAGGGTTATGGATACAAATTTTGATGTTATTATGGAATCCGATTTGTTTAGGGTAAAATTGGGCATCCCATGGCTAGCTTCCATGAAAAAAATTGCTTATGTTATTTACAAATTTTTGAAATTCTCCCATGAAGGTGTCATGCATGTCATACATGACATTGGATATCAGCCATCGGTATCCCATGGGGCTTATTATTTGGATCATTTTTGGCCTACCCTAGTCAGTTTGTTCCATCCTAGAATAGACTTGCTTTATTGAAACTACGTGAAGTACAAAACTAGAGGCAAATGAAAATCAAAAGTGAATCCTTTGGTAGCACATCAGCAAGCTACCTCCTCCTCTCATAAGGGAAAGGAGGGCCTACCCATCCTCAAGGAATCACTTCTAACCCCTTCTTAAAGAGGAGTTTTGGATGACTACTCTTGGTTTTTGCATACAAAGTCTAATGGTACCTTCTTGGCATAAATCCAAGATTTGGATGTTTGACCTTCCTATCGTACCTTTGGGACCTTGGCCCTACCTTTATGGTAAGAGGAGAGGTTCCCGTGGGGATTCCTCTATGTCTTAACCTTCGTGGCCTCCTATCACTCCTACCCCCAAGGAAATGAATGGGAATATGCCCACCACTGAGGCATTAGAGCCGATTCCCCCTGTTGTTGCTACAATCTCATCTCAATCTCTTCCTCCTACTCCCATCTAGGAGTCCCTCCCCCCATCAAAAACAACCATGATGGACACTCTGATGGTAGAGAAAGAGCCCTTTTCTCCATCTTAGCTTTCAACCTCTAGCTCCCAAAGTCGCAGGAACTGCCTTTCATGTAAGCGCAAACGTCAGCAAAAGGCTCCGACTACTGAGCAAGTTGCTTTGTAAAGAAAGGAAGGGGAGTTGACCACCCCTATTTTAGGGCATATTGTTGTGTCCTCCTCTCCCATCCCCTCTGCTTCAGTTCAGTCAATCTCAGTGTTGCTTCTGACTCCTTCTATGAGTGTAAATGCCCCTAACCCTAAAAAGGTGCAATTTTTTATTGCTCCTTAAGTTTAGCCACCTCTCTTGATGTCCCTCCTAAGCATCCCACCACTCTCAAATCTTGTGGACATGTTGAACACCTTAGTGGTGTTTGTTGCAGTTATCTCCTCCTCCTTCATGCATTTTACCTTTTTCATGGGGATCTCACATCCTGCAATGAAGCAAAATATGGAGGATGGCCCCACTAGCAATGGGGAGTGAAAGAGGATCCCATCTTCTTCAGAAGGTGGTTCTACATTAGCATGTGTTGTCTTAGTGATGGGATAAGTTTCAACATCCCCAGAGTTTTTCACTACTCATAAGTCAATCGATGAGCCTAGTAGTGAATCTTAGGCACCACCTTCCTCATCTATTGAGGCAACACATGGCACTCCTATGAAGTGAATGTTTAACTCTTTGGATGAGGTCCCAGTCCTTTTAGTGATCTTTGTGAAGTCATTGACCTTTACCCCATAGGAGATGAGCGGAAAAGACCTCACGGAGCCTTCTTCCTTGGCTCTTGTTGCGAGGGGGGATCAGAGGGTTCCCCCCTTGATATTCCACCCTTGCAGGCTTGCTCACCTTCCCCATATAATGATCTATATTGGGAGTTTGATGACCTCTTGGTTGATGAGTGTTAGGGGGTGCTTCTTCTTTATCTATAGTGTAGAGTGTGTGTTTTTGTGTTTGTGTTCCCCCGTGCTTGTGTTATGTGTTCCTAGATGACCCTTGTCACCCTCGTAGGTGCTTGGATATAGGAGTGATTATGTTTCATACAACTTCCTCTATTTTTGGCATCATTCTTCCTCTATTATGTGTATTTATTTTTGACAATTAGGGATGATGCAAAGTTTTGGGGCCATTTAGGCTTCCCTTCCATGTTTACATGCAATTTTTTAAATTTTTACTTTGTCTTCTTGTGCATTCTTCACATGGTCTGATATAGTAGGGGGTTGATGACAGTTCATTAATATTCTACTATTATGATACTTATACATATTTATGAGTAGCTTTCACCCTGAAATATTAGATTGGCCTTATGCCCTTTTTTTTAATGTTAGTTTTTTTATTGCATGTTTGCTCTCGTATATTTTGTGCTTGCTTTGTGATGTTGTGGAGCTCAGGTGTTGTCACTCACATGTGTGATAACATTACCATGGTTACATCTCGCTATGTTCCACGAGCCTCAACATTTCTTTTTCATTCTTGATTTTCTGTCCTTAGGATGCCACGTGCCTCTGTGTTCAACACGTACCATCCTAAGAGGGGGCTATCATGACAACTTTGATTTTTAGAAAATGCATTCAATGGAAAATGAATCTTTTATTAAAAAAAAATTCAAAAAATTGCATTCTCAAACAAGGACCCCTAGTGGAACGTGTTTCCTTTGTCATGGGTTCATAAAGAAAGAACTTGAAGAAATTTCCTTCGAGGAAGGAGAAAATTTTCCTGTGGGAAAATATTTCACCTTCCCCTCATGAGGGGGAATTTTCTTCCTTTCGAATTTCTTGATGAAGTGAATATCTTTCAAAAGGATTCACTGATGATTGAATTGATTTATGAAAAATATGCTTACACTTTCAAACAGCGCGTCCCTTGAGTGGACCCCTCTTCTTTTGAATGGTTTCTGAGGGATCCCTTTGAAATCTCTTCCCTCAAATTTTTGACTATCTGTGTGAGTGTTTGCTTGTTAGCCTTTGTGGCTGCTCTTTGTTTTCTAACATGTTTTATTTGTAGATTAACATGTTGCTTTGCAAGTGCACCTGTGAAGCTACTTTCTAATCCGACTCTATGGAGTCCCCTTACACTGGGCTTCCTTTAGGAGAGAGTACCTGGGGGGCACCTTCTTTGTAGGTTTGAGGGAATGTGAAGCACTTGCATCCTATGAGATTTGTTTTTCATTGGTCTATGAGCCTTTGGTGCTCTTTGTTCAACTTTGTAATTCTGGGAATCTATGGAGTCCTTTGTTCGAACCTCCTCAGGAGAGAGTACCTGTGGAGCTATTTTCCTACCCTATGCTTTTGACCTCACCAGATTGTGGTCTACTTCCTTGATGGTTTAGGTATACATTTCTAAACTCTTCGATCTACTTTACCAAACATTCATTGAAACTCATGCTCACTAAAGCGGGGGTAAAATGTATAGGAGAAATTTTTTACCTCTTGTGTAAATTCCCCTTTTGCATCCCTCCACCTTAGAAAATCAAACCCGAATGCGAAATTCCACATCACCCATCTACCTCGCATCCACTTGGCAATTTTATTTTGTGTCGATGGGGGAATTTTTTTCAAGGATGTGAATGCGACATGCGAACATCTACATGGTGTGCTACCATACTTGATATATTCCTTCCCTTGGAATTTGCAGGGATGTTACATTCTCCATTGGGCATGAAGCATAATGCCTTTGTGTTGACCAACTGGCCTGAAAATAGTTCTTTCCCTCTCATTTTGATCTTCAAATGCATCCATTTCACATTCATTCCATCTTCTATGATCTCTTGGGAAACTCTTGAGCTTCTACACATCAATTTGATCATTTTCATGAGCTACTTGTTGCACTACTAGCTTCATGTCTCCAACATCACAACATCCTATGTACTCTACCACAGAAGCTTTAGCTTGGTGCCTAGTGAGGCTAATCTCAGTTTTGTTGTGGTTTTTTCGACTCTACCATTGTTGTGGGATTGCATTCCTCTCTCATTATCCTTGAGTGCCTTTGGTCGAGGGTGGTAATGCTTTTGTTTATTGTGTTGTTGGATTTGTGTAGCTTTGTGTCTCTTGTAGTGTTTGATTATGTTTCCATTATAGTACTAATTTCTTTATCATATTTCTACTTCTCTCTATCTATTTGGCTGTCCATGGAGGTGGAAACACCAAAGTGGGGGTTTGACTGAGGCAAACCCCTATATAGCCCAACATTTTTCCTCTCTCAGTTGTGTGTAGGTGTACGTGTATGTGGAGCTTGTTGGCGAACTGGACTTCCAATGAGTTGTTCTTCATCACCTTAGTTTTCATAATCTTATTTATCATTTCTATAGTCATTTATCATACATTATTATACTATTTAGTTTGTTAAATCTTATTTACTAGGTCGTTAGTAGGTTTCTTTGATTTCGTACTGCACTTTTCCACTTTTTGGTCATACAGACACTAGTGCACCAAAGAGATGCTAGTGCATCGCGTTGTCATCCCAGATCCGTGTTGTTGTCCTCGAGTAGAGAGCTACCTGAGGTGCATTTTAGATTTTGAAAAATGGATCGTCTAGTCCCATTTAAGCATTCAGATCAATAAAGAGGCAGAAGCACTTGAGAGTGCTCTTCATTCTTTATCCTTAATCTAAACACCCACTTAGCTTGAGGTAAGTTAGGGTAGCCCTCCGCTCTCAGATCTCCATGACCTGGAGTCTTGGTGTGGTTAGCCCCCTACCTTACAATTTCCTACATATTTTAGCATTTATTTATGCATGTTTTCATATCTAACTTGATATTCCATTATATACCATCTCACCCTTCACCAAGAACAATACGATTAAGTGAGGACACTTAATACCTTTAGTTGGGGGAGGGGTACTCTTATTTTCTTGATTTTCAAAAACCAAAAACCCTCTACAAATTTTTTACATTTCATTTTTCCTTTATTTTTACATAATCCAAGCTTAGAGGAGAAGGAAGGGTTGGAAGTAGCTGAATTGAGATAATACAATAAAATGGAGGTGGTGTAGTGGAATAACACACAAAATTTGAACTAGAAAAAAATAGAATTAAGGGAATTACAAAGCAATAGCAATATCATGGGTGGAAATATTATCCATAGGGAACCAACAACACATACCTAGTTGCTGGAAGATAAATTAGTGTTACCTATTTTTCAATGGGATGGTTGGATGGACTACTTCTTGAAATTCACAGAGTTCAACAAATTCATGACACAACAATTCACTGCTACTTTGCAAAATGATGAGGTGCATGTAAGAGGTTTGAAGGTGGATGTTATAGAGGTTACCATTGCTAAGGTATTAGGATTGCCAAGGGAAGGAGAGGAGTTCCCAATGAGGGCAGACGTGATAGCTACCAAGAATGGATTTAGAGAGCATAGAGAAAGCCTAGACTTATCATCTCAAGTTACAAAAATATTATCCTTACCCTAGATATGGGCTCCAATAGATTTTTATATAGTCAAATACTTAACTTGTGATGGTAGGCAGTCCCTATTATATACAGTTCATTTTAAGCTTTTAAGCCATCTTCACCATGATAGGTGTGTAAATGTTCTAAGTTTTCTTTACAATTTGTTGAAAAGGATGAGTTTTGAGTACAAAATAAAAAATACTAATACAACATTGTCACATTTATGCTTAGTCATGTTACTGATAAAGATAATTTTGAGGGTCCAATTTCCACACGTTCCATGGGAGTTTCCTAAATTACAATCATATCAATACCATCCTTGAAGAACCTTTTGTATTAGATAGGGAAATTCCCTTTGGCTCCCTTGATGTTTCACCTTCCTGCATCATAGAAGAGTGAGAGGAGTCGAGTCTGCATGACACTCAACCTACAACCTCTGAGAAACCCATAGTAGGAGATACTGAAGAAATCCCTACCTCTGGAAAAATACCAAGAACCAAGAAAAGGAAAGGTGAATCTTCTTATGCACCTACAAGAGGGCAGAAGAAAATCGCATAGCCTAGGAGGCAATCATACTGCTTGAAGAGGAAAGGTGTTATGAGAGGATTCGTTAAAAAGCAGAAAAAGGGAGATGTTATTATGGTTGAGACTAATTCATAATTGGAGGGGAATTCTCTTGGTAATGAAAATATATATAATGCAGAAACATGGAATTTTACAAGAACCTTTGAATCTAATTTAGAGGATGCTTTTGTTGCAAAAAAACAAGGAAAAGAACCCCAAAGATCCTTGACTCAAAGGGTAATGAATATATGAGTGAAATTAATTATCATTTTGTGGAAAGTGATGATTTTTTTGTTGAGCAAAAAGGTATTGGCATAGAATTACAAGAGGCTATGGAAAGGATTAAGCAATTATGAGGTTTATTGAAAACACAATAGCAAAGATAAAGTGAGAGGGACAAAAGGATTGAAGAATTGGAGGAAAAACTTTGTAAATATGAGTGTGGGTTTAGGCTGGATAAATTGGCACATCTTACTACATAGCTCAATAGAAAACAAAGAACTAGTACCCAAGGGTCTATTTACTTCACTTTCAATTCCCTCTGGGGCATCATTAGTGACCTTAGGTGTAGAATTATGGAGAATAACCCAAGAGTATTTGAGAAGAAGAAATGGGAAAAAGAAAAATTTGAGTTGATGTCCAAGCACACTAGGAAACTTAAGTAGAAGGATGCAAAAAATAAAAGGTTGAAAGTAAATATTGAAGAAATAGCAAACAAGGCTACACAAATTCTAAAGTGCATACCTCCTTCAAGAGTTTACGCACTATTTGTACAAGAAAGACACTTGTTTTTTTAGTTTAGCCAGCTAATTAGCGATTTTCCTATAGACACATAAAAATGTCCTAGACTTGCTAATACTATTTTCTATGGTCATAGGTCTTCTATTGATTAAATAATTTTAATTATTTAATTAATTCACTACCATTCTTTATTTTCTCTTTGATTAATTAAATAAAATTTATTTATTTAATACGTCACTAATATCCTTGTCTTCTATAATTAAATAAATTATATTTATTTAATTATTTATCATCTTGCCACTATAATTAAATAGTTATTTTAATTATTTAATTATTCATTTATCCTCTTCTTCTACAATTAAATAAATTTTATTTATTTAATTGCTTATTAATTTATCTTCTTCCTATTTTGAACTAAATCAAAAATCAACTTTCTTTCTAATTTTAAATAAAATCATTTATTTAAAATTAGTCACTTTCTAATCTTCCCCCACAATTAAATAATTAATTATTTAATTGTCTTATTGATTTTCCTTCTAAATTTAAATAAAAGCATTTTATTTAAATTGGCAATTTCCCTCTTTTTAAGTAAATAATTTAATTATTATTCACTATCACATGACTTCACCATTTTGAATTAAATTAAATATTAAATTCAAAATAACATTTTTCTCCACAAATTAAGTTATTTCTAAAATAATTTGATTTTCTAACTCATCCTTTTTCACTTGCTAATTCTCATCTCACTATCACACACATTCTCATTCCTTGATTTAATTTCTTAAATTAAATCTTGTCCACTCATTTTGAATTTCATCCTAAAGTTGCCCTAACCCTAATTAAGGGGTTGTTATTTGAAATCTTGACCATTGATTCTAGGGCACTTCTAATCTTTAATCTCATCCATCCATCCAAAATTGCATTTTCTATAAAATAGCAATTTTGTCCTCATTTTGACATCTCTTAATATCTTGGAATCTCTTAATCTCTTAATCTTCTAATTTGTTTTCATCTACAACTTCTTTTCATTTTAACATTGTCATTTTTCAGATTTTCTTATTGCATGTAGGCTTAGCTTTACTTGTAATTTTAGTTAAATCCTTCAATATTTGCTTAGCCAAGTCATAGTCAATAATTGCTCACAAAGAAATCTGAGGGAAAACACATATTGCAGCAAATAAACAAGGGCTATGGAGGTTAATCAAGGAGGCCTTGAGGAGCTTTGGTGATATTGCTTCTTGTTTTAATTTATTTCCTCCTTTGTGCTTCATAGTATGCTAGGGTTTGGTTTCATATTTTGATCTGAATCTAACCTTGAAAATTTACCCTATGTTACATTTCCAATGTCAATGAATAGGAATTTTTTGTTTTTAGAAACTTTCTCTAACTCTACACTTGATATGCAAGATCAATCATGTAAGTTGTACTTGCATAATTTTGTGCTCTCAAATCAAACAAAATGGAATCCTCTAATATTTGTTGGGGAATTACATATTAAAGCATTGGCCTCTTATTAGGAATGAATAATAAAGGAGTGAGATCTTGTAGAAATATACTGAAAAGGAGAAATTTGTTGCTCTGTAGCTAAGAAAAGAATCCAAAGATCCTAATGCGATTATTGATTAGTGGTTAGAGCTCTTGAATTATAAAGGTGTAGGAAGGAAAATAATGCATGTCAAGGAATGTGACTACACTAGGATGAAGCAACTAGTTACAAGGCCTATTGATCACACCTTCAAGTTTGTAAAGAAGAAATGGGGGAAATTAACCCATGAATTAAAGAAAAAGTAACCTCACTCTCTATACAATTTGATAGCCATTCTTAGAAAATCTCACAAGTATATAGACATTACAAAGGAAAATGGACTAAAATGGTTTCCACTGATAATTCATCCACCTCTCCTTCTCTACCCAGTGCCACATTGGACAAGGAGGGACTGGGATAAAGTACAAGTAGAAAAGAACCTAAGGTTGGCAAAGATTTCATGTTGAAAGGGCTACTATATGAGAATAGTTAAGGGAGTTGATATTATTGCAGACTTCAAGGAGATCACTTTGTAATACAACCTTCATGACCTAGATGTTGCTTGAGGACAATCAATTGCTTAGTTGGGGGGAATGATGAGCCTAATTAATAGCTAGATTTATCTTGCTTATTCCATATCTTTTAAACACTTTAAGATCTTTATTTAATATACATTCCTGAACTTATATACCTTTTATATCATTTATGCAATCTAAATTAGACTTTGATGAGTAGGAATATGATTATTATATGCTGATATTTGTATGAATGAATGTATGGATTTCAATTTAAATTTGTTTAATTCATTATTGTTAATAGTATGTATGCTTTCGATGAGAAATAACTCCTTGCAGCCAGAATAGCAATCTGCAACAATTGGAGAACTCAACCTATAGCGAAAGGATTTTAGGCCGATAAGCAAGGGAGATTCTAAAATGACTGGGCACATGAAAGTTGTAGAAAATGATGAAGGAAATCATTGGAGTGATTGATTGGGAGTCATCAGAGCATTCAATAATATGATAAAAGGATGAAGGATTTTTTGATGAACAAGGAAAATGTCATGAGTGTTTCTGCAAATCACAATTCTCCGATGCCATTAAAGTAAAGTTGCAAACCTAGTTGTCTTCTTCCATTTGTTTTAGTTATAGTTTTTATTGCAAAGACTTTGTGTGTGTGTGTGTCTCTCTCTCTATTCTAAAGGAGAGTGGACACTTTCATTTCATTTTATTTTTCAGTCCATATGAAAATAAACCTCCTCTTGAACCTATATAGTAGGATCAATGGTTGAGGAGTGGATCTAGTTAGAGATACATGTGTTTTTTAATATTTCCACTATTGTTTTCTAGCAAACAATCTTGCATTGTTAGTTTTTTTTATTAGTTGTAGTGGATATGCATTCATGAATGAAAGATCTATGAAGATTCTTGTCATGTTGTGAGAGTTTAGTTTTATACAATGAAGATATTGCATTTTACCATTATATATAGCTGATTCAAGTATCACATATTTTCTTTATCCTATGGGAACAACAACTTGAGCAAGAGCCACTCAAGGTATTATTTACCCACCTTTAATTTTTGTTGTTAGAATATATGTTCATATTATTATATTTATTTCAATAGATTCTTCATTACACACATGTGAATGATATCTTGTTTTGTAATTCACCTTCTATATTGAGTCTTTGAGTCATCCTCTAGAGTAAATCGAGTAGTTAGGAGTAAGAGTTAGTAAGAGTTCCAGAGTTCAAGTTAGCAGTTATTAGTTATAGTGCTAAGTTGAAAGTACCCGCAACATTAGTAGTAGATTAAGTTATTTCCCCTATTTTGTAGTTTAGGTTTTATTTCCCTTTTAAAATATTTACTATTTTCCTGCACATGTATAAACCACCTATACTTGATGATATAGGTTATGTAGACTCTGTTAATTCATATACAGTGCCAGCATTATCAAAAGCTTATGAAGCCCTAGTTGATAGTTAAATGAAGCCTTAGCAAGAGTTTACTCATTGTTCAACTAGGAACCCTTCATCTAAATTTAGTGTCTAGCACTAAGTTGACTAGACTAATATTATTTGGGCCTTACACGCATACCAATCTTACTCATCATATATGAAAGTCGGATAACTAGCCAAAGGGACTACATCAAGTGACATACTAGGAGTATCACTAGGTTCAATGCGTGGTGGGTCACTCTTTTTAGGAGGATCATCATGGTTTCCCCCATCTAAATTCATAGAAGTGGAAAACAAAAAATTCAATTCATTATGTACTTCTTCATCAATTTTAGAAATCACATCATCATCATCATCATCCAATTTAATCACAATAGGAGGTCTAATGAAAATGTACATTGCATGTTCTTATTTTTGTTGCGGTTTAGAAGTTTCAAGTTATGGTGAAGTTGGATAATCATCATGCTTTGTTTGTTGGTTTATTCTTTTCTTCTAATTGATGAGAAATATCATGATGTCTACACCTATGCTCTTTAGCATTTCAGTTTCACTTTTCAAGTTGTGACAGTGTAGGAGCAAGTTTATCAACCATCGGTCTCTTTTCTTCCCTTAGGGGAGGAACAAAAGGGACCACCATGGGTTGGGAAACCACTTTCTCTTTAGGTTTATAAACTTTTTCGCTTTTAGGAGGTACAAATAGAATTGTATGGTTATATCTTGGTCACTTGCAGGACATAGGTGGTGGAATAGCATCATACTTAGTTTAATTATTCAGGAGAGATTTTGGTTCAAGCATAAGTTCATCCACAACAATGGGAGTGGGAGGAAAAACTATGGATTTTTCAGTTTCAAGTGGGATATTGGCAAGGGATAACTCTACTATACACTTTTCTTTGAACTTTTGATATGATTTAAAGAAGAAATCATCCTGATGTGTAGTAGGTTTCATAGGTTTGAGACAAAAGAAATCTAATGAAAATTTCCCACAAGAAGACAAAGGATTAAATCCACTATGATGCATTATAAAAATTTGATTGTTGAATGGAAATTTCAAGCACTTGTGGATGACCGATGAGATCAAAGTCAAGGAGCATCATCATGAATAGCCTAACTTCACACAAAATTTATCTAACATCAAGATGATGGAGAAAGATACATTTAACTGCTTCGGTCCAACTTTTAATGGAAGTGTGATCAAACCTATCGTAGGGTGAGTAAAACCATCATGTGTTTTGTTCCATTCTTTTGATTGTTCATAAAAATATTGGCAAAGTTCATGTACAAATAATAAATCTTCAGTGATCACATTCTTTACACATACGAGATCAATTAATATCCTATTTGTATGCTTTTCATTGATTCTTTTGTTTGTGTAAAGAGGACCATTGGGTCACTACTGTATTTGACTACAAATTCTAATGAATGTTTAGTGACATATCGACGAAATATTGTTGACTTACCGACACAACACTGATTTAAATTTCGTAGCTAGATTTTTGTCGTTTTAACGACCAATTTTTATACATCAAAAGCACATCCCAGCATCATTGGTCAATGCCAAAAAAAATTTTGGCAGTGTCCATCGCAAAATCAACGTAACTTTGACCATCTATTGATGCAAAAAATCACAAAACATTACAGAACGCCCATTTGAAATCATCGAAAAAAAACCAAACGTTTGTCCATTTTATGACAAGGTGGAGCAAACCGTCATTGCCATTATGGCAAAAAATACGTCACGTGTACAAAAACCTCATTACAATTTTTTGTGGTTCGTCAGGCTATGTTCATCGAAATTGCGACGAAACCTTGTAGTTTTTTTTTAAAAATATTGAAAAGTGCATTACCTTATTGAGCTTCTCTTTGTTTCGAGAATAGTTTAATATTCTATACTTAATAGGGCCAACCACATGATGGTGGAAGCTCATTTGGCCCCTTGCCCCCCCTCACATCACTGTCAATTCCCCATACCTGATCATATAACATTAATCATTCATTCATCCATTAATAGCATATAACATTCATTCATTAACATAAAGCATTCACTCATTAACATATTCACATTCCTTCATTAACATATAACATTCATTCTTTCGGTTTTTACATATTATCAAAAATATGGTTGTCAAAAATATCAATTTTTAACATTCATTAACATATCATCAAAAATATGGTTGTCATAATATGATTACAATCACTTTTTTTTTATTTCTTTTTTGCAGCTAAAAAAAGAAGTGGAGTATCATTTTCTAAATCATTTGTGCCCCCTTTAGTTGTTCTGCCCTCTTCTCATGATCTTAATGTATGCCTAGTCGTATACTCACGACATGGAGGCCGTTGTATGGGGGGGTCTGCTGCAATAACAAAGAAATGCTAAATTGATATGTTTTATTATTATTGTTACGAGTATTTTATTAATTAAAAGAACATTAGAGTGGTGCTCTTTACCTGATGGGGCCACATCATGTTCATGATCTTGTCTTATAGCCTCATGATCAACATGTTGAACACCCTCTAAATCCTCTGGAGTTGAAACACGAAATGTTACATTAATTAATACACCAATTGTAATTAAATATGTTTAAAAGAACATTAGAGTGGTCCTCTTTACTTGATGGGGCCACATCATGTTCCTGATCTTGTCTAGTCAGATCATGCTCAACATGTTGATCACACTCTACATGCTCTAAAGTTGAAACATGAAAGGTTACATTAATTAATACACCAATTGAAATTAAAGATATTTAATTGTGTGAATCCATATTGTGTTTTGTATAGCGCATGAATACATCCAATACTGGGATGCACACCAAGACCTTCCTCTGCAGGTTGTGCTCCACCCTCACCAGGCTGCACTCTAATGTCATGTGCAGTATTATCATTGCTTGCCTGTTTGAAACAAATAGGCACATAATTACTTTACGATGGAAATTAGTATTGCATAGATTGCACAAGTATTCAATTTTAAATAAACTTCATTGAGTTTATTTACCTGTATGTCGGATGCAGTGGAAGCTTGTGTTTTCCAAGTCAAGAGTCTTGGGCATTCATCCACGGCTCCATAGCCTTGCTAGAAGGAAATCTTCAGGTCCTCTTCTGTGGGCACTCTGTTGAATTCAAAGCCCTGCATTTTTGCAAAAGATCATGAATTTTGCTTCTATGGTGTGATAAAACAAAAATTGTTTGCAATTTATTATTTGGATGCAATAATTCATTTATTGATACTTACAATTCATGCGGCTAATTTCGTATAACCACCAGAGCCAAGTTTGTGTTGCCCATGTTTTTCTAGTCTTGCCTTTGTTGTCTTTGATGTGTCGAGTAGCCTATGAAAATTTTGAAATACATTAGATTATGTAAAAGTAAAGAGTAATCTGTAGAAGTTGATAAAACTCAACCTCACAGTCCCCAAGAATCACCTACAAGAAATCACCTATCTCATGCAACAGATATTCAGAACAAACAAGAGGATGTTCTGTAAACCCTCAGAGCAAATATGTGCAAGCTAAAACCAGAATATGATTATTGAATGATATGATAATTACAATGTGATCAATCCTTATGAGGAGATCAAGAAAACCTAAAATTAGGAAACCCTAGTGTGCACACTTAATAATTAATAAATAATTATTAATGTGCCTAAGTTTAGCTTAAGCAACCTAAAGGAATAAGTGACAATTAATTAACCAATATGATTAAATTAATTAAGTATAATAACTTATTACTCTAAAACCCCGCCTTAAGATGAGCTTAGGGAGTAGCTAAAACACTAGAAAAAAGATGCATGAAAGCAAAGATGGGTCCCGGCAACAAAGGCCTGATCAAGTACCCATTTACAAAAGCAATGCAAACTAAATGAAATGGGGTAAAGGAGAAAACACAGTGGGAACAAAACTCCTCCCCAAAATAAAATGCAAAGAAAGGAATACAATGCACTAATGAAAGAAGGATAGGAGGTGGATTAGATGATACCCCCCATAGACAGCTTCTATCATATAAGTACATGTACAATGGTCTCCATAGGAGAGATAGAAAGAGAGAAGAAGGCCCCCCCACAATGAAGAAACTCCTATCACAATGGTAGATGCCTGATGTAGAATCCAAAAGGAGATCCTAAATCAAAAAATGATATTCCTCCCCTTGGGAAGAAACGGATCCAAAGGACGATGTCGAAGAAACCTTGTGAAGAGTGATGAACCAATATGTCTCAAGATGTGTGCCATGATTGGATGTTGAAGAATCTCTTTGTTTGAACTAAAACAAATGATGTCAAATCCAAACTGATGTGGAGAATCCTGAAATGCAACCTCTGAATGCATTGCTAATGGTGGGCGTATAGTGATAACCTGACTGTCAAGGTAGAGGAGATGTATGTCCTCATAAGAATCCTCCAAATCTATAATATAGGACTCAACAAACAAGAAAGATATGTCTGCAACATAGGAGTCCTGTTATGCCTTGCATAACCACCCCATCTTTTGTCTTGGTCAAAATGGGTCCCCCTTTTTGTTTTTTTGTACTTAGTTGTTTTTGAAACAAAGTTTGGAGTCTAGTTTTGCCAATACTTTGTTTTTCTTTTGATTTCTCTGTCGGAATCGGAACCAGAGTTGAATCGGGTTCTGAAAGTTCTTTTGAGGCTTGTTTTTGGTTCTATCCCGACAGTATTTTATTTGCTTTGTTTTTGGTCTTTAGCGGAAGCGGAGCCGGAGTGGGAATTGGGATGGTTGTTATCAAAATTTTCAAAATCAAATTAGATTTCGATCCCGCCTCCGCTACTTTTTAATGTTTGTTTTGTCTCGGTTTTTGTGTTTTGTTTTATTAGGTTGGTCTTTTATTTAACTTTTTGTTTTTGATTTTGTTTTATTTTTAGTTGTTGGATGCGGAGCTGGAATGGGAATAAGGTTTGGAAATTTTATAAATGTAAGATCCCATTTCCATTTTAGTTCCATCCCCGCCATTTTTGTCGTTGACTTTTTGACTGAAGCACACTGCAGACCAATGTTTGTTTTCTTACAGTTCTGACTCCGCCTTTACTGCATTTTAATGCATTAATGGTGGTTGCCAGTGTAGGTAGAAATTCACATATTTACCTTTATTAAGGGTTAAAGCTGATCATTATTGTTATTATTACAAGTCTAAGAGCGCGAAGAGCAATAGCAGAGTGTGTTTGAGCAAATTGATCGAGATAGAGAACGGATATTGTGTGCGAATCGATTCAAAAAGTTAGCGCGACTTTGTTTGCATTTGAGGTAGGTCTTTTATCTTTGTTGTTCTTTGTTTATTTGCAGTTGTGTTCGTTGTGTTTTGCTTTATATCTGCTCGCGTGTTCAATCATTGTGTTTTAAAGCAAATCTATGATCATCGATGTGATTGAGTGAGCAGGTTCTTGTTTTGTCTTGTTTGTTTTGCTTTAAATCCTTGTTTTCTTGTTTTATCGTGTCGTTTCTTTCTATTTTTAGGCGTCGTCGCTTTCACATCTTAATCGTGATTGTGTCGTGTTTGTTTTCGATTTATAGTAGATTAGATTAGATTAAAGGTTTTTAATGGCGTTTGGTAGATTAGAGATTTTACAGTGAGTTAGGGTAGATTAGATTTATTGTTTAAATTAGGGTTTCGTCATTTGGTAGAATGGCAAGGTTTTAAACCCGTTCCCTAGTTTTTGTCAGGTTTGTTAGATTAGGGTTTTGTTAGTCTCTGCAATTACTTTAAATGATTAAAAAAATGATATCTTAGAATGAAATTGTTCCCCACGGTCATATGAGGATAGAGTTTTTGAGCTCCTTTTCCATTTTATAGCAACCTAGGTTTTAATCATGAAATTGTGTGGAAAATGAATAAAGTATTTGATGTCATGATTAGCCTAGGCGGAGGCGGGATTGGAATAGATTATGGACCTAAGAGTTTTGTTTTACAAAAGTCATCAATTCCATTTTTCTCCCGTTTCCGATTTCGAGTTCTAAAAGGTTTCCTTGAAGTATAGGATAAACTGGCGGAGGCGGGATCGGAACTGATATTGAACTTAAGAATTTTGTTTGTGAAGGTTATCAATTCCGTTTTCATCTCGAGTCTGGCTTTGCATGTAGTGGGGAAGTCTTTTTTTGAAGTAACGATAACCAAATCGGAGACGGAGGTGGAATGGAAATAGAATGTGAAAAAATGAAAATTCGAAGAAAACCAAATCCTTTTTTTGTTCCGATCCCGGTTTCAATAACTTCTCTGACTCTGACTCTGAGCCCGTTTGTTATTAGGTGAAGTTCCTATATCGGTTTTTGCTCCGAGTCTGCCAATTTTGTAAAAGAGATTGTTTTGAGCTTCTGTCTAGTTCCGACTCCGATATATATGTAACAGGTATGTTTTAAAAGCATGTTTTATGATGATATCTAAAGATTTAATTAGAGGTTTGCATGCAGGAGAAAGATGATGGAGGAGACTTGGTGATAGATTAGCTTGTAGAAATCAAAGAAGAAATAAAAGCTGTAGGGAGAGAATTGATCAAAGTAAAAGGTATGAAAGAGTTTGTTGTAGTTGAGTTGGATTGCATCAAATTTGAAGATGGCTGGATTGATGGGCCAGATATGGATATGCTACAACAAGTCTTCACCAGTTATGATGAGTTCATGGCGGATCCAGCTTCACATGCATAAAATCTTGCATGCATGATGTTCTTCTTCCCTGCATGTTGCCTGCATGCAGCACTGACAGTCTTAAGGGTGCATGACTTCTTTTCTTCTATTTCTATCTTCTATTGTTAGATCAAACTGAATGCATAATGTAAGAACTCAAGATCAAATTTGATCCGAGTTTCCAAGAAAGTTGATTGTTCCTAAAAAGGTGGAAAGCCTAAGATAGAAGTGAAGTTCGAACTTCTTTTGTATATCTATAAATACCAGATGGGTATCACATTGTAAGGGTCGGCTAATTGAGAATTGGATTGGCTTACCTAGTGCTAAGAGATAGAATTTTATAGAGTTTTGCAGAGATACATGGTACTAGATCTTTTTACAGTTAATAGAATTGTAGGTTCACGAAATATGGAGTTTGCATTGAATTGTGTTGTTTGATAAGGTTAATGAGTTATAATCCACCTGAATGCCAGTGATTGTGCTGAAGCATGATAGTTTCTTATGTGATGAAAGTCATTAGAAGAAACCAGGTTTAAAGATTATCTTGTTAAATTATCATTGAATTAAAGTTATTGAAGTTTGTTGATCTATAGTTTTGATGATGAATGAATGTGTGTTGTTTTGAAATCTTGGAAATACTTGTGATATGCGAATAGTGGAATTGAATTAAGCACCTAAGATGTATACGATGGTACAGTCATATTGTGGGTTGTGTCATGCTATGGTTTTTGTGATCGGTTAAGAAAACATTCATTGTTAAAAGTATATGTCTGGATATTAGATCAATTTAATTCATACTTACTGATTTACCCCTTGGATCTATCTTTTTCTTTTATTTAAAACCCATTGATTTGCAGGAACTATTTTGATAAAGAGAGTCATAGCTTGAATCCTTTGTTACCAACACAGGCCCCTTGAATATTACAGTTGCATGAACCAATTGAGTGACATCAGACAGTTGAGAACCAAATACCAGGACCTTGGGAGTTAGGCTACTACATGTTGTCTTTCTCTTTCAGGAGAAATAGAGTAGAAATATTCTATTTTAATGTTGTTTGTGTCATTTTAACCATCAACAAGTCCAAAGTAGCTATGTTTGGAAGATGTGTGATTCCCTGTTGCACTGAATCAAGAACAACAGGAGATGCTGATGAAGTCTCAGTCTGAAGAGTAGGAACTATGAGACAAGCCTCTAATCCATCAGAAAATGTAAGGGTGTCTAAATACTCAGGCTCCTCTAAAGTATCATGATCAAAGGGTGTATTCTCTCTCCAAAAAATGGGTAAGAGACAATCTGAAGTAGGATCCTCTAGGAATGGAGAGAGATTAGGGTCTCCAAAGATCTCCCAAAGACATGTCCAAAGTGGGTGAGGACAATCAATGTCTGATATAGCCAACATAGTGCCATGATCAACACTAGACAATATAATTCTTACTATGTGATCTCTAATGATATCCCATGCTAATTTTCCCTCTAAAGTGGCTAGTTCAGGTATGATATCATACAAATAAGGCAAAAGATTAAGCCACCTATAATGTGTAAGTATACCCTTTGCCCATAAGTCATAATCACCCCATTCTAGAATAACAACTAAAGGGTGAGTAGAAAAACCCATGATAACTCTTCAAATGAAATTTTTTTGAGAAATATGACCTTACAACATTTAGATAAAATTAATATAACCCATCCCATCCAAACAAAACCCATGTAGGTGCCAAAACATCCAAGTAATTGAGCAAAGTGTAAAAAAACACAAGGCTGAATAAAATTTACCTGGTAAATATTCTAATAAAATAGACTATATATATGGAAGAAGAACTTCAACACCTTTCCAACGTCTATTTGTTTGCGCAAAATGGAGTTCGGACGCAAAAGATATGCCCTCGGGAGTGAAAAACACAAGTGCTGACTTTGACTGGAAAAAAGACTGAAAAATGGAAAAATCAGAAGAAATAACCAGCACCACTAGAATGGCTCTAGAACCAGCTTTTCGGTGATATCTTGTTTTCACAAAACGAAGATCGTATGCAAAAAATACACCCGATTTCGTGAAAATAGCTCCAAAAAAGGTTTGAGGGTTAAGCCTAATGGTTAGGCTAACTGCTAGCATTAACCACTAGCGGTTAACTGATGGCGGAGCCCATTAATTCTGTGATTTTTAAAAAAAAATTCTCAGATTGTGTGCCATACCAGGCCGTACGACCCAGAAATGAAAAAAATTGCCTCCTGGAGTCACTGTGTCCGATTCCGACAATTTGACAGTCAATTTAGGGGTTTTTGGGTGCTTTGAATGTGATGGTAACGTCTGTTTGGCCTAGAAATGCACATAAAATTGCCTACCCCCAGATGCACAAAAAATTAGCCTAGCTTGAAACCCTTGCAGAGAAAAAGATGCTATGAGAGAATATCTTCAAATCATGAACAGGCAGCCGCAGGTTTAGAGCTTTGATACCATGTAGAAGTTGATAAAACTCAACCTCACAGTCCCCAAGAATCACCTACAAGCAATCACCTATCACATGCAACAGATATTCAGATCAAATAAGAGGATGTTTTGTAAACCCTCAGAGCAAATATGTGCAAGCTAAAACCAAAATATGATTATTGAATGATCTGATAATTACAATGTGATCAATCCTTATGAGGAGATCAAGAAAACCTAAAATTAGGAAACGCTAGTGTGCACACTTAATAATTAATAAATAATTATTAATGTGCCTAATTTTAGCTTAAGCAACGTAAAGGAATAAGCGACTTAATTAATTAACCAATATGATTAAATTAATTAAGTATAATAACTTATTACTCTAACATAATCAGTATATAATTACATTGTTAATAGTATCACATACCTTCCTTGGCCTGGTGGTGTCTTTTCTTTTTTTTTCAGCCTTCTTCTTTCCATCTGACACCAGGTCCTTCCACTCCCTCTCTGGAATCATGGGGGGATGCTCATACTTTTTGTTCTTCTCTAAATGTGACCTATATTGGTCCCTCACATACTTTAGATAGGTACTACCTTTCTTAAGGACCTTGATTCAGTTGAATGTGTTATTTCCTCATAGCACAACTAAATGGTTAATGAGCTTATCTTTTAAATCTTGATTTTGGGCATTCCACCATGTACGTATGGTGGGCCCGAAGATCTCCAATGTAATATCATTTAGATTTTTATAAAAAACATCATTCGCTACAAAATGATCATGGGATCATTAGTCTAAATAGAGTGATCAATAAGTAAATTTCAATTGGATTATATATAATAATAATTAAAACATTTTAAAGTACCTGGGACCTTCTCTGTCTTTATGGGAATGAAATCCTCAGTCACCACAAATGTGACCAGAAATGTTCCCGTACTAGCAATACAGGAAGATCTAGGAAATGTTGCTAAAACATCACCAGTACTAGTGGCTTTTGCATCCCCAGGTACATGTCCTGATGCATGTTCTGGCATGTGTTCGCTGCCAGAGGGTGCACTATTTGATGCTTGCATGCTATGTGTTTCTGAAATTTTAGTCGATAATATAGGCATGGATGATGGGGTCAAATGATGTGATGTATGCGTAAGAAGATCAGGATCGACACTTGTACCAAACCCTACTCCCCGGGCAGCACCTGCAGTACCCTGATCATGGCAAGCAACATCATGAGGATGAAAAAAATCCTGTAAAAACAACACATAGTTTAGTTCATGACATAAGAGTACAAAATATAAAACCATGAATGAACTTATGTTATAATTAAAGATCTCATGATAGATTACTTGCAAGTTATGTTCTCTCTCAATCAATATTTTAACCCTTTCTCTTATCTCATTTGTTTGAGGCACTATGAATAACAACTGAAGGATTTCTTCATTGCATTTTTTTGGGTCTTCCTTATCATATCTAGAGGGTTTGTGGAATATGTGATGTTATCATCACATAATAGTGACTTCACCTCCCTATGGATTCTCTCCTCTACTATTGGTGCCTTTCCCTGATCATCTGACTGCGACAAGAATATTAAAAACATTATCGAAATTAACCCAATAAACTTATGAAAAAAACATAATAATAAAACATTTTTCTCGTATCTAATTTGTACAATTACAATGAGATAAACCTGTTAGGTAGAAGTGCCTAAAGATGCATCATGATTTTTTCTCTAGATTAGAGCCTTCCCCCTACAATCAATGTCCCACTGTGACAAAAATTAAATATAAAAAAACATTACCGAAATGAAACCAATAGACTTATGAAAAAAACATAATAATAAAATGGTATACTGGAGTCATTAAATGGAGGTTAGGTAAAATGGTATATAGTACGTACCACCCTCATAGTAACTATGTTTGTATCTATGTGATTCAAATTGTAATCGATTAGCAACTCCTCCCCTGTAGTTATTGATTTTATCACACATACGAATACACGGTTTCCCTCGTGTGCCTCGAATTTGCAATTGGGTTGCTTATTTGTTGACCTAGGTCATGTAATATTTATAAACCCTACAATATTCCCTGATGCTTTTGGCCTTCTATCAATGTACATAGCCACTCCTTTATTTTGATCCTTATCTTTTAGTTGTATATAATTTGTTGACAGTGCATACCTACGCATACATCGTGTATATTGAACCAGCTGCAACGAATCTTTGTAACTGTAACAGGGTCTGACATACTCCATCAATTTAGTAACTTTTTCATAATAGATCTTTATGTCATCCATGCAAAATAGGCCCAAACCATGTAATGATGATGGTGCTATGTGATATATCCTCTCATTGACACAAAAATCAGTGTTTATTGGAGGAAGTTCCTTGGGTACCCATTGTTTTCGTAGATGTTTGTACCTCAAGGGCACCTCAATTTTGCTTATTCTCTCATCATCATAAGAATATGACCCCCCTTCAGAAAAAAACAAATTCCATGCGTTTACATAATTTTCTTCTAATCTTTTGACCTCTAGTTGATCTCCCTCTTTTAGACCTACTACATGTCTCACTTTCCTCTTCTCTTCCTAAATTTCCCTTGCTCGAGGAAGACAGACCTAACAAATACCTATTTGGTAGTACTTGCACTCATAAGGATGTTGGATGAAGTTATTTCATGGTGATGTGATCCCAAGGTATGGGGTTGGAGGATTAAAAACCAAGGTTGTCACTACTAGTCAAATGAATGTGGAGGTAACAATAGTTGTGAATGTATTAATAAACCTTGTAAGGGTCTCATGATAAAATATCACTTGGTAAGCATGGGAAGGGTTTGTAGGGTCACCAACCTTGTGTTTTAAAGCCTTAGATTTTGGGAACATCTAGAGGATTCATTGTCTTTTTTCTTGGAGGTTGATTGGGTTAGTTGGTGGAAGGTTGCTATTACTTTTTGTACCTATGTATGAAATTTTTTGGACCACCTTCCTCGAAGACAATAGTCCCTCTAAGGTAGTACTGGTCTCTGGTTAGTTAGTCTATGAAATTTTTTGGACCACCTTTGATGTAAAATAGACCCTTGTGCAACCATCCTTTTAGTCTATTTCTAAATGGGCAAACCCCTTGCCTTTAATGATTAAGCTCCACAAGTTTCTACCCCTATGGTTTTTTGGGTCCCCCAAATAAAATAATAAAACATGGGCCCTACTCAGAAGAACCCCAAAATTTGTCATAATTTGTTTCTTTCTTAAGAATCCAGTTAAAGAGGCTAATTGGCAACCTCTCTATCCAACATTCCTTCACCATTTTCCAAACACTCACAGCATCTTCGAACCATTTATACTCTTTTGGAACTCAAAAAAAAAAATTCCACTGTCATTAGTGTTCTCTTTCGGGCTTTCCCTAGTGCTGGCATTTGTATTGTGCTTTTGGAGGTTTGGTTGAGTTAGTGAAATACTCAGAATTTTTTAATGGCTCCTTATCCTTTTTTCATCTCTTGTATTGGTGCAGGAGCACCTTGGCATAATTAGGCCTCTATGAAGCAATGTTTTGAAATTTGATTCAATGTTATTGTTCCTACTTTGTAAATTAGGTTTCATATATTTGAGGTCATGTTGAGGCCATTTGGTGTTTATTAAGTCCAAAAGTGCAAAAATGAAAATAATGCAAAAATTTGTCAACTTAATCAAAAAGGCAATATTAAGAGATGAAGAGTCATTAGGGTCGGTTAGAGGCAATTAGAATGCTAAAAGTCAGTTTTTTTTCCTTTAAAAAGGTACTTGTATCTTTTAGAACTTCGAGGGTGGTTGAGTAAAGAATAAGTTCAAGGAAAATCTCTAATTTTTAATCATTTTTCTTCAGAAATCTTGCATTTCAAGGCATTGTACGGAATTGTACGGCCTTGAAGGCATGGTAGAATGGTTGGATATGGTAATAATCTCAATCACCTTCTTGTTACATTAAATTTCATGAATATGTTTTAGATTTGGAAGGAGGTCATTGAAAAGTGTGGATAGACTTGTGTAATAGTGCTTAGATTGTGAATGAAGCCCTAACAAATAGGTTGGCAGACCTACAAGCCTTGCAAATAGGGTATGAAGGAACCAGTGACAGTAAGAACTTTAAGGAATTTTGATGATGAAGTGTGAGTTCTTGGTTGTTTTGGTTAAGATATTGCCAAGGTATAAATTGATCTCATTTGATATAAGGTTTGGTGTAAGCATGAAGTTAAAAAGTCCATTGCTTTGACTGATCTATCTAATAATAGCCCTGTTTTGGAGACTAAAATGAAATTACAGTATATGATTTTGTTAAATTGTCAAGAATAAAGGATGGGAGATGGTTTACATTTGTTTGAAGTGAAATAGAATGGAAATTGTGTGATCTATATTAGCCTAAATACTATTTTGGGTCATATTACTTTATGTTGAGTTGAAATTGTGAAGTTTAGAGCAGTCGTAAAGAGAGTTAATGGTAAAATGAAAGGGAAGACTGGGTAATTGTTTGTTTTGATCAATACGAAGTTGACTAAGGTGTTTGAAGGTCTGGTAATGGTTTGGAACTCTAAAGCAAAAGTTGAGTGTTTGTGTTGAGTCTTGTGAAGGGAAATATAGTTGAATAAGTGTGTCAAAAGAAGGAAAGTTCAAGATTGTTTGTGACTTGTCAAATGAGATTGTGTGAGTTTGTTTCCTTCCTTTGACTCTACATCATGTACTTATATACGTTCTCTTATGGACAAGCACTAGGCATTTTTCATTGCATTCACGGACCATGTATTGTTTTCAGTCCCTTTGATCATTTGTGGACCTCAATATGTAAATTTATTTCATCAAAGTTTAGAAATTTGAACCCTAGTGAACTTCATGTGTTGTTATGTGATGGGAATTCCTTTCAATCTTATAGCAGAAAAAATATGCTAAGACAGATACAAAAATTGCAGTTCATAGGCCAAAAATGGCCACCCAACTGATTGAACATCTCAAAGCTTAGTTGTTCAAACTAACCAGACACTAGTACTAGGTAGTACTTGGGTTTGTCAATGGGACATTGGCTCGAATTGACCAAAATATAGCATACAACATCTCAATGGGAAAAAAAAGAGTCTAAATCACTGTACTTGCAACAAGATTTCTAAAAGTGGGGGAAAAATCACATACAGTCATTGTCCCTTGGTCAATTTTCCCTTTTTGAGTGCCCTCAACTCTTTCTTTACCTTTCCTCCTACCAAATGGTTCCTAGTCTTCCTCCTCAACTCAATGGCCTTGCAACACTCATCTAGTAAAGTCTCGCAACTCTCCACTCAGCGGTTGGATGCATTTTTTCTCAGTGCAAATCTATAGTTAGGGTCTTGGTGGAGTATGTTATGCCGTGCTCCTACGCGTGCGGGGCCAAAATTCAAAATATATAGTTTATATATATGCTATGTCAATATATAGTTTATATACAAAATATATATGCTATGTCAACATATAATTTATTTTATTTTCTACAAAATATAATTTTTGTATGGTGGCTTGTTGAGCTTATATAGTTGGTTTTCTATTTCTTTATAATTTTTGATGATTTATTTCCTATGACATGATTGAATATTATCTACAGTCCTAGTGATTGTTAAAAAGGCTTATTATATGTGATGTTTAATCATGATGGATGTCTAAGAATCAATGATTGAAATACTACTTGACTAAAGATTGAGCTATCTGATATTTTGTCATTTAAACATCATGGAAGAAATTCTTGCAATCAATGTCTTATTAATGTAGCCTACAGGGTTTATTTTCCTAGTTTTTTTTGGTCCTATTCTTGTTATGACTTATTTTTTTACATTGGTCTATTACATAAATGGGGAGGATATCTAGTGAATCAATTATTTGAGTCTCTTTGATTCTTATCCTTGTGCATAATGAGTTTTATTCTATCCTATGCTTCATTGATTGTTGGTTTAAAACACTCATTACAACTAACATGGATATGAATTATGATGTGGGTGTGAGAAGGGATTGGTGAATATGAAGGAATGGTTTAGGAAAGTACTCCTGAATCTAAATGAGTCATTTTCTTGTCATGGAATGTGTTAAGAGACTTTAAAATTAATATATTCAATCTAGTGAATATTGACACATCTAAAGCATGCCAAAGGCATTTTATAGATATGCTATAACATAAAGAATATTGTTAAGGTGATGTAAAGTCTTGATCCATTAGGGTAGGAAAACATAGATGCATTGGTAGAAAAGGTTCCATTTAACTTGGAGGAAATGGATAATTGCCTAAGGGGCTAATGTGAGATTAGACCAAGTTTATATTATGATACAAATAGCTTGGGAAAAAGGATGATGAAATGGTTAAGTATGGGAAATTGTAGAGATAAATATAACACCAAGGGAAGACCACTATAACTAATTTTAGCACTATGGATTAATCCAAGACTCAAAATTCCAGTAAGAGGCATCCCTTACCTCTTAAATTAATTCCATAGGTGGGTTTATCCTCCAATATAGTGTCACTGGTTATCTTATCATGTGAACTTCCGCTATAAGTAGGATTACCATACACTTTCATAACATGCATGTGTGCTTTCAAAAGGTTTATACATTCTTGTGAATTTGAAAGAAAGGCATGTTTTGACTTTTCCAATAGGTGTTAGGGGTTAATTTGACTTGGTTTTAGCATTAGAGTGACAAACCTTGTGGTTTAGGTTCCATAAACAAAATATACTCATTTTTTTAGCTTCCTATTATCATCTTTATATTCAATGAGATTTTTAAAGATCATCTAAATATTCATTGCTAATGAAAATGCACAAAATGATGTGTAATAGATCCAAGGTGAGGCTCAAAGAGCATCATCTTTTTAAACCATTAACCAAATAAATGCTAAGAACAATATATGAAAGAGACGAAGAATAAGGCAACTTGTATTATTAGGAAGGACGAGATGCCTTTATATAGCATGACCTCATGTTTGAGTCTCGAAACCCTCCCATATCATCAATACATGCATCTAGGCTAACCATGTCAGGTTTCACTCCATACAAGCATAAATTAAAAAAAAATCAACATTGGCCCCATTCACATGTCACTATGTGGGGTCAACATGAGGAAACACTATTTTTTTGGGAATGAAATAACCAAATATATGATCAAATAATATCTAATCATAAATAGTCGTAGAGTAATTAAGATTTTATCATATGGAAATTTAGAGGAGAGCTACAATAGTTGTAACATCATGAATTAACCACATTAAAAAGTACACCAATTATTAATTAAGTAATGGCATAAAAAATTAAAAACATCATGAATTAATTATGTAACCATATAAGTCAAATATAATTCTATCAAGAAATCAATATCAAATAGATAATATAATTTCATAACTCATTCATTTCAATGTCATTGATCTTCTTCTTCATCTAACTCTTTGTATGTATCATCCAATCTAGATTCGACATTGTAAGGATTGGTCATATCATCATCATTGTCATTGATATCAGTTTCTATAATGTCATAATCCACACGGATATCATCTTCATGAACATTAACTCCTACATCATCATGATCTAGTTCCTCTTCTTCAACATCTTCATCAGGCACATCATCTACATCATCTTCTAGTTCTTTGGTATCTTCTTCTTCCACCACATTATAATTTACCGTCCTTCCTCTTGGATCATGTCTAACAACAAATGACCAACCTGGTTTACCTAGAACCTTTGAGTAAAATACCTGCTCACATTGGCTTGGAAGAACATAGGGCTCATTTCCAACTCACTCGATTGACCTTATATTAACCATGGTAAATCCATTATCATGTTCAATAATAGTTCTCTCAGGATCATTTTCATTCAATCGTAGCCTATACCATTGGATGAAAAATAGAACTAATTTGAAGGACTTAAAGTCACACTCAAGTATATCATTCAAAATCCCATAGTATCAATTTTCTGAGACTTCTAGATGTATGTCACTTCTAGATGAAACATTAGTCACCTGAAAGACTGCAATTATCCAAAAATCACAAGTTTTCTTCATGTCATCCAACTTTTTGATTCAAAATTTATGACCATTGCACCACATAGCCTTGTGGTGTTTCACCTGCAATATGTCAAACATGTAAAAACTATTGAATCGTCAGTTGATAAACATATTTATTCTTGGCCAAATGTATGCAAAGAAAAAAAAACTCAACATATATATACATCAATATAATTGAAAATAATTAAATAATATGGGTGATTAATATATTTATACGTACCTTTTTATCTCTTAAACCATATGCTAAATCAATTTCCCTTGGTGTAATATCGGAATCTCCATTATGATGAGCTTCTTTAACCAATGAAGCCACACCTTCCCATGTTAATGTGTGACCAGATTGTTGACATCATTTAATACTGTCATCCAATCAAGATTGTTTGTGATGTACAAATGTAGTGCATCCCACTCTCGACCAACAATATTAAAAAAAATGAAATTCACAAATTACATATAATTAGTTAATTACCACGGTATACGACCTTAATTTATAATTGATGTACTTGAAAACCTAACATCCCACTACCAATGATCTTATTATCTTTCATTGTTGGATGAATTCAAATTAAAGGAGTATGCACAAAGAATGAATTATGACCCTGAAGGGTACATACACTCTTGTAAGAAAAAGAAAAACCTTAGTGGATACACCCATGTTCCTATACCAGGGGAAGATGTGTTTAAGAACAAAGAAGACAAAGAAGCAGAGGAGGTTATAGAAAATTTTGATGATTTTGTCATGTAAAATCAAGGGTCTCTCTTAGTATTCTCATCAAATTAATGTTTATGCCATCCACAAAGTCAAATTAGCCTTTTACAACCATAATATTTCCATACTTGAGTATACCATATATGCATTGCCTTTTACCTCCTTACCATGGCCTCCAACAAAGTAACTCACGGTAGCACGGTAAGAGGATGGTAGTATATTGTATTACCGTTGTACCGTGGAGGGTTGATACCTAGCCCATGGTAGAGTGGGGTCATCATCAATAATAGCAGAAGGAACCGCTATACCATGGGGGTTAAAGTAAGGCTCGCGGTAGAGTGGTAAAGTAAGAATACACATAAGGGAGAACCGATATACCGTGGGGGGTCGAATAAAGCCCGCGGTAAAGCGATATATAAGATAAAATACTAAATAAACACTGTAGTACCGTTAAGGAAGAAAAGGAAGTGCACAGTAGTGCGGTATGATAAGAAAAAGTAAATATTATGTATCGTGGTACCATAGAGGAGTGAGGAGTGACATACGGTAGTGCGGTAATCAGCCCTTGGAGCATTAAATGAAGACCATTCACATCAATTAGCATCAAAATATGAAATTTAGCTCGATGTGAAGGATTTGAATGATGTACAACTTATATGGAATTAATGTAATATGATATGAGAATTAAACCAAGAAGATTGTGAATTCATTTGCTCGTGGTAACAAAAGCTGAGTATAGGTGAGCTCAAGGTGTGATAGTCAAGAGAATTCTTCAGGACAAGCAATATTTTGGGTAAGTTCTATTCGCCACACATTGAATTGTAAGCAATGGCACCTAAGAAAATAGAAGTAAGGACTAAAAAAGAAGAAAAATCCAATAAAGCTCCATTACAGTCGCCATTACTTGCACTGCTACCTGCTTCAGTCGATAAAGGTTATAAGGGGGTCTGTAAGGATTTAGCTTAGGGGTGTAGAGACCCAATAATTCCATGGTCTCGGTGGAATCTGTATTGGTATTTTTATAAGGTCCCGGTATCGAACCCATGGACTCTTGACATGGGAAAATTGATAGCTCCTAATGTTGTTGTTGATATTGAGCTAATTAGAGCTCTAGCCAGTAGATATCATGCCCCATCGAAGGTTGTTAGGCTCCCAAATGGACAATGTCTGGTAGATATCTCCAAGGAGGCTATAATTAGGTGTTTTGACCTAAATAAGCAGGTTGTCACATAGATAGATTTGGGGAGGCTAGAGTAGGAGTACAAGAGATTAAAGAGGAATTATAGAATTGATGAAATTCCCCTACACATGAAAAGGGGTGACAAGAATAGATTCCTTCCTATTCCATCTTCAAAAGTTGAACCCTTTCTAGTGTCTTATTTTCAGACTTATTTCAAAAACACCTATTATGCATTATGCCAAATTCTTGGATTTGATGTTGAAGACAACATGTCATTTGGATTGATGAGGATGGAAATGAGTATCCAACACCCTGAGTCCAATGTGGAGTTCGATTTTTCTTCTACCATTGAGGAAAAAATTCATGAAGGTCTATTACAGGTTAGGGAAGCTAAGGGCCCTATCACTTTCAAAAATTATTCTCTAATGTGTCATCTAATTCTATTTCAAAATGAAACAAAGTGGACTAAAATATGAAGTTGAGCACACATGAAAATGGAGTTATGCTTCCAGTGCAAAATTGGTGCTATGTTTGGGATAGTAAGTGCCCTAAAGGTGAATTTATTGTGTTTAGAGATGAATTTTCCCTCAAACTAATTGATGCCCTTGGTTTTCCTACACCGAGGTTACCACAATCTTTAATGGAAGTTATGAGACTTTTGTAATACAAACCAGACCAAGGTTTCATACACAACTATGTTGACTAATTTTTAATGCCACAATATACCATCATTAGGGTGTATGGTTCTGATCAGGCCCCACATGTTTTACCAAAATTTGTGCCTAGTAGAGTATTGTTTTTAGAGTTTATTTGGAAAATGCTCTAGATGGAGTGTAGTCTTATGAAGAATCAAAGAAAGGGGACTTTCCTCCCTAACTTAATAGTTTTTGAGGAATTATCAGTTGGGTCAGATATGTTGGAAGAAGTGCAGAGATTCATAAGAGCCATTTTTTCTCTCAGATCAAGAAAGGTGAGAGTATTTAATCCAGAGGGTCGCATCAATAATATCAAAAGGACCCTGCTTACAAAGAGGACGATAACACATGTATTTGATCCAGAGAAGGATGTGATAAGAAACCTAGTATACAAATCAGATGTGTTTGAAACAAGGAAAAAATGGTTAATGATGATGAGATGGGAGGACCAAAAGAAAGAAAAAGATAAGAAGTTCAAGGGGTTTTTTGATGAAGAGCCATATTTGTTGAAAAGGATGCACTTGATTCTAGGTAAGTTTGATGAGATGTATAAAAAGGATTGAGAAGAGAAGTTAGATCCACCATTTGCACCCCATCCACCCTCATCCATTTCCTCCACATCGTATACACCACCTCCTCCTCCAGTTCATCCATCTCCTCCATCCCCAATTGGTGAGCCACCTGCTAAGAAACAAAAAGTCGAATCACTAGTTGATTATGGGTCGAGTGATCAAGAACAAGAAGCAGTCTTGACACTAACTAAGATGAAAGAAGTAGCAGAGAAACAAAAAGTGTTAGAGCCTCATGACCCAAAAATAAGAATATCAGAGGAAGTCATTAATGAGATACAAGATGATGAGAGAATAATTACTTCTTTTCGGTTCATGGAGGATGATGATTTCATCTATACAAGGGAATTCAAAGATTTTTGGATAAAAATTAAAATGAGAAAATTTGATGATAGGCTTAAAATTAAACTCATTAGGATTGATGATTCAAAGCATGCAGCGGTGTAGGCCCAGACAATGGTAGAGTTGGATATTGATAACATCAATATTACTCCCAAAGAAGCAATGGGAGTTGGTGCTAAGTAGTAAGATGTTAATCATACCTAGAATGGAACTCTCTAAGGTATTTTTGTTAGATCAAATTAGAGCTTAGGATGATACAAACTTGGTTGCGAAATTTGATTCAGAAGAAGGAGTCTCGAGCACAGGATACAATCCTACCACCAAGACCCTTGCCATGTGGACAAAACATAAGAACGCAAGAAAGCCAAGGCTTCTAGATGTAGTACAGGAAATGAGAGGGTCTGCAATGGTTAGGAAAATGAAGGACACTACTCCAACAGAAGCAGCAACCATAACTATGCACTCTACCATGTTTACAAAGGATGTAGTAGAAAACATGGAGACGAAGATAATAGAGTATGAAAAGAGACTCAAGTTATCAAATGATGAAATAAATAAGGTATTCATTGAAGGTGTCAGATTAAAGAAATAATTACAGCAAGCCACAAATGTAAAAAGGGATGAAATGGTTGTCTATCATCCACCTGCTCCAGTTGAAGATCCACAAATCCAACATTTGAAAGAGGAGATTGAAAATTTGAAGAAACATAATATGGATGATGTCAAGCAATACATCTTGGATACCTTAAAAGAAATTTTGAAGCACAAAATTGGAGTTTTAAAAGAGAAGATAAGTGGAGTCCATGAGGGTTTTAGTCATTTGGTGAAATCCCTGGAACAAATAAATACTAATTCCCTAATCTTAGAGGAATTATATAAAATATGGCAGCCCACTTACCACATTTTAAACACTTTATGCAAAGAAACACAAAGGGATCTTGATGCACCTCTGAAATTAAATCCTACTCAAGAGATGGTGAAGGTAGTTATTGATGAGCATAAGTATTTGATTGACATGAAGAAGAATGTGGAGAACATAAGGAATTCATTTGATTCAATAATGCATAGTTTTAGTCCTTTGATCAACAAAGATGATGGACAACTCAAGGATATGGATGAATGGAAGAATGAGTTTGATCAAATGGTTCCTCAATGCTTGACATGTATTCAAGGTGATGGTGATATCAATCTAGAAAAGTTTCATACTCTACTTGATGGAATTATAATGTTGGATAATGGTTACATAAATTTTGTTGTAGATGCCAAAAACTTGCTTGATAGCAGATGGAAGAGTCACCTTACAAATTTCACTACTGCACAAGAATTCAAGTGGCCAAATGATTTAACAATAAGAAAATGGTAGGAAAAAAATCTGGGCTTGGATGAAGATTGATCGACGTCATCAAAAGGAAAACATATCATGTCATAAAGTAAGAGCCTTGCACAGGCCTTAGATGGCCACGGGCTTCTTACTCAAATATTAACAGATTTGCATATGTTAGTATCTCTAAATATATTTTATCTTTCCAGTTAAGTTTTGTTATCAAAAGCCACATCCTTTGGTCTGAAGCTTGTTGCCTCTTGAATAAATAATAGAGACCAAGACCATAAGGAGGGAATTAGATTAGAAGATAGTAGATAGAAGAAGTAGGGGAATATAGATTGATACAATGTTTACAACAAAAAGGACCAAGATGCACGTGTAAATTTTGAAGGAGTTAATGAAAACTATCTAATTCGGTGGCTCTATGTTGGTATTAATTGTTTGTTAAGTTAATTGAAGATATTATCAGTTTGTCTCCATACTTGATATTTCTTTGTTGTTTAAATTGATATATCAAGCATATTTTCAATTTATCAGTGCACATTTGCTATATTTGTGTGGCATTTTTTTTTTTTTTATTAGTAATCACTTTTGATTAGAGCTTTGAATCAGTGGGGTCATAATGGGGGACCCCATCCCTGAGTACATGTCAAGGTATTAACACCTCCTTGATTTTCCTCCTGCAGTTGTCTCCTTCAATCTTCCTACCTCCTGCCTCTACTTTATTTTCTCCTCCTCGGGTCTCCCTTCCTCCCTCATGCCTCCATCCTTTGCTTCCTTCCTCCTCGGGCCTCTCATTCTCCATCACCCCTCCTTCATCCCATCTCCCCTCGGGCCTCCTTTTCACCATTGTTCCTTGTTCCTCCTCCTTCTTCCCTTCTCCTTAGGCCTCCCTTACTCTGTCACCCCTCCTTCCTCCTTCCTCCTTCCTCCTTCCTCCTTCCTTCCTCCATGTTTTGCTGCTTCCAATCTTGCCACCCCATACTCCATACTCCATCTCTTCCTCATCCTCCCCTAAACTCTCGGATCTTCCCTCAATCACTAGCCTCTCCATGCCTCCCCAACCATTGCATGACTCTAGTGTTGCCTTTGATCGTTGGCATTGTCACGCCTACTCCACCTTCACTGTCAGATGGTCATCTCCAATATCCTTCAGTCCCACTAGCTGATCCTTGGCCTACCTTCTCACCCACAACCTTCCAAACCTTCGCAATGCATCACGGTGAGACTCAAACACCAAACCACCGTATCAACACGGTGTTCCAACTATCGTTGCACTACAGGGTGAACCCCATTTGTGTGGCATATTTAATTGGGTCTTTAAAGTAAATATTAAAATCCTCTTGATTATTCACAGCAACTTAGAATTATTATTTTGGATTATTAAAGAAGAATTTGATAATTATACCCTTGCATGTTTATACAAGTTATAAACATAAAAGTGCCAAACAGTTAGAATTATTGCCAGTTATAAGTCACTTAACTTTGATTTATATTTGAATCCATAAACCCAATAGAGCACTGGTCCCTCACATTCTATCATTTTATTTTTTACATCTTTTAACTGAACATATTACATTTTACATCTGTTAACTGAACATATTAAGATTAGCCTTGATATTGCTTATACAATCTATACCAAAATAAGAATTCATTTATCCACTCCCACTTTCCATTGTGGATAAATTGTTTTAGAGAGTAAACACAAATCAAGTCTGCTTCATTCATATAGGTGTACCCACCTAGGTCTAGCAGCACCTAAAGAGAAGAAGGTCTATACCATTTGGCCTTCTATGTTACCTTGAAACGTACAAAGATTTTGGCAACCTCTTGAGGTATTAACCTGTGTTTTTGAGAGCTAATAGTATGGATGAATGCAATAGGATACTTCAGGAAGCATTGGATATAGTCAAAGAAGAAGGGCTATTGTTGGATGGAGCATGCAAACATATGGAATTGATGATAAAACTTGAATATGAAGCCCGAAATGTAGTGCATGATGTGGATATCCATACCTTGGAGGAGTATTAAAAACATCTCTCAGCGGCTAAGTCAATGTTAGGAGAAGATTAAATTGTTTTATAAGTTTAATTAAGATCAGTAGTTTAATTATTTGCCAAAAGACAATCCGAAGAGACACCTTTGTTGGGTCTTCTTATATATATGAAATTTGAAATGTAATATTTGATCATTGGCACTTTTTAAGATTTTAATGATTTTCAACAGAGAAAGACTTATTTTTTGGAGTAATACAATACCAGTACTTTTCTATTTGTGTGTGGAAGATTCTTTCATTTGGACTAGTTCTCTGTTGTTTCTTTTCAAGAAATTGAAGGCAATGTAAAATGTATTCTAATTAATCTCCATGACCATCTTATAATTACCTCTCACTTTCCTCAATCTACCTTTCCCCATCAGGTACTCCCCTTCTAATTTGTTAATGGAGTTGGGATCCCAAATGTGTTCTACATGGATCTTTGTTGCAAACCTTGGAAGATATTCAGTAATGTACACCATGGTATGGTATACCATATATCCCTCCACCATAGAACCCTTAGGATGTGCTCTTTGTCTAACCAAAACCTTCAAAAATTTCAAGTGCCTCTCAACCATCCACATTGACCTTGTGTGTACAAGTCCACACAATTCAATCTCTTCAACTTGGTGTATGAGGTAGTGTTCTTGTGCATTGAAAAATGTCGAAGGTAGACACTTTTGCATTTCACACATTAGAGGAGGAATTTTTCTCCTCCAATAATTTATATATTCTTTATGGATTTCTTTAGATGGCAACCATCTACAAGTGATTCAAGGTGAAAATATATTAATGAGATTTAACAAAATTATACAATATATTACATAACAAGTAAAACAAATAGAAAATATAAGATCTATACAATGAATTGAACAAATATCATTACTTACCTCACTTATTTTCCAAGATCATATATAACTTGCTTGACATTTATTTCAAAGTTGTCTAGGAGAGATAGAGGTAGAATGTACTACAACAATTAATAAATGATCTTTTCATTATTTTTCCAAAACTAGTAAACATAATACACAAAAAATTACATGTAGTATACAAATATATATAAAATATACCAAAATAATTACCTTAATGAAGGTATGTCAATCATGCGTTTTCGTCCCTGACCCAAATTCACCTTTCTTTGATATGATAATGTTTATGTTCGCAGCAAATCTTGTGGGAAATCAAATTTTTCGTATGACTTCTTTTATAGCATTGCTTTATTGCTCCATTAATAACCAAGGAAGGGCGCTTATATTAATTTGGTCTCCATCGCTATTTAATTGAATGACATTTTTCATTGCATAATTGGCTTCCTAAATGTCACTAAAAATTTTGACAATTTTTTCTTTGTCATGCCCTCCATCCAATATTTTCCATAATGTTTATGTTCTATTCTTTCCAATATGCATTGTATCAAACAAATGCACAATTTGTAGCTGCTCATAGTAGGGCAGCCTACTAAATTGTCTAGGATAACTTTTTTGTCCCTGTGGAAGCCAGTCATTAATGCCTTGATGACCTTCATGAAGCATATAAGTTAAACAAATTGACAATGACAATCATTGTCAATTACAACATGAGTAAAGAAAACACAATATAAAAATATAAATTCCAAACATATCATATATGATAGATAAATAATTTGATTTGATGTATAACCTTGACGATTAATTCTATTATATTCCAACTTCCATAGGCAAGGTGTCATTCTTCGTGGATTTTATGTACTCTCTTCTTTCCCATTGAAAATATGTTTTTCAGTAGTTTGACACTTATGATTTCTATGGAGGAAGTTCCTATACTCATCAAACACCTGACTTCCCAAACTTGTTGAATGATGAGATTTCATCTTTGGACCACAAATTGGACATGAAAATTTTCCATTTGTTTGAAGACCTGCAAGATCATATATAATTGGATTAAATATGTCAATTTTTATAATTATATATAATGAATAGATTATTTTAAAAACATGGATTATATCTACTTCAAAAAATTAAATATTGTTAAAGTGCAATTGAACTTTGTAACATACCACAAAAATGTGTTAGCCCTGGGGCATCATGAATTGTCCATACAAGAATTGCATGGAATTGAAATTGTATTTGTCCTATTCATCTAAAGACATCATACATAGTGATGCCATTCCATAACTTTAGTAACTCGTTGATAAGAGGCTCGATATATACATTCATATCTTTAACTTGGTACTTACCTAGTTGAATGAACATAAACATTACATAATTATAATAACCATTTTACTACAATATATATAAATTAATGTACATGACTATTAAATGAAAAAAAATAGAAGTCATTATGCAACAAATAAGACAAATGAGATGCTACTACGTTAAAGAAAATTGATGTAAAAAAATATTTGGAACAATAATTGCCAACATTATGTGCTCCCTCTTTATTGATATCCATGGAGGAATGTTATTGTTGATAACAAAAATAGGCCACACCGAGTAAATAGATCTCAGCTCTCCAAATGGACTGACACTGTCTGCTGCCAATGAAAGCCTGAGATTACGAGGTTCTTCTTTAAAGTGTGGTCATTTTTCCTCCATGTCCCTAAATGCAAAACCATCTGCAGGCATTTGAAGAATGTCATCTCCACTTCTATTATGTGCATGGTAATCCATGAATTGCACTAAGCTTTCATACCTAAATAGTCATTGCATACATGGAATAATGGGAATATAATGAAGAACCTTGTGAGGCACCTTTTTTGTTAGTTGATCTGTTCGATATCTACTGATATGACATTTTGGGAATTATATTACAAATTCATGTTGTTTATGATATATAATATGGTCATTGGGATATACATCTATTACTTGATACTACATTCCAATATCTTTCATAATGGCAAATAAATCTCGATATGAGTGAGGTAAAATATTTGATGGTGGTAACAAAAATTCACCTATCAATCTACAACAAAAAAATAATTTGTTAATATAAATAATATTAATTGTACATATTTCATTGTTTATTTACTAGTGATGAACTAACAACAAAAATAGATAAAAAAAATATGGCATATATGACATACCTTAACATCCGTGAGATTGCTATGTTGGATAAACCATTCATAACCTTCAAGTTCACCAACAACAATACAACAGAGAGAAGAGTTGTTTGGGAGCCTTTATAAAGGGGCTTGTATGCCTTCTCAAATACAGGTAAATCATGAACATCATCAAAGTCATCTTGATCAGTTGCGCCACTAAATGTGTCATGGATCAATGTATTTGTACCATCATCTTCAACTGTGTTTTCAAGTGCATGATCATCTTCTTCCATAGGATCATTAACTTCATCTTCAATATTCACTGCTCCATGTTCCTTTGCTTGCAAAACCACATTCTCTAGGTCATGATAATCTATATCATGTGCCCTAGGGCGCCCCACCTTTATAATAATGACCTACACAAATAAACCATGATCATAATCAAGTGATTATATATAAATATAATGTTAAAATGATATAAACATTTACAAATTCAATCAATATAAAGACATATAATGAACAACTTACCAATGGACGATAATCATGCCCCCCTTCAACGTGACCATGCTACCTACAATGTTTCTCATATGTTGTGATTAAAATTATTCTCATCTTTAAGCCCTTGCAATTATTGCAAGGAAAATAACATTTCCCATCACCCTTTCTTTTCAATCTAGCCCACAATCTAGCAAGTGTCTCTTCATTTAGTTCTGCACTAATATTATCTGACATGATTTTTCTTTACCAAGCTTGAATATTTAGATCTTCAAAAAATATCAAACTCACACTCCAATAATTTTTAATCATAAACAAGTAACAAAATCTAACAATTCTGATATTTTGCACCAAAAAAATTCGGCCTATAACCTCCTCAAATTGTCACAAGTATAGAAAATTCGCAAGTATAGCAAAACATTGTCGCAAGTATAGATAAATTGTCGAAACCACTTGTATTTATTAAAAAACGTTCATTGGAACCCTGACGAGTGCTAACCATATACCTGTTGGCCCACAAATTAAGGAGGCTAACCATATGTCGACCCACAAATTAATGGAAGGTGATGGTTGACTTTAAGTGTATGTCGAAATAGTGATGAAAAACACGAAGCGTCGCAATTTTGAAAAACGTCGGGCATAATTTTTTTTTTAAATTGAAAATTTCACATTAAATAGACAAGTACCTGATGATACATCTAATTATACATCTTTCATCAAAAAAAATCATCGTATTTTGTAGTCAAATGAGTTAGTGGGTGCATGTTTAATTATATCAATATTTGAGAAAACAATGTCAAGAGACAATTTTTTTGGCCCTTACGAGGTTGAATTTCAATTAATCCAATCATAACATTAGGGATATGGTCCAAATGAGTTGAGTAGTGAACACTATGAGTGAAAGAGTTGGAAAACTCAAGATCCATGATAGATGTACTAGTGGAGGATGCCACAAGTCTTGAACTATGTCTTATTGAAGTATTGATAATAGGACACCAGGTTGTGATACTCATACAAGTTTCACCAAACCAAAAGTGTACCCAAAATGGACAAAAAACACTAAATAAAAATAGTAGACATGTAGAAATAGGAAACAAAATGCAAGTATAGGCAAACATCTACAAAAATATGCAACTTTTTTAAACTGAAATAGAGATATGAAAGTACATGAGAATGAAGTAGATAGAGACAAATAATGCATATAATTTTAATAAATCACTTATACAAGGACAAGTTCTCCCAAGGGTGAATGGGTCCTTGCACAGGGTTCTAAAAAATTGAAATCTAAGTGTTTGATCTTATATTTAAGCTCATTCTTCCTAACTGCAAACAGATTCTTTAGTGATAGTTTCTTCTAGAATTTTGATGAAATGCAAAATGCAATTATATGACAATATATAAACAAAATGGCATTTTTTAAATGCAATTTTGAATGAAAATTTGATCTAAATGACTAAAAGACACCTTAATACAAGTTATTATGTAAAATGTAAACAATACTTTTGGATTTTTTATCATTTTAAATGATGCATGATAAGCCAAAACTAGGGGTAGATAATGAAAAAATATTTAATATTAATAACTAGTTTTGACCTTTAAATAGTTGGTTGAGGAAGATGATCTAGAAGAGGTAGCTGATAGAATAATAGTGTCTGAAGGGTGTAAATTGATTGAAATAATCTCAAGGGAAGTAGCAAGGGAGGAGGGTGATTTTTTTTTTTAAACTCTGTGTTGCAAACTTATGGACACACGTAAAGATGTTGATAAAATAGTAGAGATAATAGTTAGGGAATTGGAATCTAAGGATGATGAGAAATTTACAAAGGAAGTAGTCAGGGAAATGGATGAATTTGATTATTCACAGACTCTTTCTATTACACAAATGCCTATCAGTCAAATTATGGTCAAGAACTCACCTGGGAAGAGGGGGAGGAAATCTCGTATGACTAAAATAAAGGAGGAGATAGTAGTAGGGGTACAAACAACATTAGATAATAAGGTGACATTGTTTGCAAGAAAGCATCTAATGAGAACATGTTTCTCTCCTCGAAGCCAATGAAGTTAATATCCTAGAATTATGGGGGAATTAATGCCTTTGACAAAAGAGATCAAGTCAAGAAATAATTGGATGCTTGTGGAGCTGATATCATAGTACTGCAAGAAACCAAAACTTCTAATATCGTGTATGGATCTTCAATTCAAAAATGGGAAAAGTGGAAATCAGCTCATTCACTTGCTCAAGGAGCATCAGGGGATCTTATATTCTATGGAATGCTCAAACAGTTACCATAGACTCGGTAAAAAATGAAAGAAATTGGAAACTAATGAAGGTATCAAATTTTGACTTGAAATTCTAGTTGTTAAATGTATATGGACCTACTTCTGCAGTGGAAAATAAATTGCTATAGGATGCATTTACATAATTTTTGGATGATATAAGAGAGGAGAAGACAATATTTGTTGGTGATTTTAACGTAATTACTTCATTGCAAGAAAAGAAAGGAGGAATTTACCCACCTCCGAGAGCAATGGAATATTTTATAGCATTCATTCAAGATAATGCCTTAATGGACATATTTCTTGAAAAGGGAAAGTACACTTGGAAAACTAGAGAAAGGATTTCCTTTAGATTACAGAGTGACTGGATAGGTTCTTATCTTCACCAAATTGGTTCTCAAGGAGGAATACCTTGTCATCTGAGATCTTATCCTTTGTTGGGTCAAATCATTATGCCATATCTTTGGACATAAAAGCTACAAACTTTGATTCAAAGGTAAAACCATCTTTCAAACTTGAAAAGATGTGGTTTAGACATCTAGTTTTTTGGCCTCCTCTTCGCCAATGGTGGGAAAGTGCTTCATTTGTCAGAGGGTCTAAAATGTTTCAGCTATGTAAAAATTTGAACCATGTGAAACATCATATCATATTTTGGAATGTGCATGTCTTTAAGAATATTTTTGAGAAAAAATAAAAGGTGTTCAAAAAACTAACAATAATCAATGAAAAAAATATATCACAAGGTTTGGATGCTACCACTTTTGAGAAATAGAGAAATTTGCAGTTAGAATGGGTTGAACTAGTGGAAAGGGAAGAAGTCTATTGGAGACAAAAGTCCCAAGAATTGTGGTTAAAATAAGGGGATTGAAATGCCAAATGATTTCATAGATCAACTCAAATTAAGATCATTAAATATAGTTTTCACAATACAAGATAGCTCCATGGGTTCACTGCTCACTAAGATAGAGGAAATTCAAGTGGAAGGTATCAGATTTTTTTCAAAACTTTTGTCTACTCCAGAGAATCAGTCAGTAGATGCTAATAAGGATGGGGAAGAATTAATTGAATCCATACCAAAGTTAATCCTTAAAGAAGATAATGATTAGTTGTTGAAGTCTTTCACTCTTGAGGAGTTAAAGAATGTGGTGGTTTCCTTGCCAGCTGATAAGGCCCCAACACCTAATGGGTTCATTGCTCTATTCTTCCAAATATATTGGGACTTCATTGGTTTTGATCTGCTATTGGCATTAGAGGAATCAAGGAGATCTAGGACCATGCTAAATCAATTTAACACTACACATATAGCAATAATACCAAAAGTGAAAGACCCCAAATCATTTGTAGATTTTAGGCCAATATCTTTGTGCAATACAATTTACAAGATTTTCACAAAATCCATTTACCTTAGACTCCAGCCTTTAATAACAAAAATAATATCGCAAGAACAAGGTGGATTCATGCTCGGTAGGGAGACAACTGAAGGGACCTTTGTAGCTCATGAAGTATTGCATTCTATTAAAACTAACAATTTTTCATCCTTCATTATTAAATTGGACATGATGAAAGCCTATGATAGGGTGGATTGAGCATTCTTGATTCAAGTTTTATAAAATTTTGGTTTTAGAAATAAATGTGTAAGTGGATCCTTTCATGCTCAGTTAGTGCAAAAAATTTAGTCATTATAAATGGGTCTTGTTGATGCTAAAATTTGGAAAGGTAACAACCTTTATGGGAAACTCAGTTAATGGGGGGGCCAATTGTGCTAAACTGGGTGACCTCCAGATTTTTAAAGAAGTCAGCTTCTTCTGTAATTGGGGTTTTGAATGGGAAAGGAAGCAGATATAAAAATAAAATATCTAACTAGGTTGATGCACCAATATTTAGATATAAGGCAAGATAAATCTATCTTTTGAATGTGATTTAAGGGCCCGTTCAGCAATCTGCTATGTCCTAGAATGACAAAAATTAAAGATAGAAGCCTGAGTAATTCATCCAATGACATAAAATAATCTGCATACACATTCACTGAAAAGAGGAGTCAAAGACATGATCTAAACCACTAAACTTGGATTAAAATTATAGAAGTTCTACAAATAAACCATTAAAAACAATAATGGCATAGTATAAAGTTTATTAAATAGCTTAAGAAAATAGAAAGGCCAAACAATGGCATGGTCTATGAGTTCTTTTGCAATAATCTAAAAAACAGTAAAAGGCTTGGTGTCTCTTCTAAAGGTATGTCTCTTCTGAACCTTCTTTTAAAAGAAAGAAGCAATATTTATAGCCAACAATCCCACCACCTACCAAGCTAGTAACATAAAATATTCGGTATCCTGAGCAATGATGCAACAACAGATTCCCCTCGACCATTGTAATAGAAAATATTCGGGCCATCACATGTAAACACTCCCCAGCTAGATTCATCCCTTACAAATGATGGTTGTGGTCTGATCTTACCCTATGTAGACAAGTGTCACCTCCCAGTGGAGGTAGTTAGAACATATATCGGCATATTGTAGCTTGGTGTACACTCCACTCCTTCCTTTAATGAAGACCCGCTGAGGGGATACGTGGAAAAATTTTGTAGCCCATGGTTTATTCTCCCCTCCTTTTGATGAAATCTTACACCAAGAAGACACATAGCAACATGTTTACTATTGGCACCACCTATGGGGTCTACCAAACTTTTATGCAAATGAAGGCTATGTGGCATGTAGGCGGGGCACAACAAGAAAATGAAGGGAAGTAGTTGAAAATAGCCTGTGGTAAAGACATGTGGATGCATAGTGGGATTTGGTTGAGAAGTGAGGGGAAGAATCCCTTTGGAGAGCGTTGAGTAGCCATGTGGAAGCCACCAACAGAGTATAGAAAAAGAAGGTCGATGAAAGGCTAAGGGCAGAAAGTTGAACATATGAGGGTCAGGCTGGTACTTAGAAAAACACAAAAAATAAAACCCAAAGGGAGCTCGAAGAATTTTACATTCACAGATTTTGGCAACTACTACGGGCGTTTCACCTACAGAATGAGGAACCCAAAATTTTCTCTGTCTTGCAGACTAGAGCCTTATCCATTGGGCCACAGAGTCAGAACTTAGAAAGAGTTTCCTGCAGAGGTAGCCAGTTGGCCTTGGATGGCCTCGATACATCGCACAAATTCTCTTGTTCTCTGCCTAAGTCAAGCATTTCTTTATAAGGTAGCATCTCAGGTAAACCAACCCCTGACTCACATTGAAAAAGTAGTCGCACAATTAGATGAATGACACCTTCAATGTCTGTTGCGGTAGGAGGTTGGCTAAAACTCTAGAAAGCAGTTGGGTTCTGCTCCTTCTCTTCAATTTTCACCGCAATTAGCTCAGCTATGGCAACTAACTCATCCTTAAGAAATGGGGACAAGATGCCCATCTCATTTAGCTGGGAGAAATTTTCCCACATGTTATCCATAGTCCGATTCAAGATAGTTGTGCAGGCATTAGTATGAAGGATGGCCAAGTGGCAGTGGATGAATTTGTTCACCGTCTTGAAAACAACATTCTAATCCTTGATCCCTACCTTTGCTAAGTTTTCATCAAAGACCATATGTAGCTTGCTTAGCAAACTCTTTGCCTCAGGAACCCTTTCCATGATGAAACGTGAGAACTGCTCAATTGTTTTGTGAACCTCCCTACTCAATTTTGTCATTGCTGACATGAATTGGAGTGTTGGTTGTAGTGTTTGGCAAAAGGCCTTAACCTTTTCCTAGTATAAAATATATAACTATTGAGCTATTGGGATGAAGTCTAGCTGAGCAGCAGGGACCTGGGGAGCACTTCTTAGAAGGGAAATCTCTGCATCCTTTGAGTCAACATCCTCTGTCAATTTCACAATTATCCTATTTTTGGATGCAAGTTGTCCCTTAATGTTACTTAGCTCTTTGGACCAGTTTTCTTTAGCCATGCTCTTGTTTATTGACTTTGTTTCAAGGAAAATATTCATCTCTTGAAGCTCCTTTTATAATTGGGCCTTTTGGTCCTCAAAATCAGCATCCTTATCTTGCATATTTTGCTTGAATTGAGAACGCTACTATTCAAACTCTTTATCTTTTTGTTGCATCGCCTACTCCACCAAGGTTAACTGGTTATGATAGTCTTTGTTCCTCTTCCATAGCACATCGGCCAGGGTGAGGTAAATACATTGGAACTTTGCCAGTTCCTCCTGGAGACTGTTATGTTATACCTTTGTTGTTTACACCTTTTCTGATAAGCATGCAATATCTACCTCCATCACCTTTTCCTTTGCTTGCAGGAACTCGACTCTATCTTTCACAAGTCTCAGCTCCTCTTCTTTCTTTTTTAGTTGGTGACCAGACTTGAGGAAGTTTGTGGTCACTACCCACTACGTTTCTTCCATTAGTTCCACCTTGTCTTGTGGTTGGGCTGCTCTCAGATTAATTCCCATAGGATACATGTTGTAATCATCCGACAACATCTCCCCTTGTGGTTTGACAATATTCGTGTACATGATGGTGAAATTCAGCATTTCCTATGCTTCATTGTAAACAATATACACCTTTGGCTCCACTGCCCTTTTGTCACCCTTCACTTTTTTCTTCTAGATCCTAAGGGCCCGCACTTCCTTTGTAGCATCACCCTATGCTATAAATTGGGATGGCAACTGAACTAGACCACCTACAAAAGGTGCACTAGGAGGTATGGTGAAAGGGAATGTGAGGGTAGTGGCTTTGAGCACTTTCCTTTTAGGGAGATTGATAGTATGCAGAGAGAAATTGGAAATTTTCTAAAGTTCAATCTATGAACTAGTGGGAGAACTCATTGGTTGTTGCAGTGATTGTGGGCTCATGATAGACTCCAATTGTTGGGTGAATTGGATTGTGCTTGCTATAGTAGCAAGGGGGGTGTCAATAGAGGTCGCACTTGAGGAAAGAGAGGCAAGAGCAGATTGGGTAGCAGTGGAGGGTGTAAGGGTCTATAGAGGCGTTAAGAGAAATGACCTCATTTGGGAGAACTAGGAGAAACCACCCGCAACCATTGTGGTAGAGACATAAAAGGTAAGGCCTACACTTGTAGTGATGGGTGTCACAGAGACAACAAGGGCCACTAAAGATTATGAAGTTAGAGAAGAAGGAGCAAATGTTACCTATTGACTGGATGATTGCGGCTCCTAACTTGACACGGTTTCCTGGCCTATCGTGGGTGCTTTCGAACTCTCCCCAACAATTATTTCTATGTGCTATCATTTGGCAAGTGGGGTGTCCTCCACTGCTTCAGTTTCAGACTTTTGTTGGGTCACTCTTGTCCTTGTGGTAGCCTAGGTGAGTATTTTTGAATCTCTTGATTGATTCAGCCACACATTTGAAACTAACTAGATAGGTTGGTCTATTGCCTTTCTATTTTACTCAGTAGAGGCTAATGATACTTCAGATTCTTTCTCCTGGGGTTCTTCACTAGATTCATCGCCCTTGTCTGTGCTTGAGTGAGAAACTAGATGTTCATCATCCCATATCTCATCAAATTGGTCATCTAGCACCATGCTTCCATATTCAGCCTTGTGTTTTCCTGTCTCTTGCCGGTATACCTAGAAAGATCCAATTCTTTCCACACTCCATTCTTCTTCTTGTCATAACTTATTGAACAGGGTGGCTCCCATTTTTAGCTTCTCATCATACATCATATTGTGCCTATAGCACACATGCCCCATTCAAAATAGGGACCCTCTCTTTTCGCTTGAGCCAAGTCACTCTCATGTCGCCTCATTTTACATGCCCCTATTTTGATTTCTAGGTGATTGAGGAGCTATTGAGGAATCACCTTAAGTCAATCACATTTTTTCCCCTCCAAATTTTCTAAGTCCTAAGTCTTTGCGGGGTCCCCTTTGGCTGGTTACCTTCAAAGATTAATGTTGGTGTCCTTGGATCGGTGTGGGTCCACCCTTCCAGGCCACCACATGTGGAACTCGTTGATGTCTTCACCATTCTGGATGACAGACACCTGGTGTCCTCCCACCATGTGGGACCTGCACTTCGGTTGGCATTTTTCCATCAACAGTCGTTCTGGACAGAAATCACCTGACTGCCATCTGCCCATCAGATTCCGTCAACCTAAACGTCATTTTGAAGTGTCCATTCATTAACTAAATCGATCATCGTATGAACATTAATTGTGGGAATTTAATGCTAAAATTACCTATAATGTCATGCCTAACCTGTCATTTTCACCAAATTATTTTTGTAGTAAGGAGTCAGACCTCAGCCATCACCGTCGTCGCACCCGCAGCTTGCATTCGCTGAGTCTAGCATCTTGTACGAAATTTGACCATCATTCTATGCGGGATCGTCAGGTGAGTTCTTGTGCCACCTTTGTTTCTTCTAAATGGCAAAAAATGATTAAGTGTTTCTTCAGTAAAACGGTAAAACTAGGTAAAGAGGTAACTTTCATGTAAAACCCATCAGTCAAAACCTTAGAAAACTTTGAAAATAGTGATCTAAAGTCATTTAGAACTTGGCAGCTCTGCCTTCATTCTAGTTCATGTCAACCATGCCCTTTGGGCCCACTCAACCCTCTCGGTCATTCCCCTTTCCCTCAAAAATGTAAACTTTTCAAAATCGGCTATCGACCCCATCAGGCCCGCCTTCGTGGAGTGATCTTCCCTCTTGATCATCCAAGCTTCCAAATTTCACAAGTTAAAATAGGTCATCCATCACCCTTCGCTGATCTGTCGGTGTGGACCTTTGTGTATTTCGCCCTTTGAAATTTGTCGTTTCAAATGGCCATCTTACTAGGCCTTTCCAACCATTGGATCCCACCTAAGTTGTTGACAAAATGCAAACCGTAATTATTTCACAAGTTAAGCAGTGCATCTGTCAGCCCCATCGGGTCCAACTATGTGGGCTTTTTCCTTCTAAAAGCTCTTAAGATCCACCACTCCAAAATGGCCTTTCAAACCTGTCGCTCCACTTACCGAATCTTGCCCTTGCATCGGTCGTTCGGAAGCATTGCAAATCCATAAATGAAGAGAATGATCCACCATCCCCCTCAACCCCATTGACACGGCCCTCCACTTGCTACCGGTCATCACCTCCTCACCATCTTAAACGATCACTTGGTGCCATCCCTCCGACCATCGGACTCCATTGCCGAAAATATCGTTTAGGTTTAAGCATGCACAAAATGACTAAGTCTTGAGCTCTGCAGGTGAGGTCCTATGGACTTCCAACCACAGAACTTTGTTTGGCTTTTTCCATTCCAAATGGCCTTCAGCCCTCGTCTTCCCGTGCTATGGAACCTGACATTTTGTTCGCCTCTGGATTACTTAATTAAAATCAAACAAAATTAGATAGTCATGGCCCTCCGCAGACCCGACGCCGTGGGACTTCATCTATGGACCACCATGCCCTCTTAGCCATTCTACACAATCAATCCCTTGCATCCTTCCGCATCTTTCGGTCCACGCACTCCGTCATCCTTCAACCCTGTGATTCCCGCAATGCGGGATTCTATCTATGGGATGTCATCCTACTAGTGTTATTTTAATGGCAAAGACACTAAAATAGCTGCCAGCCTAGGGAAATCGACACCCCTAGGCTCGCCTTGCCCAATTTCCTCTAAACGAAAGATGAAGGTGATTTTTACAAGATTTCTTTGCCCTTTAAAGCATGAATTATCTGATATAATGTTGTTTTGCAGGATTTTGGCTAACATTCCTTGTACTTTATTCTTGTATCATTTACTACTCCCCTGGTTGTAGGATATATGGAACCAACTGTCGGATCCTTGGGGGTAGCCATAGAAAAAGAAAAGGGGAAGAAAATTGCAAAAGCACCTCACGGTAAGGAGGATAAAGACCAAATGAAGTACAAGTTCCAGGGGGAGCCCCTTAACTCCAAATTCATCACAGAATGGAAGGATATCTCATATACTAATCTGGGGCACATAGATATAGATGAGTTCAAATAAAGGGTTAGGCTCAATCCCAAGATGGAAAATGCCAAGAAAATTAGAAGTAGTGGGTTGGCCAAGGCTGCAGGGTTCCTGCCAGCCCTCATTGCTCCCAAACTTGTAATGGCCTACAGAGAGGTGTACCAGGCGGCCACCAAGACAATTGTGGACAGAGATGGAAACATATTGGTTTACTTGTCCACCAAGTCAATAGGGAAAAACTTTCGCATCCCTACCTTCACCGAAATGGAGCAAACCCCCAAGGAGTATGACCAACAGATGTGCGATGTAGATCCCCTCAGGTGCAAGAAATTAATTAATCAATATTGGTTGAAGGACAAGAGGGGCAGTGCTAATAAGGTACCTCAGGAACTCTTTTGCAATGACTTCTTCAAAGATTACCATGACTTGGTAACTCTTCTAAGTAGGGTTACGGGTCTTCTGACCACGGCCTTCTTTCAGCACTGGATGTTTTATTTCATTGAGGAAATCCATCCGGGGGGACAAATTTTTCTACTGGGCCGAAATGATCAGTGACTGCCTACATGACCAATTTGTGGTGGTGAAGAAAACTTTGAAGTTCTACATCAAATCGTACCTTGTCTACTTGCTTGTTGACCATACCCAATATAGGGGTTTATTTGCAGCACCAAATCCAGACCCACAAACAGTGCTAAAACTATATGACAAGTACCCTCAATTATAGTACAACAATTTCAAGAGGGAGTACTATAAGGTTAATGAAACCTTCCCATGACACATCATCAAATTGCTTGGGGGTGATCCTAAAAGGATAATTTCACATAGTGCAAGTTCCTTCATCCACCAGTTCAAATTCTTGTTTATAAAATTTCCAAAATTCACCTATATCTAAGCCAGGGGATTCTTGGATTAACCATATAAGTTTCCCCAGTATCCAAATGACCATATATTACTACTCGAAGTCTCCTAATAGTTGTAGCAATCACATACTCTTCTGAGTGACAAGCATAGGTCAGGGGTCCCCTATCCCCTCTCCTTCAGACAAGGATAGTATGAGCTCCACACATCTCAATGTGTGGAAAACTCTAACAAGGAGCTAAGTGAATACAATTTGGAGTTCTATACTGCTCGGCCACAAATGGATCTGTATGGAAAGCTAAGGAAAATGGTTGTTGTAGAGTATTCCCACTTGCATAATTTCGAGGACTTTTGGGAAAATTACAGGGATGACAAGGAGGTGCATATGTGACAATACATGTGCATGACGACCTACTTTGTCAAGATGGTCAAATTGTTTTATGTGTTGGAGCAAGTAGTTGAAGAAGAAAGCACAATGATGGACCCGAGGTACGATGTCGTCGCCAAATTTCAATTACTAGCAATATATTGGAATGAAGAGGAGGTCAATGACCTTGATATTATCACAAAGCCTGTTGAGGCCAGAACTAAACAATGGATTGATGGGAAAATTGCTCAATTGAAGTGGAAAGGAGTAGAGTTAACATTTGTAGAGCCCGAGCATCCACAAAAGGGTGAAACCGATAGTGTCACTACTAATGACACCTCTATAGGAGAGACCTCAACATATCCCCCCCTCACATCTAAAGATTAGCCTAAATCCAAGGGATCTTCAGGGAAGACTACAGAGGCTGGGACTTCAAAAAAGTCAAAGAAGTTGGGTGGTTTCACGGGGATGCCCACTATACAGGAGGACCCTCTCCGTGAGGGAGAATAGAAAATGAAGTCCCCACCTATCACACTTGTTTCCCCTGCTACAACTATTGCTTCCATTGCCACTACCCCACCAATTTCACAAGTAGGAGTTGCTACCTCTCCACCCACAGTGGACATCTTCGTCCACCTTGCCTCCACCCCTCCTACAACATAGGTTATAACTGTGGACTCCTCTTCTACCACTACTTCCCCACTTTCCTCATCATCTATTTCTCCATCATTGTCTCTTTCGGTTTCCACTATAGCAACCACAATGCCTGCTCTCACCCTTCCAAAAGCTTTTACCAAATACATGCAAAATATGCCATCAGAGCTTTCTGGAATTTTTGTGAACCTTGTGGTGCAGGCTGCCCTTTCCCATGCCATAACTGGTCTCTCGGTCCCTCCTCCTCCTACTGATCTACCCTTGATGGAGGCTACAATGCAAATTTGTAAAGAATTGGATAGGAAGCAAAGGGAAGCAGTCAAGAAGTTGGAGGAAGAAGTGGATGACTATCATGAGCATCCCATATTTGAGCATCTAGTAACTGATGAGGTCATCTATGAATCCTCTAAGGAGGAAGATGAGGATTCAAACACAAGGGTTATTGAGGAGACCTTTGATCCCAACCTTGAAGAGGAGTTGGCTTGGCAGCTCAAAGATGTTGAAGAGAAAGAGGCTGAAACTTGATTGCCATTGAAGAGAAGGGTGCTGACACGAAAATGGACACTGAACTTCCAACAGGGGAGCAAGATCAAAGCCCCAAACATGATGAAAGGATGCCTCTTCCCAAAGAGCAAGAAGAGGGAGAGAAAGAAAAGAAAGATGAAGACAAGCTTGAAGGAGAGGCTGAAATAAGGGAGGATACAGGGTCAGAACATCATGAGGAGCATGGACACGAGGAAGAAGGAGAAGAAACCTCCGACAAGGAACCTAGTCACAAGAAGCATGAGGTTGTTGGATCCCCAAAGAAAGTGACAGTAGTCACCCAGGATTCAGATGAAGAAGAAGGGGAGAAGCAGGAACAAGAGGCCTCAAGAAAGAAGACATCACAAATTCAGCATGCCCATGAAGAAGAGGGTGATCATGAATTATCAAAGAAGGAAACTCGGATACCTGAGTGGCTCGAGAAGCAATTAGAAAAGAAAACCCCACCTCTAACTGAAGGCCATCCTAGCTCAAGATCAAATTAATATAGAGAAAAAGAAGAAGCCTAAGATCAGGCCTCAGCTAACTATGGACACCTTAGGATCGAGAAATGTACAAATCGCCACCCCGATAGCGGGTGAGGAGGGAGTAAGATATAATATCTCTACCATTGATCTAGGGACAGCGATGAGGGAGTAGAAGATCAATCATCTCCAAGGATTTGTTGCCACCATTGTGCACTAGATGAATAAGGACAAGACCTCCAAGGAGGAGCTCAAGGCATAGGTGGTGGATCTAACAACATACATTTAGCAATGGTCCCTAGCTGACGAGCTCCCTACAATGTCCATAGCTACCACATTGCTACTATTAGAGGAACATATCAGCAAGCTGGAGAAAAGAAAGAGTTGGACCAAGGCCAATGAATATTGGTTTAGACAAGTTCTCTATAATGGGAACATGGATATTGGATGGGCTATTAGAACAGAAAACAAGTTTACGGAAGTGTGGAAGTATGTTGAGGATATGAGAAAAACTTGCCTTGACTTCCCAAAGATATATAGGATTACATATCCTAAATTTTGAGGCAATCCTCAAGCTGGCCGAGAAAATGGTGAAGAAGGAGCTTGAATTTGAAGAGAGTGATTTTTGGCTTGTGGAGGATTGGAGACTGGGGCTCACTCATAGAGAGGAAATCTTAGAGCAGGTGCTCCATGAGGTGGAATAGGATCTTGATTGGGTAAAAGAAATCAAAATGGCATGTGAGGAGTACCTCAAGCTAATGACGGATTTTGACATGCCTACTGCTGAGATGGATCCGGAGAAGGTAAGGCCCTACTTCCATAAGAATATGGAAGATGGAACTTCGAGTGAGCTCACAACATATTTCATGGGTTTTTCTTCTTGTTCCTTCACCTAGTCAGAGAAGATGGTGCAAAATACAACCAAATATAACGAAGATTGGAATACTCTCACTCGTCAGTCCAAGAAGCTGAATTTCCAGGTGCTTCAATCAAATATCTTGGAGTGGGGTAAGCTTCTTCCTTTGATTGGAATATTTTTGAAGTATGCCACACTGCAAAAAGAAGCCGGAAAGCTTATTATTGAGCATGAGTTTCTCACTATGTAGCTGCAGCCAAAGAAAAAACAACAATCTCCTAAATGATGAAAGAGCTATAGTGCTGCCACAAAAGACAAAATAGGCTAGAAGACAAAGAATGTATTTTAAATTGTAAAATATTTGGGGGTAGGTGAAACCCTAGTGTAAAGTGAATCCTGGCTACACAATGAAATAAAATCTTGGCCACTCATTTTTCTTTTTTAAAACTATAAATAGGGGTATCCTCCTCTCATTTGAGTTGAGTTTTTGTAAAGGCATGCTACAAAATTTTTAATAGAAGTTCATTGGCTTTTGGTTCCAGACTCTTGAGTTTCTATTGCATGTTACATGGCTCATCTCCCATAGATAGCTGATTTAGAAGGATTTACTTTTTTTGTTTAGAATTTTTTAGTTTGCTCTAATAAATTAGTTGATGTTGTTCAATGATTGTGTAGCATTTTGTTGTGTTGATGCCTTTTTTTCCATATTTTTTCTTGTTTACTAATGGTAGATGGCTGTGTAAACTTAGTCTAGGCATATATTGAAAGTTTCTCCAAAATTCTATCTTTTGTTCATGTATGTTTATGGTGAATGAATGATTGAATATTTGTAGTCCTTAGAAGCTTGCACAAGTTTCATAATACTGTGAGTTAATCTGGTTAAGTGAAATTATGTTTTAAGGAAGTTTTCCATAGTAGAATCCTCCATGATCATTGTTCATTGCTAGTTTTAGATCTAGGAACCTCTTCCCTTCCCTGACTTTTTCCTTCTTTTTTTAATAAACAACCTATTCTAAGTTTCATTGCACATTGTAAAGAAAAATCTCAAGATAAGATAGGAGTCTAAGATCATTGTCTGAACCTGTAGAAAATTGCACACTAACTTCCCATCTCAAGAACTCCATCCTAAGATCCAACTTCCTTCCAGCCCGACTTTTGTAATTTTTCCCTATGATTACCAACAAAATCACATTTAAACCATTGAGATATTCCATGTATGTCATGATCTGACACCCGAGAGACCTTGGGGTGATTTTCAGCAACTTGTTGTTGGAGTTCTCCTTTCAAGAGAGGTGATGCACCTACGCATTACCTATGTTGAGAAAGTGCTAAAACACCCATCAACAAAACTAGTGCTAGAAGGAGGGCCTCTTTGGAGCTAAGCTGGATCGAATTAGATCATTCTCCCCAGAAAGATTTTACAAAGTATTAATGTCTACACTGAACAAAAGGGAATTTCAAGAGCTACCACCCCCTACTTGAGAAAGAAGAGCTAAAAGAGGTGAAGCATCCACCTCCAATACATTTGACCGACCCATTTCACCTTCACCATCATCCTCTCCCTCCTTCCATTCACCTCTGCCTTCTCCTTCATCCTTGCTAGCGCATCTCTCTTCTCACCTGCTTCAAATAGCCTTCCAGGTTGTCGCTTCCCATGGCTTAGGCATTGCTTTTCAACCCAACATAGCTCCCTTTTTGGGTGCTATCCCAGTAACTGTTGTCATCAATTTGCAGCCCCAATTCAATCTAGCGCAACCACCTCCACCACTGCCTCCCATGGAATGGTTAGGCAACAATCTGTCTCCTTGGGCCTTCAACCTTTACCATGATATGCCAAAGAATCTAGAGGGCTTACGCACAATGTTCAACCCATGGGACCCACAAAGGACAGCAAAAGAACACATTAAGATCTTTTAGATAGCCTTGAAGAATATGCAGATCATACATGAGGATGTTGCTTTCTGGCTCTTTCCCTACTCCTTGGGGGAGGAGGCCTTTTATTGGTACGTCCAATTTCTGACGGGATCAATTAACACATAGGTTCTTCTAAAGGATGCTTTCTTGGAGAAATTCAAGATCCCAATCAGCCCTTCAGAATTGTATCGACAGTTTATGTCTGTCCAGAGGGAGATCAATGAACCAATCAACTCCTCCAATGATCAATTCCACTAGGCATACACCAAGTTGCAACCCCCATATGCATTCAACAATACCATTGATCTACCCATGTACTATGCAACATTTGATAACCTCATAGCAGCATTGGTGAAAAGGATGCAACCACCTCCTGTCAGACTAGTGGATGCTTGCACGAAGGCTATCATAGCCAGCATCGACTTAGGGCAGAATATTTCTAGTTTGTTGCCCTCCTTGGGACAAGTTTCTCATCCCACATAGATTCAAGGACTTACTCAATCTCTGCATCATCAAGCGCCCCTCATGAATCCAGTGCCACATCTACCCATAGTGCCTCATCCAGGGTAGCCTATAAGCCAAGCACCCTTGGTTCCTCATTATTTGCAACCCCAATAGTCACAAATTCATGCTCAACTACCCCAAGTGTTGGCATACCTTCAAGCTTCTGAGTTCTCATCTATTCACCAAAATCAACCAGTAGTGCAACCGGTTTTCCTTTAGAATTCAATCGAGAAGCCTAGTAGTATGAAGAAGGGCTAGATCGATGAGCTAATGGAAATGATTAAGAAAATATCTATGGATATGACTCACTTGAGGAATCAAAACAATCAATTGCAAGCCTCACAAAGAAGCATCCCGGCCAACCTCAATCATGACAGCCATGACGGTCATGACAACCGTGATACTGGTACATCTTCCAGACAAAATTATGAAAGAGGCCATAATTTGGGGTAGAAATTTGACAGAAGGCCTTCCCAGAGGTAGAAGCGAACATGGAATACCAAGCCAAACAATGGATGAATTCCTACACCCTTGGACCAGCCTAGCAACAATGACAAGACTACGAGTGAAGTATACCTAGCTAAGGCTGCCTTGTTCGGCTAGTGTCGTATCCATAAAAGGAGTCGACATTCTGAATTAGATTGTCCAGAATTCTAGATGGACACGGAGATTTTTTAGATTTAGGTCCAAAATTTTGTAGACAATTCGGGATGCAGGGACATCATTCCATCAGAACCATATGATTCCTCGGTGCTGGTGATCAACCAAGCTCCTTTCTCGAAGGCTAAGAGAAACATGCCAAAAAAGAAGGATGTTGCCCCAAGTGATGACAAAGCAGAAGAGGTAAGTACTGAAAGTCCTTTGGCCCAGCTTTTCAATTCAATGGATAATGGTCTAGTAGACAAAGAAGAGCTAAGAGAGGATTAAGTTCACATGTTTCACCAAAGGACTACCCCATATGATTTAAGAAAGAGGCAAGCAAGCAACCAAGTAGGTGGTCCTTTTACCACTTCTACTCGACCTAATAACTTTAGTACCCCTCTTGACCCACATGCCATCAACAACCTAGGCTATCCACATGTACCTATGTGGTACTTTAACAATAATAGGCAGCAGGGTCAAAACCAAAATCAGCCCACTAGCTCCTCCCATAGTACCACTTATGATGCTGAAATTGAGCAAATGGGAGAATATGTTGCAGAGGAATTTAAGAAGGTCAAGTTAAGTGTATTGGCCTTTGAATTGCTTAAGGTCTCGAACGTTAGGAATTCCTTTTTAGAATAATCAATGGGGCCCCTTCATCTAGGTCAACTCAAGAAGCACCCACCAAGAGGGTCTCCTTTGAGGATTCACAGAGTGAGCCTATCATCCGACATGTTTTCAACAAGAAGGCAGACCCGCCTTCAAATCAGCAGACAAAAAAACAACCCACCAAGGAAATGGAACAGGCCCAAACTCAAAGCAAAGGCAATGATAATGACAAAGGTTAGGTTTCCCAAGTGGACATCTCTAGAGGGTTGTTTCAAGGAAAATTTGAAACCCCTCCCTTCTTGACCACCATCAAAATATTTGCAAAGAATCTTCACAATTGTTTGCTTGATTTTAGAGCCTCCGCCAACGTCATACCCTTGAGTGTGTGCAAGGCTTTGGGAATAGTTCCAACTCCTTCCAGGTGCAAAGTGACACAACTTGATAAAATTGAGATCAACATAGCTGGTGAGATCAATAAAATACCCATGCAAGTTGATGTTGATCCAAGGATACAACAAACCATTGACAACTAATTTGTTGATATACCCGACACCTATGGTATTATCTTAGGAAGGGATTTTTCTTGAGCATTGAATTGATATGCTACCCTAGACTATTCCCACTTGTGGCTACCATGGAAAAGGATGCCAAACCAGATCCATATAGATCAGGAGCCACACATGAAGTTCATGATTACGGAATACAACATTAATGAAGTGTTATTTGCTGAAACGAAATTAGGGAATTACTGCCTTGTGGCATATTCAGATGAGAAAGAATGCTATGAAGAAGATGTGGTTGAGGAAGTCCTTGTATTGAGTAGCCCACTTTTCAACTTAGCCAACGTTCCTCAAAGCACATAAATGCTAATTGAATCAGACAAAAAGGATTTTGGTGAAGATGACAGCCTTAGATTACTAGATGGCTTCCAAGATTTTATGGAAAAATGTGTGCAAGATCAGCTCAATTTGGGGGCTTGAATGAATTTTCAAGAACTCCTATTGCCTAGTTGGTGCAGGGTACATAATGTTTCCCATTCAGAATTTGAGTGTTGCTTGTGCCAAACAGCGATTGAACACATCAAAGGACAGGTCACTCCTAAGGAGGGGATTCAATTGACCCCCCTAGATTAAAGCCACTTTGAAACAACCGAACCAGATGAATGTGAAATCCACTTTGAGAAACCAGTCACATTTGGGGGTGAAGTTCTGCATATATGTAGTCTTCTCCTTGGTGAGCCAGTTGAAACCATCATCCCCTTGTAAATATTGCAAAATAAAAGTCAAGAAATAGTCTAAAAATGCATAATAGTCATAGGTAGAAGAGAGGAGAGGAGTCCATACATAAATCAGCCTTCATTTTCCCGACTCATCAAAAATAGACAACCTCATATACTTCTTAAAGAAATCAGGGTTTTGGTACAAAAACATGTGAGCAAGGAAGGAAAGAAACCTAAACTTTCATTGCATTGGGTAATCCTTGATTTTCCCTAGCATCTCATCAACAAGGTATTCTACAAAGTCATACCAGAAAAAAGGTATGTTGCTTGCGGAACTAAAACCCCTGACCCAACTGAAATTTGTGCACATCCTTGTCAGCATCCAGACCGCAGACGAATTCCAACATTGAGAATGCATCATGCATGTCCATGGGGAGGGCGATGAGCAACATCAGAATATTTTGTGGCTTTTGATGATCTACATCAGGTTTGTTGGTTTCTTTGTTGTAAAATTCCAAAGCCTTTTTCATGCCTCTCCATGTTACCTCTCCCTTTGTTGGGTTGAATGACTCTACTTCTTATGTTCTCGAGTCAGGGTGAGGGATGCACAACATATTCTAGATAGCTTCCAAACAAATATTGACCTTTAATGTGTGACCCTTGATGGTTTTGGTGCATGGGTTGAAACGTTTGATGGTCGTATCAACTAGTTCTGAGAAATAATGAAAAATGGGACCATATATTACGGGATCCTATTGTACCATAGATTTTGAGACAATGACTTCGGGCCAGAGGATACCTTTATTCTTTCACAGGCTGCCTCCCTCATATTCTTGGGGTTTTTTGCAAGGATGGGATCATGAATATTATCCCAATCCTCCTTAATTTTTCTATGATCTTTGTACTTTTTAGGCTTCTCCAAAACCTTCGTATCATCCCATTCTAGCTTCTTTGGTGTACCAAGTGAAGCATAAGAAAGGTTGTCAAAGATGTAGACGGTTGATGCTCTATGCATATCATCAAAAAAGCTCTATGTTTCTTCTCCCTGAGCCTCTACTCGTGATTATATTTGGGAACTCTCTACCATTTCCTTTGGCTATAGATTTTTACCTAATCAAATTTTCTCCAACTTACCTCGGCTCAAGTTGCACTTAAAATTTCTTTTTCTTTGGGCAATGTTTTCTGAAAGGCATTCACAATACAAAAAACCTTTCGCATGTGATACTTAGCTATTTCCTTCTTTGGGTGGCCAACAACGCTCACCTACTTGCATTAAATTCGGCATGAACTACCAGTTATTTGCTCATGTGAAGCGGATTACTTGCCATTTTTAAATGGAAAGTGTACACATCTAAAAATGGTCACGGTCGATCAAACCTGTTAATTAATTAAATATGAATTATTTAATTAATGTTTCTTAAGTCCTCTACATATAAATAAATTTAATTATTTATTTATATTGTTCATTTTCTAATTCTTCTAAATTAAATAAATAAATTTATTTATTTAATTAATGCTATCTTCCTCTTAATTAATTAAATAGATTTTACAATCTATTTACATTAATTATCAAAGTTTAAATTCTAAATTTAAATGATTATTCTTCCCTCCACATTTAATTAAATATTTTCAATATTTAATCATTTTCCAAATTCCCACTTCTCTCACAAAAATTAAATATTTTCAATATTTAATTAAAAGGCTTTTTCCTTTTTCTCATAATTAAATATTTACAATATTTAATTAAAGCCTTTTCACATTTCTCTCACACATAATTAAATATTTACTTATTTAATTATGAGACACCTTTCAAATTGTCTCTTCATTTTTCTGTCTCTCAAAATTCTGCCTTCTTTTCGAATTCTCGATCTCTCACCGTTCATTCGAATAGGTTTGAACTCGATCGTCGATCTTGGCCAATCGAATTCCTACCTTCAAAAATCTATAAATACGGCTCTTTCATGAGCTAAAAAGGACCTCGAATCTCATACTTTCATGCGTAGTTATTATAGTCGCATATTAAGCATTTCATAGCATTTCAATTCAATAAGCTCAATCTTGTAGATGCATATGCATTTTAATAATCTCATTCTCTCAAGTGCCATTCTATAAGCTGTGTTTGCACAACTGAGAGCAAACATATTGAAGCGAATCCTTGGAGATAGAGGACAATGGAACGAATTTGAAGAAGCTGTTGTTTAGAGTTTGCATTTACTTTATTAATTTAGTTTTCTTCAATCTAATGTTGCATTGGTGTATTAGATTAGATTCAATTTAATTGACACATTTTCTCATACACATTTTTTGGTGCCCACCATGGGGCATCCCCCCATATTAATCTTTTTCTTGCAGAAAATCGTATGTTTTTACAGATGACGGACTGAAAAATTCACTTTGGCGCATACGATCCTCGGTTTAGCGCATCCATAGACAGTTTCAGATTATTTTGACGCATCCACAGACTATTTTCACGCATCCAGAGACTGTTTTAGCGCATTTGGCACCTGTTTTAGCGCATACGAGCCTTCTTTTAGCGCATCTCGGTTCTATTTTAGTGCATACGGGCCTTCTTTTAGTGCATCTAGGTTCTGTTTTAGCGCATACGAGCTTTGTTTTAGCGCATAGATTTCAGTTTTGCACTTTTAAAATTTTAAAGGACCATGGAGCATGAAAATGAAAGAAAAAGCATTATCACATGATTGTAACAAGTGTTTTTAAAAACTTTAGGAGCAATTATAATCTCATTCTTAAATCATTGTCTGGATCTGACGCGACCGCGGCCAGAGGTTTTTATTGATGTATGAGGAATAAAATCAACCGATCCTAGGGTAGACACTTAATTTTGAATTAACCAATCCTAGGATAGTCACCAAACATATTTTCTTTTGGTTAAAATAAATCCCATGTTTTTAGTGAAGCAACATCTTCAATTAGAATAGAAAATCTTTCAATTTGGGATTTAAAATTGAACCATTATTTGCATGTTGTGATTGTGGGTAATAGGTCTATGCTCTCCCCTTAACTGGGTGATCAGAATACCAGACTTACCTTTTATTTTATGCAATTTAATGCTTTATTACATCCTTTAGAAGGCCTGCCGTAGTGGGAAAAAGTACTCACCCTACGGGAACGACCTAAGTGGGAACACCTAAAGCCAAGGTTTCCAACCCACTATAATCAAAAGTAAGTTGTGTATCAAAATCCAACTTGATGGCAATAGATAGGATAACCATCCCCAAAGCCTTTGTTCTAAAGGTTGGGAGGTCTCTCGAGGGAGTATATCTATTGTCACCTCGAATGGAAAGACTTACTAAGAACCTAGTGTAGAGGCCAGCCGTGTCAGTAACCAAACATCATTTTGATCATAGTGCAAGGGGAGGGAAGAATCTCCCCCCAAGACACTCACCATATAGTCACCACCGATTGTTTTCTCAAGGGATTTGGTATCCACTTCCATCACTTTGAGTACACACCTGGAAAAGACAAAAACACGGGCGCCCTCTAGGGGGTGACATGGCTGTGTGAGTCGACACAATTTTAAGCTATGGGTTGTGATTACTATGATGACCTATTTGACAAATTAAGAGTGAGTCTGATTGATATGCTTATCTTGTTCAAAACCTGTGGAAATCTCAAAGAACATACACTCTTTGTTTAGATTCTAGGATTAACAAAACAACTGTCTGCTTCTCTATGTTGTGTTTTTTACATTTAAATCAGATTAAGATCATCCAAAAACTTTAAAACATGGTTCATAGTAAAGAAAATCTTGTTCTTAGGATTTATGGAAATAGCTTAAATCAAGAGATAACAGAAGATATGCTCTTAGAAGCTGAACAAGATCCACAGTTTTTCTGAGATATGGAAAAGATCTTAGAGAAAAATAAAGATGGATACTTTCTTTTATTGGCAAAAAAAGGTGCCAAATTGCCCTCTAACTACAATATGGAGAAAATTAAAGAGAATCCTAAAAAGAAGTAAATTCCCTTAAACGATCTTAGTACTCTTACCCATAAAGTAAGAGCACTCCAAAGGCAAGTCAAGGAAATGGACGGGGGTACAACTAAAAAGTCCTTTGACGGAAATATGAACGTGACCTTTTCTCCTCCAAAAACAACATCAACCAAATCCAATGTTTCTAAATTTTCATAATGGTTAAAAGGGAAGCCCAAATCTAAACCATCAAATAACATTGACCAATCCTATCATGCCATGCATTTATCTTCATTCCCCATAATTCAAAATGAACCTCATGGTTCTTTCACCCAATTCAATGATCCCATTCAATTTCCTTCTTCTATCATATTCTCTACATCCAATAATTCATTTCAATCTACACATCTCGATCAAAACATTCTTTCTACTCCATCCCATGATACCAAAATTCTACAAACCCTTCCAATCTTTGATCAAGATCCCATATCTCAAGAATCATATGATGATCCCCTCCTTTCATTATTCACCCATGATAATCCTCTTCCATCTCAAGAACAAAATATTCTTCTAAGTCCTCCCTCCACCCCATCTTATGAATCAATCACATCCCAAGAGCATGACAATTCTTCCATCCTATCCAAAGCTTCCCTTCCATCTAATGATCAAGCTACTCCATCTCCTTCATCTAATGATGCTTTTTCAAGTCAAGATCAAAGTATCCCATCATCTTCATGTCAAGGGCTCATCACACCTCTTCAAGAAATGCCAACATCATTTGATCATATGGTTGAAAACATTGGAAATTTCTCCACCATAACTATTGGAGATAATGACAAAATCAATCCATTAATGAGCACTGTGAAGATATGTCTAGCCCATCTAGTGATCAATCAACATTTATCAAGAGCCATCTTTTAGTTATGATCAAAACCCCTCCTACAAAGATCTATTTCAAGGAGTGTTGACGATATTTGATCCTATTGACATAATGCATGATCCATTAACCAATGATCATATTGAAAATGTCTCTACAATGCCTAATGAGTTAGAGGACATATCTCAAGAACATATTTCAAAGCATGATCAACAGCTATCACCAAGGTCTAGCAATGGTCCCTCCCAAGGAATATTGACATCCTTCGACCTCACGGTTGTGAATAATGAAAGAATCCTCAACTCACCATTTGATCCAAGTCCACTCAAAGATCAAGAGAATATTGAGCCACTTCCCATGTCTTATGACGATGTCCAAAAACCCTTTGAAAGAAATCCATCCTTTGAAATCGACCCATGTCAAGAACTTGATCCAAAAAATGTCAAAAGTAATTCCAGAATTAGTCAAAATCAAGGATTCGTATCTCCAAGCTGCTACAATGATATAATGGACACTCTCTTATCCATACAAGATGACCATGTCCATATAGCACATACTCATCCATCTACCCATGAGATGCTTTCTTTGGATGGACACATAGATGATCTTCTTTCAAAACAAGAGTCTCATACTCTTATTGAGGAACAAGAGTCCCCTATTCTTAACATTTGTACACATGATCAAGAAATAGAGAAATCCAAACACATGTCAAAAATGGGTCATGAAAAATTCTACAAAAATTTTGAATCAGAAGCATCATGTGAAAGCATATCAAGAATGAATCATGAGGAACGCTTTTACAAGGACAGTGAAGCATCAACACCTCTTGAAGGAGAATTACAATCTGATATTTCACAAGATCAAGCTAAGGATATGAATCAAGCATTTATCCCACAGATAAAGGATCCTATCACTTATAAAGTTGGATCACTCACCTTTGTAAGGGAAAATCATCTTATCAATAAAGGAGCTATCACCTTTGAATATTCACCACAGAGCAAAGAAGGAGCAACACCTTGTTTCCAAGGGAAATCATATCCTATTGCAAATAGGATTTTTCAGCAGTTGAATTATCAAGGCGGAGGATTAGGCCTACATGAACAAGGCATCCTAGAACCAGTGTAGATTATTGGAAATTGTAAAAATCAAGGCCTTGGTTATTCAAAAATCAAGGGATCTCACCATATCAGTAATACTTTCATGAAATTGGGGGCAACTTCGTCTCAAGCAAATGTCAACATAGAAGGCACAAAGAATCTTTATGATGAGACCAATGCCAATACTGCAACCAGCCACGTCATAAATCTTCATCCACCCATCACCCCATCCACAAATTGGGACCAACATCAAAAGAAAGACTTGAATCAAAAAATGAAGAACGTTATCAAAGAAGAAGAAGCTAAGAATCATATCAAGCCAATCAAATACACTTGGATACCAAAAAATACAAAGAAAGATTATCCTTATCAAACTCCATCAGTTAAAGAAACTATGGGGCAAAATCAAAAAGGGAAAAGTATCCATCAAAGATGTCCACAAAGGGAAAATAAAGCTTCTCAAGCAACATACAAAGTGTATCAAGCAGTTGGTCCTAATTCCACGCACATTTCCATATCCACTCATTATTGCTCATCTTCCCAAGTTTGGAGAGTCAAAGGTTCCAAACTATCGACCAATCCATCTTTTACTCCTAAAAATACTCCATCCACGCCTCCACGCATGATATCCAATTCTCACATTGACCATGTATTGGCAACAACCCTTCATCATAAGGATTCAGAAGGCACTCTATCGCGATGTGCGCACAAAGATGAGGTTAACTCCGATATCAGCAAAGCAGATCAGGGATCTCAAAAGTTGCTTTCAAGTGCATGTATCTTGGCAAAGTAGCTTCTTCAAGTAGGATATCGATGGCACATTATGATAGAAGCATCAACATCAACACCACCAAGTGGTTCAACATCAACTTAGAATCTCTTAGAAAATACAAAAAAAAAATCAAAAAAATGTCTTGAAAAAAAGGGTTACCTTGATGAAAACCTGGCAAATAGGCATCTTGGTGACAACAAAAAAAATCAAAAATACAAAAAAATAAATAAAATCAAATCAAAAAAAAAAGGATTGAAAACAGTAAAGAAAAAAATCATCCTCTAGTGAAAACCATTTCGATGGCGCTTTGGACAATTACCATGATGAAAACCTAGCAAACAGGCGTCATGTGTAGAATCGAGCATCTATGTGGGCTATTTCAAGAGAAAGAATCTCATCCATAATAAAGCCAACATTCCAGCCATATCAGTTGTTCATCCATGAACCGTTTATCCAATCCATTACCATCTATCTACCTTATCTTGATCTTGATGAAAATTTTGATAAACACTTTACACTTGTTTATGGTAAACATCTTGACATGGGTCATTTTCATTGATCCTATCCAATCCAAATGGTATCTGAGCCTTGAAGCACTATCCAAGTGACCATTCTTGTGTTCGAACACCTTATCTTGTCACAAGATAATCCTTGGAATCCTTTGCATGCTTACAGTATCTATCCATACACCTATTCAAGAATCCACCCATGGCCATTCCATGCATTGCTAGACACTAGGGGAAAATGTTTACATCTTGTTTTTGGAATGAATCTTGATATACATCCTCCAACTTATGTGGTGATCTGAACATTGGAAGACGTAAAATTGAATTGGTCAAGCATTTGCGAGCCAAAAGATCCAAATCCCTAGCCCATGGCATATTTTGACAGGAAGATGCTCCTTATCAAGTTTTATCTTTCATTGAATATCAATCTAAACAATTCATATCAGTCACATCTAACTTGTGTTTCAGTGTCACATCAAATCATCAAAATAATTTTGTTCCAAATCAAGCTTCATCAATCTTGATCAATTGAATCCAATCAATTATCACGTTGTTTGACTTAACACACTTAGTCAAACTACCATCTTGTGAATGAGTTTACTCTAGGATAACACAACTTCCTTGGGTTTATAGGTTCATTATCATCCTCATTTGACTTAACACACTTAGTCAAACTATCAATCCATCAATCTGATTAATCAACCTTAGCTTGGTTTTCAACAAAATCTCAAAACAAAGCACTGATATCATCATGCATGTCCATATCCAAATCATCAACATCCAAAAAAATTAGAAAACATCAAAATTCAAAAAAATCAAAATATTCCTAAAATCCAAAGAAAAATCAATAAATCATATGCTTTCATCAATAAAATGGTCATGTCTCACCCTAGACTAGGGGCAAAATCCTGAACTCATTGGGGGAAATCATCTCTTTTAAGAAAACAAGCAACATGTGTCAATTATCAAGTATCATATCAACAATCGAATATCCAATCAAGCCTGGTCAAAACAACTTTGAGACATGTCATACCTTGAAACAGAAACAAACTGGATGATCTTAATCTGAATAAAATGACTAATAAACTTAAAGCAAAATGTTGAAATTGTTGTTTTGATATTTGATGATGTCATATCGTTGGAGTGGTTTAATGATGTACTGAACTAGAATCACAAGGAAGAAGTATGATTTTGCTTTGCTTGTTGTTTGTAAGATAATAATTAGTATGATGCAAATTGGTCATGGGACATGCTCTACAATGTATCATTGATGACATTTCGGAATTTGCATAGGAAAATGGTTAACTTTTGTCTATTTATGCAAGCAATACTCAGGTCATTTTGGTTCAATTATACCTTGATTCTTGTATTAACTTGCTACATTAAACATTATGGAAGCAGTACTCAGGTCATCATTGGTGCTAACATACCCTTTGATGCTTGTACTAACTTTCAACATATCAAAAGGCTCAATGATGACAACTAAACACAGCAGGAAATGGCAACAAGGAGAATGGTTCATTATTTCATTTAGGATTGCATAATTCATTATTAGGACTGTATAATGCATTTGCATTTTGAGGTTCTGTTTAAATAGATTTTTGAGGGTTGGCCACATTCTTGAATATCTTTTTCAGACAATGGTTGAGTATGACTGGACATTTGTCACATCTCAATCATTTCATCCAATCATTTCTTCCAATCTCATCTTATCAATCAATTCAATCTAGCATAAATCATTTAATCATACCGTTGGTCTTGTTCCTAGCCTTACTGCAAGCCTCAATAATCATCATCATCATCGAGATGTATCCTTCCCTAATCAACAACACTATCAATATCATCAAGCAATCATGCAAATCAATCAGCAATGGATATCATCAATCAATCAATACATCAAGCAAGTTCAAATCAATTTCTATTTGTTTTTCATATCGCATGGAAACAAATTTAACAGTCATCATGACTCAATTTTCCTTTCAATCAGGAAAGCAAATCTATCAAGCCTTTCAATCAGGAAAGCATATCTATGTTTCTATTTATTTTTCATATCGCATGGAAACAAATTTAATAGTCATCGCGACTCAATCTATCAAGCCTTTCAATCAGGAAAGCAAATCAATCTCGTCTACTATTTGTTTTTCATATCGCATGGAAGCAAATTTATCAATCAAAAAGCATCATCAATCGGGGCAAAATCAAAGTTCTTCATCTTCATATCAATCTTTCAATAGGGGTTTTCATCAAATCATCTTTATCAGTCGATGAATCAGATAGCAAACCAGTAAAAATTTCCAAAAATCATCTTTATCCGATTCATCACCCGAGGGGGCATATAGTGTCATCAACAATATTTTTCAAAGTCAGGGGCAAATTCTTTGAAGCAATGCGTAAAACACATCACTTCAAAGAGGGGAAAAATGTACACATCTAAAAATGGTCACGATTGATCGAACCTGTTAATTAATTAAATATGAATTATTTAATTTATGTTTCTTAAGTCCTCTACATATAAATAAATTTAATTATTTATTTATATTGTTCATTTTCTAATTCTTCTAAATTAATTAAATAAATTTATTTAATTAATTAATGCTATCTTCCTCTTAATTAATTAAATAGATTTTACAATCTATTTACATTAATTATCAAAGTTTAAATTCTAAATTTAAATGATTATTCTTCCCTCCACATTTAATTAAATATTTTCAATATTTAATCATTTTCCAAATTCCCACTTCTCTCACAAAAATTAAATATTCTCAATATTTAATTAAAAGGCTTTTTCCTTTTTCTCATAATTAAATAATTAAAGCCTTTTCACATTTCTCTCACACATAATTAAATATTTACTTATTTAATTATGAGAGACACCTTTCAAATTGTCTCTTCATTTTTCTGTCTCTCAGAATTCTGCCTTCTTTTCGAATTCTCGATCTCTCACTGTTCATTCCAACAGGTTTGAACTCGACCGTCGATCTTGGCCAATCGAATCCCTACCTTCAAAAATATATAAATACAACTCTTTCATGAGCTAAAAAGGACCTCGAATCTCATACTTTCATGCATAGTTATTATAGTCCCATATTAAGCATTTCATAGCATTTCAATTCAATAAGCTCAATCTTGTAGATGCATATGCATTTTAATAATCTCATTCTCTCAAGTGCCATTCTATAAGCTGTTTTTGCACAACTGAGAGCAAACATATTGAAGAGAATCCTTGGAGATAGAGGACAATGGAACGAATTTGAAGCTGTTGTTTAGAGTTTGCATTTACTTTATTAATTAAGTTTTCTTCAATCTAATGTTGCATTGGTGGATTAGATTAGATTCAATTTAATTGACGCATTTTCTCATACACAAAAAGAATTCATAATGACCCTTTTCAACGATGTACTCTAGCGTGATTTTTCTTGGAACTTGAGCTGGAAATTTTGAAAGCAGCTTAGGCACCATATACCGTGGCAATTAATATCCCAAATGAAATAATTGTGCCAAAGTATGCAATAAGTGCTGAAAATATTTGCGTTCCTTCTTGGAGTTTGAGAAGCACCTACAGAATGACACCTTAGCATCCAATCGTATGGACTACCACCGGAGACTGCCACCAGCTTATGCTAATTAATTAGATTCCACTAATCCTACACATAGCAAATCATACCTACATATGCAACTGGGTGAGAGTTTCAAGTGAGCCTTGGTTTAGTCCTCAAGGTGGTACTTGATTAACCTCATGCTTATGGTATGCAAATTACCACACTTATCCTTGCCATCTCTATAAATAGCACCTAGGCAATAGTGAAATCACACTTATCAACCTTTGGCAAAATTGGTATTAGGTGATTGGCTTAGAATTTTGTGTTTTTAGTTTGCGTAGTATTTGCATAGAGTTTAGATTTAGATGATTTGCATAGGGATTTTTTCTGAAAATCATATAGAGCTTGTCGCCATGAATACTCCAATTAGTCTAGTCTCTCATAAATCTCAAATGGCTTTTCTGGGTGAGATATCAACTAGGTGCCTTAAGAGGATGACCAAAAATAAACATTCCTTGGCCATCATAGCCATAAAATGGGTTATGGGATGTGATTTCCTTGAATATGAGGATAAATATAGAGTTAACACTGATGTGTTCTCTCACTTTATCACATCAATGCTCGACATCTAGATTCCCAGGCCACTCATTCTCCACCTGGTAAAAGAGATCTTTCCAAAGAAATACCTGAACAACCTTAGAGAGGTGGTGGTGAATGTTGCATTTGGTGGAGGTATTCCAACTACAAGCAACCTCCACAAGTTCATTGAAGAAGACATGGTCGTACTGTGGTTGCCATTCCTGAGCAATTTTTGATTTCAGTCATAGGAAGAACACCACCAGAGGGTCACCCATTCTTGTCACTTTCTCTTCTGCATATACAACGTGGTGCCATTTTATGATATCGACTGGTATACTGACTTCAGGAACCTGGTGTTCCCTCTACCACTCATTTCTCCTTTAAATGGTGTCATTGGCCAAGTCACTGCCTCTGATGATGAAATGGTTCTAGACGCTACCATTGACACTACCATTTCTCATGACTGAAGAAATTTCTCTTTTCATGTTTCAAAAACTAAAGCTCGTTAGTCTATTTTTTGTATATATGTCTGGAAAAGGCCTTATAGTAGTCATATGAAGAAGATACACAAATATATATAGGTATATACTTTAAAAGTGTGTCCTTTGAGCCATTTTGATATTGTATTTAGCAAAGTTTATAAATATAATGAAGATATGACTTATGTTTAAAAAAATTCTCCTTGGCTTGCTCTGCAATATGGGTTATCATTTATTTTCCTGCATATGTATGCTTACTTAAATTAAGCCTATGGGTATTATTTTTCTCCACCTCATGGGTTCTTTTAACTTTTTCAACACTTTGTGATAATGGGTTCCATTTGCTTCAGCTTCTCGCATTTGAAGAATTAATTATGAAAGACCAACCAACCAAAAAAAAGGGAAAGAAAAAAAAAATGCACTATTCACATATTTACATTGGCAGAACAATCAGAAGTTAATTGAATAATTTTAAGTGAATCACATTGATTGGGATACCCAATGGTTCATGTTCCATGGTTTCTAATTAGAATGCATTGTGTTCCTTGCACTGAATTATTCTGAAAGGACCTTCCTAGAGGTTGTCAAACTTTTTGTGTTGACCTAGCTTTGCAGCTCTCTCATTAAATTTTAGCACTAGGTCACTGTGCTTTAGACATTGGTCTGAAGCTTTCTTATCAAACCATCTCTTAACCACCTACTGGCGGTTGGTCATAACTATTAGGGCCTTTTCTCATTTTTCCTACACTTCCAACAACTCGGCCAGCCACACTTTCATTGTGTTATTTTTCTCTATCTCATGAGATTTGATTAATTGTAGTGCCAGAATCTCCATGGAGATAGGCAATAGCGCCTCTTTTCCATATACTAACTCGTATGGAAAAGTCTTAAGGACTTTCTTAGGAGTTATGCGGTCTGCCAAAAGTGTTGCCGAAAGATTTTTATGCCATTCCCACTGGTGCTTTGAACCAATTCTTTTGAGGAGTCAGACTAAATTTTTATGAGTCGACTCTGCCAAGCCATTACCCTGAGGATAGTAATTTGATAATGTTTTTAGGAAACTACCATGTGTGAGTGCGAATTGACATACCTTAGAGCTTAGGAAATCTTTAGCGTTATCAGAGATGATGGTTTTAGGAGGGTTGAATCTCGTCACGATCTCTTCAAGAAAGTTTACTATCTCCACCTCTGTTATATTCTTCAGGGGCATGGCTTAGGTCCACCTTGTGAAGTAGTTTATGGTTGTTAGAATCCACTTATGTCTTGCGTTGGAGGCATGATTGATCATTCCAATGAAGTCAAGGCCCCATTGCACAAATGGCTCATCAACCACTATCGCGTTGAGGGGCATTGTGGAATTCTTTCTTCTTTTGAAAAAGAATTGGCATTCTTTGCAAGCTTTAACCAATGAATAGGAGTCATTGAATAGCTCTGGCCAGAAATACCCGACACACATGATTTTGATGGTGATGGTCTTAGCGGAGAAGTGTCTTCCCGCAATGCTACTATGGAAAGTGTCAAGGATTCTTTTAGCCTATTTTGTGGTGACACACCACAACAGAATGTCATTGAAGTTTCTCTTCAATAAGATCCCTTCAATGAGTGCATATCCATTGTTTTGCAGTTGATATAATCTTCTCTTTTGAGAAGGAAGGTCGAGCAGATATTTTCCCATGTGCATGAATCTTACTCTATCTGCTAGCCAACAACCTTCCGTTCCCGACTCATTCATTAGAACCAGCTCTATTTTTTCTTCTTCGGCTATGATATCTTCATCGTGTGCTACATATTCGCACTGTCCTCTTCCTCAAATGGTCTTTGTAGGCTTGACCTCAATGTCATATTCAAGGATCTTGGTGATCCAATTAGCCCTTTTTTCGGTGATTTTTCCTTACATGATGTATTCGTGTACACTGGAATGTGCGACATAAACAACCACCTTCTTGCAAGAGATTAGGTGTTGAAACTTCTTGAGTCCCTTAACTATTGTGAAAGTTTGCCTCTCAATGAATTTTTAGTTCATCTTATATTCTTTCAAGGTCTGAGAATGAAATGCTATCGAATGTTCTCCCTTTCTTTCATCATCTTTCTGAGTTAAGATAGTAGCAATGCTTGATTTACTATTGAATACATACATTATGAATTCCTTTGATAAGTTTAGATTAACCAGTACATGAGTTGAGGAAATAGCATCCTTAACTTTCTCAAAGGCTTCTTTGGATTCTTTAGTCCATTTGAACATCTTATCCTTTTTCAGCATTAGGGTGATTGGCCTAATTATTCCTACAAAATCATAAATAAATTTTCTTAAAAAGTTGACCTTTCCTAAGAAAGACAAGACACCTTTCTTGTTGACTAGAAGGGGAAGCTCTTTGATTGCTTTCACCCACTTGGGATCAATTGAAATTCCTTCTTTGGACACTACGTGTCCCAATAGCTTACCTTGCAACACTCTAAAGACACATTTTTTTTGGGTTTAGGGAGACCCCAAACTCCAGGAATTTTTTGAGAACCATCTCAAGGTGATCAAAATGATCATCCTTAGGTTTGTAGAAAATAGTTAGATCATCCAAATAGATCAAAATAATCTTGTTGACTAGTTTGCTGAAAGCAATATCCATTGCCCACTGGAAGGAGGCTCTTGCATTCTAGAGGTTGAAAGACATCTTAGCGTATTCAAACGTTCCCCACTTGGTAGTGAATTTCATTTTATGTTAGTCCTCCTCTTTGACCCGGATCTGATTATAACCAGAGAAGCCATCTAGTAGAGAAAACATATCTAAACCTATTACATTTTGCAATATTTATTCCATGGAGGGAAATGGGTAATGATCCTTTAGCAATGCTTTGTTTAGGTCCTGAAAGTTGACACATAGGTGGATATCTTTGTTCTTCTTTTGGTCGAGACTAGGTTGGATACCCATATGTTATGCTTGATTGAGAAGACAATTCACAACTAGATTAGTTTTGTTAACTCTTGTTCCATTAACACTTCAATCTTGGGATTCATTGGCCTTTGTTTTTGGTGGACTGGTTTGGCCCCTTCTGTTAGCTCTATTATATGTTGGATGATGTCAGGATCATATCCATTGAGGTCATTATATGACCAGGCCACCACTCCATTATTTTCATAAAAGTCGATGAGACTTTCTTTATCATGGTGTGGGACATCCTTCCCAACTTTGAGCTTTCTTCCATCTCTGTCCTAAAGGTCTGCATAATCGCCTTTGTCCATTACAAACTTCCTCTTATCATTTCTTACATCGTCACAATTAAAAATATTTTTGAGAGTGACCAGACCGTTTGGAAGCTTATTAGATCTTAGCTAAATGATTTTTTTTTTGTAGGCTTCAATGATCTTTGGTTGGAGTTGATCGGTAAACTATCCCAACTATTGGATGAGCAAGGTGATGTGTTCATCACTATCAAATACTTTCCAGCTATGATCATTATTTGGAATCATCGGTTGGACTATCACTCATACAGAGTGTTTATTATGCATTAGGTCGGAGGCCAGTTTTAATTGGGATCTGATTACAGTCATGCGATACGCATCAACATTTTGTTCTCGGGGCACCGTCTGGATGTTGAAGGCTTAAAAACCTTCAATCAAATCCCAGAATCTATGTCTATAGGATCTCGTGTGGACATTCTTGGCTGTAGAAATTCCCCAGACCTGGTTGACCACTAGTTAAAAATCTCTGAACACCATTAATTGCTTGATGCCTATCCACTCTGCAAGGCTCAGACCTTGCACTAGGTCTTCATATTCAGCTTCATTGTTTGAACAAGTGAACTAGAAGCAAAACAACTGAAATTTCTTTTCATTGTGTGGGGATGTCAGATATATCATGGCTCTTGCAACCACTTTGTATCTTGCTCCATCAAAGTGGAGCGTCCATAGTTCTAAAGCTTGGTTATTTTTGGGCTCCTTCACAACCTTCAAAAGCACTTGATCTTCATCATAGATTACATAGGCTCCCAACCTGATAGTATGATATTTTTTGAAAGGATCAGTGTCTATGTATTCACTCAAAAGGACTTATTCTTGATCGGTTTGGTCTCCAGTTGCCTTCTCATCCTTGATTAGCTCGATGCCATAAGTTTCTTCCTTGGTGAAAGAAGTATGAGAAGCTTCAAATTTGATCATGGATTCATCAGTTGCATGTTCTCAATGTAGAGGTTCTGATATTATCTTCAGTTTAGCTTCGTGCTTGGTCTTGAGAATTAGGTATGACCAATCCAAAGAAAGGTATCTACCTATCTTTGAGGTGAATTCCTGGGATAGGTAGAGGCTAAACATGGGAGAAACATCTATCATTACAGTATCTTGTGACACCATGATGCTAGGGTAGGAGAATAATGCCAAGGGGAGATCTTTGATGACCCTTATGATTTCAACCTTGTTCCCATCTAGCTGCATAACTCCTCTCTTTAAGGGCTCATAGCTAAGTCCAAAGGCTTCAGCTATCTGCTTGGGCATGACTGTGGTGCTAGCACTGGAGTCAACCATGGAATTATGTAGCATTTTCTTCCCTATAATGAGAGTTAAGAAAAAGGGCTTAGGTTTTGGTCGCTCTTCTTCGACTTCAGTCGAAGCCTCCTCTACAATATTCGCAAGAACTTTGGTCGGAGGTGATGATTCAGTAGCCTTCTCTTTAAGAAATTTCTCTATCGGTTTAACAACTACATCTTCACAAAGAGCCTTTTGCAACAATGACTTTTTCTCTGGAATAGCTAAGATAACCCAAAAGGGATACATTAGCAGAATATTTTTTCAATTGTTCAACTACATTGAAAAGTGGTGGATTTGGAGGCTTCTATTCTTTGGCCCTGGTGATGACAATCTGCTTACGTAGCTGTGACTACGGAGAAATTGTAGAAGGACCAGGGGTTGGTCTGAGATGCTTCTAGGTTGTGGAGTGACCAGCTCACCAGTGAATCTCCTTTTTAATCGAGTGTTGTAGTCAGACTACACTTGCGGGGTCTCTGAAGTGGATGCTTCATATGTGAACATTTCTTCTTCTCTTTCCATCCATGAGAAAATAGCGTGATTGGGGGCTATGTCATTTTCTTTTTTCAAGGACATTCCTTGCATCTATGTGGTAAGAACCGCATTCTCCATTTGGGGAGAGGCATATGTATAACCTCCTGAATTTGGCACCATGGGAAGCACCAGGGATTGATATCTTCGGTGAGGTTGTTCTACCCTGCAGTCAGCTCTCTACTTGTACTTTTTTGAGTAGCTCCCATTGGAGTAGGTACTGGTACTATTTGGTTAGTTGTCTGAGTCTGCAGATTTGTGCGTGTGCCTCCTTGATATTGGTTTTGTTGGTAGGAGGGTATTTCGCCTTGATAAATTTGGTAGGCTAGCTTTGGAGGAGTGGCCTAGTTGTGCTTGATAACAGTTATCTCATTGGCCATAACCTGCAACATGTCCTTAATGTCGCTTATATCATCCTTTGATGAATTGGATGTGGAATCAATGCTCTATGGTGCACTCGCATATGTATACATGGATTGAGGAGGAGCAATTGTAGTGGTAGACGACGTCACCTATATGAGAACTAATACCTCAGGGAATATAAGCATGGTGGACCGAGGTGACAACTTTCTAGGGTTAATAAGATTGTTCTTTGCTTTAATTGCGACACTATATGCATCCGGTAGAGTAGTTCCACCAAGTGACTAGATCATCATTGAGATGTCAGCGTTCATGAACTTCAAGTAGAACATGAATGCCAAGTTAGCTGATGGGAAAATTGTAGTCTGAATTACTTGTTAAGTTATGTGGAATCAGGCATTGAAGTTAGTCATGGCTTCATATGGAGCTTGCTTGATTCTCTCCAACAAGTGATACTAGGAAGACCTGTCTCCGTCGTTTGAGAATCTTTCATAAAATGGATCTCTGAGTTCATCCCAAGTGGCGATGGTATTAGCTTGTAGCATGTGGTACCAATCTAGTTCTTTACCTCTGAAAGAGGCTACAACTAGCCTTAGTGCTATGTTTTGGCCTGTTACCCCATGCATCAAACATACAATTGTAACATCTTGCAGATGTTAAAACGATGTTCTAGTGCCATCTCTGATAAACTTGGGTATAGCTTTTAGAGAAAACACTGAAATAGGGGCCAAAATGGTAGGTTCTCTAAGAGGACTTACAATGCCCCATGCCACATAATTTCTATTAGCAGCGGGCAACATGACTAGCAGTAGGGGGGGCAGAGGAAGCGAAAAGTTCACTAATTGGGTTGAGGCTTGTACTATTCCTAATGGCGGTACTAGCAGATTGGGATTATTCGTTGTTTGGAACTTAGTAATAGGCTGATGGCTCACACACCCTCTTTGAAGTAAGATTCATTTAAGCATGTCCCACCGGGCATGCCAGAAAAAAGAAATTGTTGATGCCAAAATTAGGCAAGGTAATAGCCTTTATGGGAAACTCAGTTAATGGGGAGACCAATTGCACTAAACTAATTGACCTCTGGATTTTTAAAGAAGTGGGCTTCTTCTGTAACTGGGGTTTTGAATCGGAAAAGGAATCAAATATAAAAATAAAAGATCTAACTAGGGAAATGCACCAAGATTTAGATATAAGGCACGATAAATCTATCTTCTGGATGCGATTTAAGGGCCTGTTCAAAAATCTACTATGTCCTAGAATGGCAAAAATTAAAGATAGAAGCCTAAATAATTCATCCAATGACATAAAATAATCTTCATGCACATTCACTGAAAATATTCAAAGACATGATCTAAACTAGAAAACTTGCATTAAAATTATAGAAGTTCTACAAATAAACCATTCAAAACAATAATGACACAGTATAAATTTTATTAAATAGCTTAAGAAAAAATAAAGGTCAAACAATGGCACAGTCTGTGAGTTATTTTGCAATAATCTAAAAAATAGTAAAAGGCATGGTGTCTCTTCTAAAAATCATGTCTCTTTTGAATGCGCTTTCCGAAGCAAGAAACAATATTTATAGCTAGCAATCCCACTGCCTGGCGAGCTAGTAACATAAAAGATTTGGTATCCTGAGCAATGATGTAGCAGCAAATTCCCCTCGGCCATTGTAACAAAAAATATTTAGTCCATGGCACGTAGATGCTCCCCAGCCATATGCAACCCAAACAAATGATGGTAGTGGTCCTAGTTTACCCTGTGTAGACAAGTGTCACCTCCCAACGGAGGTAGTTAGAACACGCAGCATCATATCATAGCTTGGCATTTGCTCTGATCCTTCCTTTAATGAAGGTCTGTTGAGGGGATACATGGCAATAGTTCACAACCCATGGTTCATTCTACCCTCCCTTTGATGAAATCTTGCATCAAGAAGACACATAGCAGCAAGTTTACTATCGGCACCGCCTGTGGGGTCCGCCAAAATTTTATGCGAATAGAGGCTATGTGGCATGCAGGTGGGGAATGACTAGAAAATGAAGGGAAGTAGTTGAAAATAGCCCATGGTAAAGACACGTGGAGGCATAGTGGGAGCCGGTTGAGAAGCGAAGGGAATAATCCCTTTGGAGAGCACTGAGCAACAATGTGGAAGTTGTCAATAGAGTATAGCAAAAGAAGGCTGATGAAAGGCTAAGGGCAATAAGTTGAACATATGAGGGTTGGGCTAGTACTTAGCAAAACTCAAAAAATAAAACCCGAAGGGAGTTCGAAGAATTTTACATTCACAGGTCTCTTGGTTTTTTAGTTCAACTTAGGGGATTAGCTAGGGGGACCCTCTATCTCTGGTGTTATTTATTATAATGACAGAAGCGTTAAGAAAATCAATACAAAATTGCATTACCAAGGGCTTTGTCAGGGCCTTTTAATTCCTCATACAAACATCTCTATTATCCACATATTGTTTACAGATGACACCTTACTATTTGGTAAATATTTAATGAAAGAAGCCAAATAGATAAAGAAAATACTTGCCTCTAGATAGAAAATAAATGCAATAAAGTCTAAGATATATATTTTCAACACAAATGCATCCATTACAAGGAGGTTAGTGGAGCTACAAGGATTCTAGAAGGAAAATCTTCCTTGCTCGTATATCTAGGGTTACCTTCCATTATGGGTGTAAATAAAGCTTCATATTGGGGAAAAGTTATAGAAAGGATCAAAGCAAGAATTTTGTCTTGGAAAGCCAGGTGGCTTTCTCTTTCAAGGTGTATCCTAATGATCAAATTTGTGCTAGAAACTATCCCCAACCATTACTTGGTTGTTTTGAAGGCACCCAAATCATTCACCCTACAAATTGAAAAACTCGTAAGAAATTTCTTGTGGAAAGGTAACATTGATGATAAAAAAATATACCTTTAATCTCATTGGAAAATATGCACTCTGGAAAACTTAAGGGTGGGGCTAGTATCCATAATCTCTTTGCAAGAAATATGTCTCTTGAAGCAAAATTGGTATTGAAAATGTATACAAACCCTAGCTCAAAGTGGTGTATATTAATGTAGAGTAAATACCTAGATAATGAAAACTCAACTAGAATCCTCGACATTTTAAATCCTCCTAGTGGCTCGATTATATGGAAATTCATAGTAGCATGCAGGGAATTCATTTTTCCATACATATCATGGGAAGTAAATAATGGAGAATATATCCATTTTTGGAAAGACTCTTGGAATGGGCATCCCCCTCTAAACTCCATTCAAGAGTTGCAATCAACAGAGGAAGTTCTATTAGCAAGTTGGGGCACTAAATTGAAGCATTATATCTTATCTACATATGCTATTATAGATAATATAACATGGAAAGACTTATCAACTTTACCTTTATTTTCCAATGAAAAAGTGGTGTTGCAGAGTGCCCTAAAGAATAGAGTTGTCTTTAAATTAGATTGTTCAGATAAGATAATTTGATCTCCTAAAAATGTAAAGACTACACAATAAAGTAGGGTACCAAGTCAATAATTAGCAAAGGTCTGCAAAATCAAGCTCAACAAGCATACTCATTTTGTTGGAACCCCGTGGTGCTCCCCAAGGCTGGTAGATTTGCTTGGTTGGCTTTAAGAAACAAGATCTCAACAAGTGATAGATTGACTAATTTAGGGATAACAAAACCACTTAAATGTGTGTTATGTGAGGAGATTTTGGAAAATGTGGACCATTTGTTTATACACTACTTGTTTGCTCAAGATTGTTGGGCCTTCATTAAAAGAAAATTATGTTGCTATTTCCAATTACCCAAAACTTTATGGGATCTTTTCACTATTTAGCCTATGCTTTACAAGTCATCATTATTTGCATGTTTATGGAGGATAGTTCCAGTAGTAGTGGTATGGAATATATGGTGGGAAAGAAACAGATGTATATTCAAGAAGGAAACATCATCAATAAACATTTTTTAGGTAAAAGTTGAAAAATCTATTTTAGAGGTGACAAATTCTTATGTTCAAGCATACAAAAATGTATCTTCTCTCTTTACAAGTTAGGATGGAAGCATTCTAAATTGATGGGAATACATTATTTTACCCTTCAAAGATAGTCTACATCAACAAGCTAAACAAAATATGGATAGGAATACAATTAAGTGGTTTCCTCCCTCTCTAGGCTTTTGTAATTTCAACTTTGATGGTACATCAAGGGGTAACTATGGATTATTAGAAGCAAGACTATGTATCCAAGATTGTAAAGGGTCACTAATAGGTGCAATGTCAATTCATCTCTCCAATGGAACAAATAACATAACAGAGGCTCAAGCATTACTTCATGGTTTAAATTTAGCAATGAAGCTCAAGGTACAAAGAATTCATATAGAAGATGACTTTAATAATTGTAAATGCATGCAAAGAAAAGAAAGTACAAAATTGGAAGCTTAAATACATCCTAAGGAAGGTTTGGTTACAGTTAAATAGTTTATATTTCTCACACCTATCGAGAAGGTAATAAACTAGTTGATCACCTTGAAAAAATTGGTTGTGATCAACAAGTAGTGGAAACATTAGATGTTAGTCATCTTATTAATGCTTTTCCTCAACTGGCAAAAATTGTAGCTTCTGAAAAAGTGTGCTAATGGGGTCAAAATCTCACAGTTTGAAGGCAATATGATGTTTAAGGGTAGTGAACAATGTGAACATCTTCAAATTGCGATGGATTAGCTACCAAATATAGGTTGTAATAAAAACAATAAGAATTTGGATAAGGAGTTATTTTATTTTTGCTAAGTCTAAAAGGTATCAAGCTTCAGACTTCAGGTGTATCCTTGAATATGTGCATAAAGGAAAGGAAGCTAAAATTGAGTTAAGTCTAAAAGGATTAGGCTTCGTGCTTCGGTCTATTGGCTTTGCCTTTATGTTCAAAGTATGAAATATGGTGAAGTCCTAATCCCCAACATCCAAATAACATTCGGCATCAGAGTTCGGAGCTAAGTATTTCTCCTTAACAAGCATGGTAAGTATGTAGAAATATGAAAGCCCAAAGGATGGTGCCCTAAAGGATTGAGCATCAAAGATCGAAGTTAAGGCTTTCACCTTAATAAGTATGGTAAGTATGCAGATTGATGAAATCCTAAAGGCTGACACCCGAAAGGTGAAGTATGGAGTATGATGGAGATCTAATCCTCGACATGGTGGGTAAAATCACAAACCTGTGTCACACTTTATAAAGGAATCGGCCAATAGAAAAAACAATTGAACTTCAACCACATAAAAGTGGTTTTTATGTTTTGAATTTTAAACTGGTGTAAGTAATGAAATGTAGAACTTTTGATGAAGTTTATTCCTATCATTTTTCATATTTAAAAAAAAATGTTTTCATTACGTTTTTATCAATTTAAGGATAGATTTTAGAATGCTGAAAATTTGAGAAAAACGTGACTTCACGGGCTGTCAAAAACAAATTCAAAAAAACTTCATTTCTCCCTAATTTTTTTCTCCAAATAGGTAACTTCAATATCTTGTGCATGGAAAAAAAAATCAAATTTTGATGTATTTTTACTTGTAATAACATTTTAAAGTCAAACTTGTCAGAATTTGATAGTTTTCATGGGTCGTCAACTATTTTCAATTTTTTTAATCATTTTCAGAAAACAAATTATACCCTTTTGAAGAAGACTCTCTCTTCTGCCCCATATAATTTTTAAAAAATTATAATATGTTTTACTTTTTTTTATTTCTAATTAGCCTCTTTTTTAATTTTAACAACCTACTTGCATTATTTTAAAAATAAAATATATTAAAATTAATCAAAAAATTAAAAAAATTATATATTTGGATTCCCCACTCTGAGCTCTACGAAAGGGTATTTTTCTTTTTTTTGCAAAAAAATCCTTCTAACTAGAGAAATACTTAGTTAAAGTTGAAAGTTTCAAACAATTCTAAAAAATGTTGAGTTGGCTGCCAACTAGACAGTTTTGGCCGAAAGGGTTTTGGTCGAAACCCTTCCAATAGAAACCCCACACATATAATAAGCCAATTTGAAAGCCAAATTCAAAGTTTCGAAGGGAAAAAAAAATTGGTTTCAACCGAAACCTTGTGTACCATGTATACGCCACATGGTTTCAGTTGAAACCTATTCGGCCAAAAAAAAATCGGCCGAAAATAGTTCACTCGGAACTATTTTTTTGGCCGAAAGTGTGACATGGGTTTGTGCTTTTACCCTCGTAAGTATGGAAAATGTTGAAGGCTTGAGTTTTTTTGGCTAAGGAGTTAGTCATTTTGTGTGAAATTTGAAAGGTATCGGACTTTGGACTTTGGGTGTACCCCTTATTGTGTGCACAAAGGAAAGAAAGCTAAAATTGAGTTAAGTTCGAAAGGTTTTAGATATTGCACTTCGGGTTGTTGGCTTGCCTTTATGTTTGAAGTGTGGAATATGGTGAAGTCTCAATCCTCAATATCTGAATAGCATTGGGCTTCGAAGATCAAAGCTAAGGTTTTTGCCTTAACAAGAATGGTAAGTATGCACAAAGATGAAATTCCAAAGGTCGATGCCCGGAAGGATCAGGCATTAGAGATTTGTGTTAAGGCTTTCACCTTAACAAGAATGGTAAGTATATAGATTGAAGAAATCCTGAAGGCCAACACCTGAAAAGTGAAGTATGGAGTATGGTGGAGATCCGATCCCTGACTTGGTAAGTATGCAGAATATTGAAATCCCAAAGGTCGACATCCGAAAGGTGAAGTATGGAGTATGGTGGAGTCTCGATCCTCAACTCCTAAAAAGACTTGGGCTTCAAAGATCAGTGTTAAGGCTTTCATCCAAACAAGAATGGTAAGTATGAAGAATAATGTAAGCTCGAAGGCTGACACCCAAAAGGTTTAAGTATAAAAATTTATGAAAGATATGTTTGGTTCTAGTCAATTAACCAATACTCGAATTTTGTAATCAATTATTATAATATATATATATAGGATATATGCCTTTTTCCAAAAAAAAATAGTTTTGTTTTGGTCTAAGTGTCAATTCGGAGGTGTAAAATTGTGAAAGGTGTAATGGTTATATGTGCAAGGGCTATTGGTAGTGAGGTGAGTGTTGATGAAATGCAGCTAGAACACACATGAAATTCCTAAGTAAAAATCTGATTTAACTCTCCTATTCTACCTTTATGACATAAACTATTACAAGAACAACAGTAGTCTACAACAGTTTATGATAATTCCATGATGTAAACTTATAGCTCTAAAACATTTCAATCTAAGAATCATAGCATGATAATGTACTGGTAGATGATTTAGCAAACACTACTATAGTTCATGATCAAATTAAAAATGGTAAGCATCAAACCATACTCACAATTACTTCAAAAATAACTAATAATAGAAATGAGAATAAAATGCAACAAAAAAACACATTACTGAAATAATAAAAACTACAAAAATCACTGGAATTGCAAGTGGGCTATGTCTCCTCAATCTACCAAGCGATGAAATAAAGAGAGCCTTTCTATGTTGGAATAACCATGCACAATGTTATCGAATTATCAAAAATAATGCAGAGTTCATCTATTATATTCCTTTTTCCCTCCTATTCATAGTTGATATTACATCACATATATATCGATAGAGTTTATAACAAGTGGTATAAAATAGTTTTTTTTGGCCTATGGACAAAAAAATATAATTTAATGGTTCACATAAAGCCTTGATCGCTAGCCACAAATTAAAAATAATCTTGTTATAAGAGAAGACAAAAATAGAAAATGGGAATATTTTGATTTTCTCCTCGACATAGTTAGAAAGCGCAACTATTATCACAAACTCTAATCCTTGGATATAAAATAGCGATCATGGAACATGCAAAGAGCCTATCGTGAAATGAATCCATGTAGCTAGATAATACAGATAGAGAGTCCAATGAAAAGTCCACCTTGACAGCCATGACAACATAAAGCATGTGTCCAACTTGAGAAATAGGTGTGAATATGTGTTGTGAATAAGATGAATGTGCCATGATGAAAGAGATGAAGGAATTTTTCCATTGGAAAAAATGATGCGCAATCAACATCAAACGGTGAACTATGAATCATCGTGAAAACTAGAGTCAGCCATGTAGAAGGGGAAACTGCAACAGTAAGAACATGCCATATTTTTATGAAGAAGGCAACAAGAAGATTCTTATGAAGAAGGTGACAAGAAGGATCTTATGAAGAAGGTGATAGGAAGACTACATTCTTCTTCTTCTTCATGATATATTTTTTAGAGCTAAAATAAAATTCTTATTATTAAAGACAACCAATAATCAATTTTCATATTTTATTCCAAAACTATACTAAATACCTCCTATGTATGTATTACGCCTAAATTTGAGAATTGAATATTTTCAAAACTCACCCGTCAAATGAAAACAACATTTTATTTCAGAGGTAAGCTTCATTGCAAAATTGGTGAACTGTTGACATCCTAGAGAATCGTGAAGGAGGAATTACCATGAAACATTGGCGTGCAAATAAATTGGAAATGGCTTGACTAGGACTTCTTAGGTTGCAAATTAAAGTTTGCAAGGACTCAGCAGCAAGTTAGAGCTAAGTAATTGAGCCGATTCAAATGGTCACTGACCATTAATTTTATAACTTTATTCTACCTATGAGCTTTACCACAAAGAGGAGATTTCATGCTTGAGAAAAGAAAGCTTGTTCGTTGCATTGAGTCAGTGTAATATAGACTATGGGGAGTGAAATTTTGGTGTTGTTGCTATAGTTAAAATTTTATAAGGAAATTATGGTTTGAACTCTCCTTTATCTGTGAAATTGTGTTCAAATCTTCGGAGCTATGGAACATGGATTTGTGTATACATTGAGACCTAAAATGCCCAATTGAAGTAATTTCCTCACTTGACATTCTCATAGTAAAAAATTTCGCCACGAGGTGTATCATTATGTGCTCTCTAAAAGACCGGTTAAGGTGATGAATGCACTGTTATTAATGACAATATTAAAGTGAAGACATTAGCAATAGTGATAAACAGGTTGAATATACGAAGAGACAGCTTCAAGCAATATGAAACCATATATTTTTGAGCCATTGGTATTGTATCAAGAACTGATGTCCATTCTTATGTACTATGAATAAGAGTATGGTTGTACAATAACATCCATTGGAATCAAATGGAGTTGTTGAAATTGTGGATTATTATGAGATTGATTGGTGCACCTTTGGTTGGTAATACTACTGGGGAATTTTAAGATCTACTTATGATAATTTTCAGGACAGCACACAGTGACAAAGCGAATATGTTATGAAGACTTTAAATTTGCGTATAATTATTTCCAAATGAATTAAGGGTCAGTACATTCATTTCAAAGATGGGAAGAGAATAGTGAGAAACAAAAAACTTCCTCTTTCAATGCATTCGCAGATACTGAGGAAAGTTCAATGGAACAAGCCATTTTAAAGTCTAATATTTTAAAGGAAGATGACTTCATAAAAGTCAGAGTCCATTATTGTAATGATGATGAATTTCAAATCGAGAGTCTTGAGGAAATGGTTATCTAAAATTAGAAAAATCAAGCCCAAAATTAGTTCAAAACTAAAGGATAGCTACGTGAAGAAAGGAAAGTTAAAGGGCACCATTTTAATAAAAATTTTATTTTCTTGAACCATTAAAAAGGGTTGCGGGGGTGAAAATATAAATATGTAATTTGCATACAAGAAGGGATCTTCTTTTAGCTATTCAGGAATAGGGGAGCAACTTAGTTTTTCTTTCAACTCAGTTTTATTGTACAGGTGTGTCAAGTATGTGTACTCTCATTTTGGCACTGGAGAATAAAGAAATTATTTTTGATCTATGTATTGGTTAACGTTTTCTTTAATTGTAAATTAACTTTGTGTCTTTCTAATCACTCTTTGGTGTCCATTCGGTTATGTCAAATTGTGTACAGGTTTATTTTTGAAACATTGAATTCATAAATTAATTAATATGTTGAAAAGAGGTCTACTGCTTATTCACTTCCTAAGTATTGTTTGCGGGTGTGAGATAAATGGGATTTGTATTGTTTGTTCGCATTCAATTCATTCTGAATTAGTTTTGCACATCTATTTCATGGTTATGGGTAGATGTTAGTGGGCCTTTTCTGCTTTTTGGTCAAAAGCATACCTAAATTCCATTCATTGCATATCTTTTGAATGTAGTTGTGCCTTGTAAAATAAGTAGAGAGAACTTGCAACTATCATTGCAAGTGACTCAACTGCTAGTAGGATTGTCATTTTTGTCGGCAGAGAGTATAGAATTCAAATGAAAAATCTATTAACCAACATATTTTTGGCGACTCCATTGGGGATCAAATAGATTAGTATTGTGTTGTTTCATATAAAAAATGGTGCCTTCCTAGAAATGAAGGCCGGAGACTTTATTTAATCAAAATATCTCATAAAAATGGTTCGATGCCAAGCTAAGCAATGGAACCAATTTCGAAAAGGATCTGCACCAACAATTGAGGAAATAATTGTTGAAGATGACCAAATACTTCAATCATTTTGGAATGCTTTCAAAGAAAGCATTTGTGAAGTTGAGAAGAATAATTTGAATCCCTCTAAATATCACAAGTCCAATTTACTACTAAAGAATGTGCATCATAGGTATTATCAACTCAAGGATCTTGAACAAAGAAGAAATTTGCACTAGACTGAGAGTAAAAAAATAGAATCTTTTATGGCATGCATGTAGATGAGGGAAGTTGAACGATCATCCATCTCTTCTAGAAAAAAATATATTATCAGATGAGCACAAAGTTATTTTTATTCTTGATTTGTTCTTGAAAATTTCAAATGATGAATTTCGGTGTGGGGTTGTGGATGAAAATGGCCATGTTGTAGAATTTTATAGAAATGAATTCACTTGTAACTCTAGTGATAGGGAAGAAGATACAAATGTACCACCATCTAGATCTCTTGATGAAAATCTTGAAAAGAAGAAACTATTGGAAGAAGAAATGCATGCATGTAAAAGTAGTTTTGTTGAACCTACTAAAGGTATGGACAATTTATACTCTCAACCTACATGTATTCACAATGAAGAATTTTTTTGTGCAATAGGAAAAGAAACATTTCCTAACAAATTTGACCCCATGATTATAGAAAGTGATATCTAGAAGTCACAATTAATAGCTATACAACCCGAGGTTCATTTATCTTGCAATTTACAAAAGGAACTTTTGATTTCTTATTCTTCTCTTAAGTGTTCAAATAAGGCCAAGATTAATGTTACACCTAAGAAGAATGATACAACAATGATGGAAGGGGATAAATAGTCGGGATATCTTGAAGATGAAATGGGATGGAACAAATGTAATGCATTATACTTACCGACTGATCTTTATGAAGAGTCAAAGGTTAGGAACAATCCCCTTTTTGAATTGTATGTTTCTAAGTTGTCGAGTGAGATTTCATTCTTTTCTCATGATATAAATGAAATGAAAGAATGTGTTTTTGAAAGTGGCTCTGGAATAATGACATAAGCATGCACAAACAAAGAGAAAATGATCATATTTTTATGCAAACTGAATATGAACCCTTCACATCTTATGAGCCATATTCCTTGACTAACATCATCATGAAGGGAGCCCATGGTGAAGAATTCCTGCAACAGGAAAATTTGAAAAATCTCAAAGAAAGTTGTAGAGGTATGATCTGCCTGGTAAATGACATTTTGGCTATGGACTCCCCTCATCCTGAAAATCAAGATATTTGAGATTTGTCTTCCTTGCCTGAATTAGATCATAAATTGTCTTGTGAAAAAGAAAATATTGAGATGATGGAAAGGCTAAAAATTGGACTTGATGTTGGTATCATTACAACCTTTACCAAGGGTTTCCCATTCGAGACTTGATTTTTTCTTCTCACAAGTTTTTACAGGATAACAAGGGTGATGTTTGTCTTGATGCAGACTTTAGTCATTCTGAACAGTGCGATGTTGATCTATTATTGTTGCCTCATGAGGTGCATGATTAAAAAAAAAAAATTGGTTGCATGCTAATATATAAGGGTTTCTTATATGAGCTGAGTCTCCATTGGATCTATAGTTTGTTTATGAGTTTGTTGATGCTCCATAAGCATGCATTCCTTCTCCGCAACAGGTCCTATTTTTCTCAACCTATGAATGGCTTTGCATGAACATCGGGCTCTCTAGAGGTAGGGTCTTATGACCATGTACACAGTAGTTGGTTTTTGGTGTGTTTGTTTAGTTGTTTTGGTTCCCATTTTGGCTTGTTTATTTTTGGCTTGCGCCTAGTTCCCCTCCACCCTTCTACAAGCGGCACCCTATTCTCCTGATTTTCTTTGACTCCATACCCAATGGACTTGGATTGGTCTGCCCCAATGATTCTAGAGTTATCCACCTTTCCCAAGAAATCCAGTCCCTAATCAAAGCCACTATTACCCCTAAATTTGAGCATTGAATATTTTTAAAACTCCCCTGTCAAATGAAAACAACATTTTATTTCAGAGGTAAGATTCATTGCAAAATTGGTGAACTATTAACATCCTGGAGAATCATGAAGGAGGAATTACCATGAAACATTGGCTTGAAAATAAATGGGAAATGGCTCAACTAAGACTTCTTAGGTTGCAAATGACAGTTGGCAAGGACTCGGTAGCAAGTTAGAGCTAAGTAATTGAGCCGATTCAAATGGTCACTGACCATTATCTTCATAACTTTATTCTACCTACGATATTTAACACAAAGAGGAGATTGCATGCTTGAGAAAAGAAAGGTTGTTCGTTGCATTGAGTCGATGTAATATAGACTATGGGGAGTGGCATTTTGGTGATGTTATAGTTAAAATTTTATAAGGAAATTATGGTTTGAACTTTCCTTTATCTATGAAATTGTGTTCAAATATTTGGAGCTATGGAACATGGATTTGCATATACATTGAGACTAGAAATGCCCAATTATAGTAATTTCCTCACTCGACATTATCACAGTGAAATGTGTCACCATGAGGTGTATCATTATGTGCTCTCTAAAGGACTGGTTAAGGTGATGAATGCGCTGTTATTAATGACAATATTAAATTGAAGACATTAGCAATAGTTATAAACAGGTTGAATATACGAAGAGACAGCTTCAGGAAATAAGAAACCATATATTTGTGAGCCATTGGCATTGTATCAAGAACTAACGTCCTTTCCTATGTACCATGAATAAGAGTATGGTTGTACAATAACATCCATTGGAATCAAATGGAGTTGTTGAAATTGTGGATTATTATGAGATTGATTGGTGCACCTTTGGTTATAATGCTACTAGGGAATATTAAGATCTACTTATGATAATTTCCAGGACAACACACAAGGAAAAAGCGAATATGTTATGAAGACTTTAACTTTGCGTAGAATTCTTTCCAAATGAATTAAAGGCCAATAGATTCATTTTAAATATGGGAAGATAATAGTGAGAAACAAAATAATTCCTCTTTCAATGCATTCATAGATAGTGAGGAAAGTTCAATGGAACAAGCCATTTTAAAGTCTAATGTTTTAAAGGAATATGACTTCATAAAATTCAAATTTTAATAGGTTTCCTTTTGTTATCGGGGGGCTTATAGGTTTCCAAACTCAAAATTCCCCTGACCTTTTCATTTTGAAAAATAAACAACATAAAGTCGAGGATTCAGGAGTTTTTGAAACTCCCAAACTCTAAATTAAAGGTTCAAAAGTTCATGAATTGTCGATGGCCTGACCAAGCTTCCTTTGTGTTGCAAGATGGAATTTTTGAATGGCTTACAAACACCATTGAATATGTGGGTCCACTATATTTCATTTTCAGCTCATGTTGATTTCAGTCAAACAAGTACATTTTTAAATGAGCTATGCCCACGTAATATAATTCTTGCGTATGGAGAGGCAAATCAGATGGGATGCCTTAAACATAAGCTACTTTCTCAATTTTCAGACCAAATATAAGGGATTTTTTACCAAAACAAAACTGTCAGACTCCATTATTGTAATGATGATGAATTTCAAATCGAGAGTCATGAGGAAACGGTTATCTAAGATTAGAAAAATCAAGCCCAAAATCAGTTTGAAATTGAAGGATAGTTATGTGAAGAATGGAAAGTTAAAGGGCGCCATTTTAATAAAGTTTTATTTTCTTGAACCGCTACAAAGGGTGGTGGGGGTGAAAATATAAATATGTAATCTACATACAAGAAGGGATCTTCTTTTAGCTATTTGGGAATAGGGGAGCAGCTTAGTTTTTCTTTCAACTCAATTTTATTGTACACGTGTGTTGAGTCTGTTTACTCTGATTTTGGCACTGGAGAATAAAGAAATTATTTTTGATCTATGTATTGGTTAATGTTTTCTTTAATTTCAAATGAACTTTGTGTCTTTGTAATCACTCTTCGATGTTCATTCTGTTATGTCAAACTGTGTATGGGTTTATTTTTGAAACTTTTAATTCAAAATTAACTCATGTGTTGGAAAGAGGTTTGTTGTGTATTCACTTCCTAGATATTGTTTTCGGGTGTGGGATAAATGGGCTTTGTATCATTTGTTTGCATTCAATTCATTCTGAATTAGTTTTTTACATCTATTTCATGGTTATGGGTAGATGTTAGTGGGCCTTTTCTACTTTCTAGTCAAAAGCATACCTAGATTCCATTCATTACATATCTTTTGAAGGTAGTTGTGCCTTGTAAAATAAGTAGAGAGCACTTGCAACTATCATTGCAAGTGGCTCAATTGTTGGTAGGGTTGTCATTGTTGTGGGCAGAGAGTATAAAATTCTAATGACAAATCTGCTAACCAACAGTATGTTTAATCATATGCAACATAAAGGTGGTAAAATGATAAGATAAGGTATGTAAATGGAATATGAAAATGGGTTAAATGGTATAGGAATATGGTATAAAATGGAATGTGAATGGCTCTCATCAATGCAGATACATAATATGTAACCCTAAATGAAATTCAAAACAAGATGATGCAAAACCTAGATCTAGGGTTTCACGGGCCTCCAAATCAAAAGTATGATATAATAATGTCAAGTTCACAAAAATGAAATGTAGGGAAAAGGGATCATCACAAATGTTTTAATGTGAAAACTAGAGTAAGCCACATAGAAGGCGAAACTGCAACAGTAAGCACAAGCCATATTTCCATGAAGAAGAAGGCAGGAAGGTTCTTGTCAAGAAGGTGACAAGAAGGTTCTTGTGAAGAAGGTGACAAGAAGGTTCTTGTGAATTAAATGACAATAAGTTTGCATTATTCTTCTTCTTCATGATATATTTTCCAAAGATAAAATAAAATTCTTATTAGTAAAGATAAACAATAATTAATTTTTTTTATTTTATTCCAAAACTATACTAAATACCTCCTATGTATATTTAATCATATGCAACATAAAGGATGTCAAATGATAAGATAAGGTATGGAAAAGGAATATGAAAATGGGTTAAATGATATACGAATATGGTATAAAATGGAACATGAATGGCTCTCATCAATGCAAATATTAATATGTAACCCTAAATTAAATGAAAAACAAGATAATGCAAAACCTAGATCTAGGGTTTCAAGGACATCTAAATCAAAAAAGTATGATGTAAGAATGTCAAGTTCACCAAAATTAAATGTAGGGAAAAGGGATCCCCGCAAATTTTTTAATGGTTGAGAGATTGTTTATAAAACCTTAGGGATCTTAATAGGTTATTTTCCCCATAAATCTCATTAGGAAAGAGATCACAAGGTGTAAAGATTGGCTTTCAACCTCAATGGTGAGCCAATCAAACTTGGATATCAGTCCTTAGGACAATAGGAAAGATCTAAAAATAAATTGAAATGCTCAAACTAAATGAACCATAAGGCTTAATACTTAAAATGTAGATTCTGAAAAAATACAGGCTATTACAAAACTTTGCAAGAAAATCTGAGAAGGCTCTAAACACATGTACATGTCACCAATAATTTATTTTGAGGAGTGAAAAGGGACTCATTTTTCCCTAGGAGAATGGGTCTCAGTCTAGGGCTCCAAAATAACTTTTGACAGTCCTCTGATGTTGGATCTTGGCTTCAGTTTGACACAAGTCCCACTATCAGAAAGTCAGAAATAAAGTCTGCAACCTAGTTTTCTATGGCTTGACAACAATGATGACAACTTATGCAACAATGTAAATTTCCTCCTTCAAGATCTTTTCAATTCTTCATCTGCATGTATGTTGAGCACCTATAATACTAAGATGGGGGTGAATCAGTATTCTTTTAAACCACTTAAACATTTAAGAATTCATTCCAAATAGCATATTCAGTGTGTAGAAGGAAAGGAAAGCATGTAAACAACCATCAATATTATATAACACATGAAAACCATATTTTTACATGAAAACCCCAAAATGGGAAAAACCACGATGAGGATTAGCTCACAATATATTATAACTAGTTCTAGTATATTATAGAAGTGCTCACAAAATGTGGACTCACTATCCAAGTGGACTCACTATCCAAGTGGACTCACTTCCCATTGAAAGAAGAAAATATAGAAGAGATTTTGGTACACAACCAAGTTTTAACTATTACAATTTCATCTAACATATGCATGAATTACAGTTCCATTGAAGCTCAATATAAACTTTAAACACTTCATTATGATCTGAACTAACACACTGCACTTTACTCTGCATTCACCTTATACTCACACAATTCGCAACAACTATACATCAGATCACTACTCTATTTTTAAAACACCAAAAAAGATCTTATATATATATGCTTCATCCACAAACACCTATAACATCAATTAGGTTAGCCTAATTAGATGTATTATACCTTGTTGTCTCATCATACACCCATGTACATACTTCATGCTAAGATTTAACACTCATAAAAAATAAAAATATGTTGGAATAGACCTATAATAACTCTCACATAACGTATCAATACATATTCTAACTTCATACATAATACACAAAACTTATTAGGTCGACACTAGTAATGACCTAATAATAAAATTTACCAAATGTACAACCACATTTGGACATGTAGACCTCCAAACTATATGCAATTTGGGACACACACTCTAATGACACCTATCAATATCTCCATAAATCTAAAAAGCCAGATCTTGATTCGTGGAGAAGTGCAGATTCATCAAAACATATGCCCTAAACTAGAAAATACTTGTTACTTCCAAACCGATATACCGTTACTCATAACTTCAACACCAAAATCCAACACAATATGAAACTATGGATATAATATTCTCTAACAACCAAGAAAATTTCATCAAAACCACAGAGCAAGATCTTATACAACAGACCAATGTGGACCCAAAAACTAGATGTCTTGTACATAGAATACCTGTATTGACACTTAGTCAATTTTCATATCAACTGCCTTCAATGGATCGAGCCTTCTTGCAAAATTTTAACTAATAAGCATCCTCAAACATTCTCAAGCTATACACACTAATTTTTACAATGGTCTTCATACTAGAATACAATATTGACGTCAATGACAACATTGAATTGCATAACTCTACAACTTGTGTTCATCCCACATGCTCATGTTACCAACAAATGTATTAATGACAAAATCCTTATTCTTCCAACAATATTCCCCTTTTTCATTGATGGAAAAAATCCTTAATTATCTCCAAAACTATTATCTAATATTACTCTCCCCATTTGACATCAAGGGAAAAGGGTGCATACAACAATATTCCCATATCCTGGATCTCCCCCTAATAGATATGTACATAAATACAAGTTGAAAACTTAATTGACTCCCCCTAGGAGTGCTATCCAACAAAAAAAAATTAATGTAAATTCGCCTTATACCTTCCACATATGTACATAGAAATCTGAAGTAATAACTAAAATGCATCAAAAGGAAAGAAATGTATTCACCTAGAGGAAGAGTTTGACTCTACTTTTCAAGATGGGCTTGCCAATCTTGCTTTCCATCCTCCCAACTCTTCTTATTCATACCAAGCATTATTTTTTGTGTCACCTTCATACGAAGTGTTGGGTATCGGATTTATCTTTAAAGCTTTATTGGAACTCATCAGGGCACTGGAAATAGGTATGAACTTGGAGCTCACCAAATCATTGATATTACCAAAATACATAATGATCTTTTCTTTTTTCACTTTTAGTTGGAAGAACTACTCATGTAAATTCTCAATTGTTGACCTTGTAATTCCATCTAGATCATGTGCCAAATCATAGGCACTAGAAGTGTTATCAATTTAGGACTCAATTGATTTCATCTCATCTTTTATGATTTTAGTATATCTGAGCCATTTCATGTGAAATGAAACAAAAATTGGCTTTTTCCACACAAGCCTGTGCACCCTTAAGATTTTCTTGAAATTTTTTGTGTGCACTGGCACACTTCTCCATCACATCTCATAATATTTTCTCATCCACCTTCTTATCTAACTCTTTTTCTATCTTCCCCTTCAACCCAATAGCCATACTCTTTAAAAGAAAAGAAAAAAAATTAGATTTTCCATACTGGAGAGGGAGTTGTCAATGACGACACTAGGTATGGCTTCATGAAAAACCTTTACAACCTTGTCTATCATTTCTTCACTCTTCTGATGTGTCTCTATGATTTATTTCTAGGAAGATGCATGGAAAGAATCTCTCAATTTAAGCTTGTGAAGAGGAAAAATCGTATCCATGTCCACATGCCCTTGTTGCATAGGAAGTTATAATAGTTGGACAGACACTACAAGCTAGAACTTCAAATGCATGCTCAAAAAATTCTTTAAATAATCTTTGGAGGAACCAAAGGATTCACAAATAGCCTTCACATTCTCCTTAGAAGTCTTCTCCTTCAAGTCCTTTTCTATACCACCAGTATCAACTGGCGTCTCCATTTCCTTCTTCTCCTCATTCCTAGATGCATTCCCATCCTTTTTTCCATTATTCTTCTCTACATCATCTTCATCAATAGATTGTCCTTGTTTATCCAAAGGAGTGATTGTCTTTGGTTGACTTTGAATTCTCTCAAAAAAAAATTAGATATCGGAGGAGGAGTTTTATGATCTATGGAAGTATCCTCATTTGCAATTTCTTCTTTGGCAACTTCTTCTCCTTCAAAATTTTCATCACCAAAAATTTATTCTATTTTTAGAAGACTATCATCCACATAATTTTACAAATCTTCATCTATAACAACATGCTCATTTTGAGCACCATCATGTTGTGCTTCCTCTGCAAAATTCACATCTGGAGCTGACATCTCAACATGCATTTCTTTTGTGCTCCCAAGGGTCATCCCCAATCTTTGAGCTAACTTTGTAACCTTCTCTACTATCTATTTTCAGAGTCTTTCATGATCATTATGATCTTTGATCATGAGTTTAGTCACCCTTTGCTTAGTTCAAAACTCCTTGCTATAAAATTTAGCCAATGTAGCTTTATTAACTTCGGACAGAGGTGCACCAATCTTTTCCAAAGAAAAATATTTTATCTTTTCTTATTTCTCTATAGCCTCTTGCTTCCTTGCAAGTAGTGCATTCTGTAATGCAGGAAAAACTAGAAAATCAATGAGGTTAAAGCAATACAACTCATTAATCTAAAACTAGCCTACAATAAACTACAAAGAACAAAGGAAAAGCTAAAACATAAAAAAATCTCACCAAAGATCGATGTAACTCCATGAATAATCTTTTTTGTCCTTCTCCATTTCACCATGATAGTATTCTTACCCTCATATTTTTAGTATGTGTGCAAGTATAGCCTTGATGTATGTGATTATAGAAAAATATCGAAGATTAATAAGTTGCTTCCAAAAGTATATCGATTTTGGGAGGAGTTGAAATGATAAAAGCCAAGTCAATTTATAGGAAATTGATCATTTGAATGAGAGGTTGAGATCGAGAGATAGATGAATGATTCAGATTAAAATATTCGACATGCATTGAGATAAGTGTTAGTACTGACATGAGTGATAAAACCTAAGAATAGAGATCAAGATTAACTAATGATTTAATCTCTAGTTGAAAGTATTCAAATATTAGAAGAATAATGTTTGTATGAAAAGGATAAAGATAGAACAAAAATAACGATCTGTTTGAATGCACACACAAAGTAATTAATTAAATAAAGATATTTAATTAATAAATGTCTACATGCATAAGAGTCTTAACTAGATAACTAACTGGTTATGACAGAGAGTCTCTTCATAGAGACGATTAGATATTGAATCAGGAGATAATTGATTGGTTCAAATAGATCTTGAGTCAAGTGATGAGTGAATAATTAGATAACTAGGCAATTGTTCAATCAGGGGAATATTCGAAGAATAATAAGATTCATGAATTAAATGATTATTTAATTCAATATTCAAAATTTAGAGATTTAATTAAATAAATAAGATTTATTTAATTGACTTGTCGAAAAGGTTATTGAATAATTAAATAATTCAAAAATGAATATTTAATTATAGTTTGAAAATGTGATAAAGGATAAATTAAATAATAAATTATTTAATTCAAAAAGGGAATTAATTAATTAGCGATGTAATTAAATAAATAAGATTTATTTAATTAATCAAGAAAGGTCATCATGAATTAATTAAATAATTAAATTTATTTAATTAATAGAAGAAAGGTGACTTTAGAAAGTAATTAAATAATTAACATTAGTTAATCGTGACCATGGACATTTAGAAATTATGTCAAAAATGGTACTCGCATGCCTAGACCAATTTTTAGTGTCTACAGTTTGTCCCTTTTTGATACAATGTAGTTTATTGCATTGTGTCAAAGAAAATTAATCAAAAATATGCCCCGATGAAAGGGAGAATGACGAGGAGGTAGTGGTATGCCCCCTCGAGAGGATAGGTGGGTTAAAAGAACACGAGTGTGCTCTCGACATGGATGAGAGAACTAGAAGATGAAGGAAAAAGGGTAGAGGAACATAGATAAGGGTGGTGAAGATGCCAAAAAGAAGAAATGTTAGAGTGAAAAATATGAGTAGTAGCATAGAAGACATAGATGTTATCATGGAAGACATGGTTGTTAAAAGAATCTCAAAATCTTCAATACTTTTCCAAATACAAACTAAGCCTTGCATTAAATCATCATTGGATGGGACATGACAAAAATGGATAGTAAACACCATGATATGAGATAGACCAAGGTGTACAAAGTCATCCACTTGCTAAAAACAGACAGTCGTAGACAAGGAGTGATTTAACTCATACTAAGGGCCAAATTACCCCAGTCTTTTTGTCAAGACAAACCATAGACAACAATCAAAGAAAAAGACAAAGTCAGGATACATTATTTCTCCTCTAAATCCTTCATGGGACATCCTCAAGAAAGCTAGTAACCTAACTTGAAAACCAAGTTTAAAAGACAGTGGACAAATAATAGGCAAAGAAAAATAGTCCTGGAACATCCTTGCTTCTCTAAATCCTTCATGGGACATCCTTGAGAAAGCTAGTAACGAGACTCAAAGACAAAGTCAAAAAGATAAGACCAAATAAGCCATAAAAGTAAAAAATCCAATAAAAATATTTTCTAAAATTTGATCTATTGTTGTTTTGTTTGATAAATTGATTGTTTGATAAATCTTGTTGGCAGGGATGACACATACCGTATGAGACATTGAGTCTGGTTTTGACTTTGTGACTATCTGTGTAAGGCATGAAAAAGCCTGGTTTCATAAAGACACATATCATATAAGACATTAAGCATGTTGATGTTGATGTGACAAGTTGCATAAGGATATGATGGTTGATAACGTATGTTGTCAAGAAGGACACATCTTGTATAAGACATAAGTTTGATTGTTTTGGCAATTTGTTTGATCTGACTTGATGACATTTCTGACATGTTTGGCTTGTTGATGCGTGACTTGTCTTGATGTTTTGACTATTGCTTGTGTGTGTTGATAGTGTATGATATGACATACCCTAAAGGACTGACCTAGTGCGGCCTCGAGGGCTCATCAATTAATGGTCGTGCCTACGTTGTACACGCAGAAACCACATAGTTTGACTAACTTTGACTAACATAAATGATTGATAAATATGAACTCAACTTGATGGTAGGCGACGTGTGTGATGTTGAATGTGATAAACCCTAATGGACTGACCTAATGCGGCCTTGGGGGCTCATCAATTGGTGGCATTTCCTACGTTGTACACACAGAGACCTCATAGTTCGACACGACCAATGACTTTGACATGTACAAAGAACGAATCATGATTTCATGTGTGTGATATGTGACAAACCTAGAAAGATAGACCTAATACCTTGGGGGCACATCGAAATATGGCCTTGCCTATGTCCAATCGCAGAGGCAACGTAGTTCGCCTATGTCTACAACTGACTCTTACCCTATTTTGGGGATTTTTGACATGTTTTGATTTTTTTGTCTTTTTGAAGTTTTATGATGTTTTTGGATTTTTTCTGGACATTTTATGATGCTTTTTTTTTTTTTCATTTTATGAGGATCATGAGAAATGCATGTAAATAATTTCTTTAAACAAGCGAGCAAGCATGCACAAGAATCCAAGGACAACCATGGTCTTGCCCCTAGTCAAGCTAAAAACCAATTGACAAGTGATGAGGGTGATGAAAAAATTGTTTGACATGGGAAGGACACATCCCGAAACAATGTGAGGATGATGATAATGTGACTAAAGGATCAAGGTTTGTAGCAAGGCTAGAAACAAATCCAAGGAATGTTTTGAATGATGCACTAGGATGCATAGCAAGATTGTATGGATTGGGCTTGTTGCATTTGGAATGACTTTTCAAGATCCTTAGACCATTGACAAGGGAAAACCAAGGCATGTGATATGTATGAAAAGATGATGGGTGGCACTAGTAAAAGATAATAGACATGAGGATTATAGGCTGGAAGAATTAGCATTTGGTCTCCAAGGACAATGTTGCATAGGGATGATTTGTCTTCTTCGAGGTATGGGTGTGGATAATTCTATGAAGGAAATGACATGATAATTTATGGATAGTGTATGACCAAAGGATAAACATGTCAAGATTTTTCCCAAAGCACGATTTATGTTTGTACCCTAGTTCTTATCAAGATCAAGGTTGGTGGAAAAACGGATGAAAATGATATGGGTTAAAATGGATAGATGGAAATGTCATAAGAAATGTCATTCAAAGGGTATGGGAGATGAGACAACTTGCCCCCAAATATAATTTTCCACATAGATAATTGATTCAATGCATGATGCATGTTTGCCAGGTTTCATCATGGTACTTATCCAAAGCACCATAAAAATGGTTTTCACTACTGGATGAACTTTTTTCTCTTTACTATTTTCTTGATTTTTTTGATTTTTTTTTGTCTGTTACCAAGATGCCTGTTTGCTAGGTTTTCATCAAGGTAACTATTTTTTTTCTTTTTTTTAAGACTTTTTTCTTTTTCTTTTTTTTTGTATTTTTGTATTTTATGGATGGCCTTGATGCTTTAGATGATCATTGATTGTGTTGAATCCATTGATGGTGTTGATGTAGAGATTGGTGCCATGATATGCCAATAATGACCTTGATGAAGTAGTTTTTTGGTCAAGATCATAGAGCTTGCATACAATTGATTGATTTCATTGTGATCCTTGTTGATACTAGAGTTGGCCTTTTCAGAATACACACATCGTGATAGAGTGCCATGAGAGTCCTTACAATAAAGATTTGCTGCCAAGATGCGATGGATTTGTGACATGGGATTTTTGGACTTTAGGCGAGATGTTGGATTATGACGGATGATGGTAGATGTGAGGGGATTGTTCAAATGTTTAGATGAATCACTTTTTATTTTCCAAACTTGGGATGTTGGATGGCAGAGTTTGGAATTTTGATTGGGATAGCGTTTGGAACTGACACTTTTATATGCCTTGCTTGTTGACCATTTTGAAGAAGGTGGACATTTATTATATGTGGGAGTCCTCTTTTCTTGTGGCTCCTCATTTTGACTGACTTTTGGATTTGAAATATTTTCTTTTCTTGATCCACTTTTCTTTGGGATCCATTTTAACTTCATTTGTCCACTCATATTTTTGATTGATTTGATGGCCTTTGACATTTGATTTTGAACTTTGGATTTGTAATAATCTTTTTCTTTTTTGTTGGTTCCAAATGGAAGGTTTATTCATGTTGGAATGACGGTTTATGGTGTGGATGGGAGGAGTGTTGGCAGCAACCTTATGATAAGAAATACTCATGGCCCTCATTTTGATTTTTGTATTAGATAAATTCTCCCCCAATATCAAGGAGGTACCACTAATATAGTTAGATTCTCTAATTGATGAATAGCCAAGACCTCGATGTCTAGGATTTTCTTGAAACTATACTAGTTCTTGAATTTCCTACTCATGTAGGCCTAGTCCATTTCCTTGATACTACATGTTCTGGCAAATTCTATTTTTGATGGGGTATTTTTTGTTTTGAAAAAAAGATGCTAACCCATCATTGTGTATGTAGACATTGTTACTTGGAATCTTCTATTCTGCAAGAAATTATGCTCTAACAAAGATAGATGATCCTAGTTGATAAGATGTCATAGCTTCATTGACATGTTGGATAAATTTTTGATTAACATCTTTGGTCTAATTGTGTGAAACATTAGATTCTAGTAGTTCTTCAAAAGATATTGGTGCTTCCAAGTCGATGTTGAAACCATCTTTATGGTCATTTTCATAGAGTCCAGGGAATTCAGCTATAACTTGATCATTTGCAAATATGTATAGAGTAGGAGACTCTTGTTCTAGAGTGTGAGCATTTATGTGTCCAAAGGAGGCAAGTGTCTCATTTTGGTAAGTTTTGATATTTGGAGCATGGATAGGGTCGTCCTCAAGTGTTTGATCATGAATGGCGTAAAGGTAAATGAGTGGATCATTTTGGATTTCTTGATCAATGGTAGTGTCTTGGTCAAATATGGGTTTATCTTGAATGATATGGTTGGGAAGGGAATCTTGATCAAGGTTTGGTGTATTTTGGATGCCTTGATTATCTAGAAGGACTTCTTGGATAGACTTAAAGATAGGGTCGTGGGATGGACTACTTTCATCTTGACATGAAGGTGAAGCCATGATGTAATGATTTGGAATTTCCATTTCACATGTATCCTCAAGTTTAGTAGATGGGGGTTGACTTTGGAGACCATGACTAGATGTATTTCAATGACTAGATGTAGATTGAGATGGAATGGATTGAAAGGGATTAGTGGATGAAGGACTAGGATAGGACATGGAAGGTTGGAAGGGATCAGTAGAAAGTTGGTTTCCCTTGTCAAGGTTAGGATAGGCATGCCTAATAGATGTTTGGTGTGGATTAATGACATAGATTATGTCAAGTGACTCATGATAATGAGGACAAATGGTTGAATGACTAATCCTTATGGATTGTTGGTAGGAAGGGTATGTGGGTAGTTGACCATGGGTTGAGGTTGAATTACATTTGGATTGGATAAACTATCTTTTGAAGTCTATGGCTTGTTGGTATTGACCAATATAGAGTAATTGGTATTCAACTTGACTAGCGAGCATATCAAGGTGAATGGAAGACATGGTAGTGGATGGTAATGCAAATTATATGGAATTATGTCTATGGATGGAAATGATATGAACTTAATCTATGTTTTTGGGATTTTCTAGATAAGGAATGAATGCAACTATTTTTTTTTTGGTATTTTCTGGCAAATAAGAAATGTCTAAAATTATGTTATACTAGGATGATTGTGTCTAAGTATGCAAAATTCTAGGCAAGCATCTAAGGTAATCAATTTTGGAAGATTCTAAAAGGGGGTTACCTAGCACCTATAGTTTAACTAAGGATACAATTTAGTTTTGTCAAGGAACCTGTGTAGGACTAGGACCAAATGATAAGGTGAATTTCCAAACTAGACTGATGAGCTGGAAAGATTCACTAATAGGAAAAAATTACTAGGTTCAATGACAATGACTATCGAAGCATGGATTTTTCCAATAATGCAGAAAGTTGGCCTATTCTAAGATATGAAAAATCCTATTATGGAACTAAGTTTCATAGCTAAGATGTCTATCTCTAAAACTAAATGATACCTAAAGATGAACAATGCAAGGTTTTGAGCAAGTTTCTAGTTTCTTTCCAAGGTTGACTATGAGAAACAAAGACTAATAATGACAGTTTGTTTTCGAACTGTGATGGAAAATTTGAGATTTTTGTTGACAGGCATATGTGGTTCAGGTTCATAGATGTGTCATGGGAATTGAAAAATGTGTTGTGTATTGCAGATGTGACTCTCTGATGAAAATTGGTCTCGGTTTACTGACAGGAAAATGCGACTTACCCTAACAGATGTGGCTAAAAATTTAATAGATGCAACTCTAATTTCATATGCGACTTATAATGACAAATGCGACTGAGAATTTAATGTTAGTGGACACTAAATTTTTGACATGAAAATGCAATTTTTTGGTTAACAGATGCAACTAAAAATTACACATGTGGTTTTGTATTTATCAGATGCGACTCATTTTTATAGATGCGGTGTTTTGATAACATAGGTTTTCCAACTGACTCTGTTTCGTGATCAAATTTTGGTAATTGAAAACAATCAAAAAATAGTGTGTTTCAATTTTGATGTCGATGAATGTGTTAAAAATTAGAAAACATGTACAATTCCTAAGGCTAGCAGTGACAATACTTGTTGAATTCTCAGTTGGGTTTCCCCAGCTACACTTATTCAAAGCGGATGGCTAGAATCTTGACCACACTAGCTCCCCTCCATGGCACACACTTCTTGGGTTAGCCAAGCTTCAGTTCACATGAATCTCCCATGGCGAACTTCCCACCTCTATGATTGAACCGTAATATTGTGAGATGGCTTCAGAGGTTTGACCTCTTGCACTAGCAAATAGAAGTATTTTGGCTTAACTACAACAAGTGGATTTTCTAGTTTGGACACCCATTCAGAGAGCCATGCGAGAGACAATATCATCCCAGTTTGTAGAGGTTATGTTATGTAGGTTTCGACGCACCACAAGGGTACTAGGGAATCAAATGCTTGTCCGTTGGGATCTCTGTAATATTGAGTTTCCTCAAGAATTAGAATTTCTATACCAGTTGGGAATAGCTCAGTGAAAAATCTCATCACCAATTTGAGTCACTTTGGTTACTCTTAACCACCAAAGCAAGCCCAATTTCTAGAGTCAGTAACAGTTTCTCTTACACCCAGGATCACACGAATGTGCAAGGGGAGAGGATACTTTTGTTACCGAATTGGGGTTCTAATCTAAAGATGTACATGCACAAAAGACACTGGTTAATTTTAATCCCAAAAAAAAAGTTTTCTAATCTACCAAACAGTCTATTTTTAATGAAAAATAGTCTTCAACATTGGTTCTACATGCAAATTGTTAGTAATTTATAAATCTATCTTTGTCAACGATTCTGCAAAAACATGGATTTAGTAGTTTTCAATTGTCTTTGTCACTCGTCCTACAAAAAAGGTTTCAAAAACTTGTCTTCTATTCTATGTCTTGAAAACACTATGTTAACCACCTAAAACACACGTTGTAAAGTGAAAATTAGCTAAAATAGAAACAAAAAAGAAAAATTGTAAATCAAAAATTAAACTCAGAAATTTTACCAATCAAATGCGTCGTTCAGAGTAGCAGATGTGTCACAGGTTTTCATCAATCAATTGTGTCGCAATAAGACATAAATATATCAAATTCTATTAGATGTGTCAATGTATTCATCAGGTGTGGTTCATAATATCAGTTGCATCATTTTGTCTATCAGATGCGTCGTTCCGTATGATACCTGCAAAATTGAATAAACGTCTATAGATTTGTGAAGAACATGTCTTCACGTCAATTTCACCAAATGTAATGTAGGAAAAACTAGAAAAGAAATGAGGTTAAATCAATACAAAGCATTAATCTAAAACTAGCCTACATTAAACAACAAAGAACAAAGGAAAAGCTAAAACATAAAACAATCTCACCAAAGATCGATGCAACTCCATGAATAATCTTCATTGTCCTCCATTTCGCTATGATAGTACTCTTGCCCTCATATTTTCAGTATGTGTGCAAGTATAGCCTTGATGTATGTGATTATAGAAAAATATCAAAGATTAACAAGTTGCTTCCAAAAGTATATCGATTTTGGGAGGAGTTGAAATGATAAAAGCCAAGTCAATTTATAGGAAATTGATCATTCAAATGAGAGGCTAAGATCAAGAGATAGACGGACGATTCAGATTAAAATATTTGACATGCATTGATATAAGTGTTAGTACTGACATGAGTGATAAAACCTAAGAATAGAGATCAAGATTAAATAATGATTTAATCTCTAGTTGAAAGTATTCAAAAATTAGAATAATAATGTTTGTACGAAAAGGATAAAGATAGAATAAAGATAACAATCTATTCAAATGCACACATAAAATTAATTAATTAAATAAAGATATTTAATTAATAAAAATCTACATGCATAAGAGTCTTAACTACATAACTGACTGGTTATGATAGAGAGTCTCTTCGCAGAGACGATCAGATACTGAATCAAGAGATAACTAATTGATTCAAATAGATCTTGAGTCAAGAGATGAGTGAATAATTAGATAACTAGGTGATTGCCTAATTAGAGGAATATTCGAAGAATAATAAGATTCATGAATTAAATGATTATTTAATTCAATATTCAAAATTTAAAGATTTAATTAAATAAATAAGATTTATTTAATTGACTTGTCGAAAAGGTTATTGAATAATTAAATAATTCAAAAATGAATATTTAATTATAGTCTGAAAATGTGATAAAGGATAAATTAAAAAATAAATTATTTAATTCAGAAAGGGAATTAATTAATTGGCGACGTAATTACATAAATAAGATTTATTTAATTAATCAAGAAAGGTCATCATCTAGGGGTTGGGGCCCTAGCTCGGTTGGCTAAATCTTTCCTATTGTAGGAGGTTGGTCACGAGGTCTAGTCTCCCCCACCCCCGTGGTACCAGAGGGCGTGTCGCGCCAGCGCCGCTGGTCATGTTAAAAATTTTACCAGGTTCACTGCAGTTTATAGGGGGTCGTGCTACCCGATTCCTGAAGTCTAATAAAAAAAAAGAAGGTCATCATGAATTAATTAAATAATTAAAGTTATTTAATTAATAGAAGAAAGGTGACTTTAGAAATTAATTAAATAATTAACATTATTTAATCATGACCATGGACACTTAGAAATTATGTCAAAAATGGTACTCGCAGGCCTAGACCAATTTCCAATGTCTACACATTCTATAAATCTTTAGGCAATTGCTTCTCAATATTCTACATATTAACTTCAAAAATAACAATGTATTTGATAATTGCTTCTACAATGGTGGATTTTCCACCTCATCAGCATCATTGTATAATGTGGCAGTCTCCCCTAGCATCCTAGTCTCCACAATCCCATTAAATAAGCCATCTAACTTCACATTGGGACTATGAGTCCTTACTAGAGGCTTCTTGTTTTGCTTTCTCTTATCTTTTGGTATCTCCTTCTTGCTAGATTTTTCTTTCTTTTATCTTATTTCCATTTTGAATCCTTCCTTCTCCTTTTCAACCTCTGATTCACTATCTATATCAATAGCATCAAACCTTACCATCTTTTCATTGGCTTCACTTTGTGAAGATTTTGTTTTCCTCTTCCAAACCAATTATGGTTCTTCTTATTCTACTTCTTCATCCTCAACATTTACTCCTAGATACTGCTCCCTTGTTGCCTTTTTTTTCACTCTCCTTCTCACTAGGCTAGTTTGTTGTGTTGGTGAAGCAACCTTTTCCTTTTCAGGTCTCTTTTGTTGTTTAACTGGAGAGGTCTTCTCATTCACTAGAGTGCTTGCATGCTCTTTTCTCTTCTCCTGTAGTAGTCTTAGTCCTAGAGGACTTGGGGGCAACTGAAAGAGTGGTAGTTGTTCTACAAAATATCCTAACACTTGATGATCCTCTTGGTGAGCTAGATGAGGCTTTTTCCTTCTCCACCTTTTCTTTAGTGAGGCCCATTGCCTCCACAAGTGTTTCAGTCATCTTGTCAATGGTCTTCTTTATCTATGATTTCCTTTGATCAAGGTGCACCTCCATCGACTTCTCCACATATGTACCATACCTCTCTTCAGAGGTGTCTCTTGGCTTGCTCAACATAAATTCTCCTGAACTAGTGACTTCATCTTCTATGATTTTATATCCCATCTCTGAGATATATATGGTCATAGGCTCAATAGCCTATATAATACAACAATATTTTGTTACAAGAAAGGTAATATCACTCTTGTATTTTTTAACTACGCTTTTAGGTATCCTTTACCTTTCCTACATCTTCTCTTGGAAATTTTTGAAGAACCCCTAGAGGGAATTCTTCTATCCATTTGAGCCTCCCAACCTCAACAAATTATCTCTGATCTAGTGGGCTATAGGCCTATCTTTTAGCCACATAATATTCTTTGTTATGGGGATTTCATTCAAAAAGTATAATAGTAAATAGATAATTAAAGTTCTAAATTTGAAAGCATACTTAGACTCCTTTGTCTTTTGTAGGTTCTCTAAAAGCTACAACCTCAATAGCTCACATAAATCATAATTATCTCCCATCTCAACCATCTCATATGCAATGTTCATGGCAGTTGCAGATACAAAGTTCTCTTTGTTAGAGAAGTACAATTTGTATCCTATCATCATTGAAGTTGTTAGAATTGGCTATGGCTACCAAGATCTTTGGACCAAATGGAAAGCACAAGAAAAGAGAATATGAATGTGATAAGAATGAAATGTATTCTTATCAATTGATTCAATGATATGATTGATTACAATGAGAGAGACCCCTTGGTTATATAGCCAAGGTGAGTACATAGGAGGGCATAAGATTATGACAAGTGTCATAATATTATGACATGAGACAACTATGAAAAGCTATCACTCCACCTAAAGTGGAAAAGTGATAATGTGATATTCACCACAAATGGTGGATCACCCACAAAAGGTGGAGAGGTAATCACATGATATGTCCACAAAAGGTGGAAGTGATAAAGTAATAACATGATAAGTCCACCAAAAGTGGAAATGCTCCAACTACCTCCTATGTGGTCCCTAAGTAAACTTAACTAAGGTGTGATCATGACCTAGGACAAGGTACAACACATTTAATTACACTAATAGAAGCTTACTTCACTGTTGGGTTCTTGATGTCCTTGATGGTCAAGGCTCTCTTGTCATATGTTGCACCCATTCTCTCCATGACAACCTCATTCTTCACAGACTTAAGTACCGGAGCTAGTTCGGTTGAGCAAAAGCCAGTGACAACCCTAATAGCCGCTTTATTTATCAGATGTGGAATATCCAACCATAGGTACTTATCATGAATGTGGCTTAGGGTGTATCTCACCCACTCATCTGCATAGCAGAAGATGAGAAACCTATTCTAGACATCGATTTTCTTCTCTACCAAACTCTCAAATTATTATTTCAACTCAAAATCATCTCCGATGAGATCTTTGTACCACACATCACTCAACTTCATATGATTATATTCTTCTAATTTGATGTGAATGTATACCCTAACATATTTTGTGTGCAAAACTCCATACTAGATGTGTGAAAATGCACCATCCATATCATCCACCAATGATTTTTTAGGATGTCATTTGAATTTAGGGCGAGGATGCTTTGTAACCTCTAGCACTTGTGGTGTATACATATTTATATTAAATTGAAAATGATTTTTGAAATCAGGGTAAATAGAAACTGTAAATACCTTTTAAAATGATTTCCGACTAGGGTTTTTCTTGCACCAAATCTCAATCACTTCGATTGCTACACTTTGCTCTTCATTTTCTCTACTCTCCTTGAATGTTCACTTACAAATGATTTTTGATTAAGTGAAATCACTTATAAACCTTTTGAAATTGACCTAATTTGGAATTGAATGCTTCAATTGATAAAGATGTCAAACCTTAACTATATGCACAGTCAACTTCAAATGCTCTGCAAGCTTCCACAATATGATTTTTTCCACTGCTTCTTTCTCTAGTTGGTCAAGAATATTGACCCACAACTTATATCTACGTGGTGAAGAATCAACACCATTTCTTTGGTAGGGGATAAAGAATCTTCTTTTAATGCTCTCCCTAAGCCAAATCTCTCATCTTAGTTTCTAGAGGAAACATTTGCACCAGATGTTGGTATAGACTCAAGCTTAGTCTTTGTCTCTTCCTTATTTTTCCAAATCTTGTCCATTTCTTTCTTCATTTCTGTTAGATTAGCCTTTTTCACCAAATCATTCTTCTTTACTAGTTTGTCCTTGTTTACATTCTTGCTTCTACAAAACTTAGAGATGTGTCTAGGTCTACAATAATCATAGCATATGGAATTATTTTTAACATGGTTTCTTCCATTCATTTTAGATCTTCATTGATTAGCTTTATGCCCAAATCCATTGCATGCATAACAGTAGCCATTAAAATATTGAAATCTCATACCATTGTTATAGCCATTAAAAGATTGAAATATCATACCATTGTTATAGTCATTCATCATCTGATTTCTACATTCATTAGCCTTATGTCTGAATCTTTTGCATGTAAAACATTGACCGAGAAAAGATGGAACATTTTGATTCATTTTAGTTCTACATTCCATAGCCTTATGTCCAAATATATTGCAAGAATAATAGAAACCATTAAAATATGGGTACCTTTGTGCATTTGGTTGTCTAATAGATGGTCTTCTGACTTGATTCTTTTGATTTTAGATCTACTTGACATTTCTCTTCTTGTCTCTAGTCTTCTTTCAAGCCTTATTTGGAGTTTGACTTATCTTTGAGCTTTCTCCTATCTCAAATCCTAATCCACCTTTATCTTTAGATCCTTTTTGATTTGCAATAATTTCATAAAGCTTTATATAACTCATCTTGAATTTGTCTTCATGACTCTTTTCTTTTTCAAGTTCTGATGTCAAGGTCATAAATTATTCAAGCTTTGTGTATTCTTCAGATTTTCTTTTTACTTTGGCATTCAGACATTCTTCAATTCTTTGTCCTTCTTCAACTTGCACCTTCAGATTATTAATTGTCTCATTGTCTTGCTTCAACTACTCATTGACTTCCTCATGTCTTTCTTTGAACTTCTTGATTTTCTCTCAAATTTTTGATACATTCATTTGCTTCTTTGACATTTTCCTTCAAATCTTTATTCTCCCTTTCAATCCTTTCTAGATCTTCAAGGGCTACTTTGAGTTCTCCATTCATGTCAACCATGCACTCTTCTTCCGTAAACCCAATAATAGGTATCTCTTCCGATGGAGTAGCAAATATTCTAATAGCCATGTGTTGAACCTCCAAGATCTTCCCCAAGTGGTTAAGCTCCTTCAAAGGAACCAAGCTTTGATACCAATTGTTGAACACCTGAAATACTGAGAGGGGGGTAAAACAATATTCTTTTAAACCACTTAAACATTTAAGAATTCATTCCACACAACATATTCAATGTGAAAAAGGAAAGGAAAGCATGTAAACAACCATAAATATTACATAGCACATGAAAACCAAATTTTTACATGGAAAACCATGGTGAGGATTAGCTCACAATATATTATAACCAATTATAGTATATTATAGAAGTGCTCACTAAACGTGGACTCACTACCCACTGAAAGAAGAAAATATAGAGGAGATTGTGGCACACAACCAAGTTTGAGTTGTTACAATTGCACCTAACATATGCATGAATTACAGTTCCATTGAAGCTCAAAATATAGACTTTACATACTTCATTCTAATCTGAATTAACACACTTCTTTTCTCTATTTTCACCTTATACTCACACAATTTTCATAAATTGTACATCACATCACTACTCTATTTTTAAAACATCAAAAAATATCTTACATAGATATCTGCTTCATCCACAAACACCTATAACATCAATTAGATCAGCCTAATTAGATGTAATACCAATTATACCTTGTTGGCTCATCATAAACACATGTACATACTTCGTGCCAAGATTCAACACTCATAATAAATCAAAATATGTTGGCATGGACCTATAATAGCTACCACATAATGGATCAATACATATTCTAACTCCACAATACCCAAAACTTATTAGGTTGGCACTGGTAATGACCTAATAACAAAATTTTCCAAATGTACAACCATATTCAAACACATAGACCTCTAAAATCAATTCCATTTTGGATACACACTCTACTAACACCTTTCAATATCTTCATAAATCCACAAAGCCAAATTCCAATCTACAAAGAAATGCAGATTCAACAAAACATATGCCCTGAACTGGAAAACACCTGTTACTGCCAAACCAATATATTGTTACTCATAACTTCAACACCAAAATCCAAAACAAAATGAAACTCTAGATATAATCTTCTCTAACAACCAAAAAAATTGTATCAAAACCAAATAGCAAGATCTTATACAACAGACCAATGTGGACCCAAAAATAGAATGTATTGTACATAAAATACTTGTATTGACACTTAATCAATTTTTATGTCAACTTCCTTTATTGGATCAAGCCTTCTTGCAAAATTATACCTGATAAGCATCCTAAAACATTATCAATCTATACACACTAATCTACACAATGGTCTTCCTACTAGAATACAATGTTGACATCAATGACAACACTGAACTGCATAACTGTACAACTTGTGCTCATCCCACATGCTCATGTTGCCAAAAAATGCATCAATGACAAACTCCTTATTCTTCCAACACTATATATACACATACACAAAGAGGAAAAAATGTTTTTTTGTATGGGGTTTTTCCTTGGTCAAACCCAAAGTTTGGTAATTAAACATTGATAGAAATATAATGAAAAGGAGAAGGAAATGATGAATGAACAATGCTTGCTACAACTCACCACCCTTCAATGGCTTCCCTTAGAGGATTGAAGTCAAACACATCACTCCAAGGAACTTGATCTTGCTTTGCTTGATGGATTTGGATACTTGAAATGCTTGGATGCTTTAGGATCAACAATGCATATTAGCCTTCACAAGATGACATGAACACACATAGACTTGAACATGATGTTAGGATCTTGATTGATGAACAAATGACTGATAAATATTCTCTTGAATTCTCTTGAAAATAAAATTTTCTCACAAAGTCTCGATAATGTATGTTCGATTTCAAATGATAAAAAGACTATGCATTTATAAGTGTTTATCTAATTTCCTGGAAATTGGATTCCAAAAGCCGACAATTGCAAATTGAATTTGAATAATTAATATACTACTACAAAAATATTTTAAATGGGTCTAGGCACTCAAAGGGGACCCATTCACCCATGGGAAAATGGGTCCTAGCGTATAAGTCCAGGACACTCATATTCCATGCTGATTAAAATTGTAAAGGCATACAATTTTCCACACTATAGGAATCAAGGTAATCAAGGTAGTATTTATATCTTTAAATATCTTCCTAGACTTTTGTTTGTAAACAATAGGCCTCGATAGATAATCACCAATTATATCTTAGAAAGCTTGATTAAATATAGACGAAAACTCGTCGGGGTCAAGAGCTTTGTCAAGTGCCATGGAAAACATTTCCCATGCCACTTCATCCTTTGTTATTGGTTCCAACAATCGCCGATTGTCCTCCATAGTAACTAGAAGTCAGGATAACATATAAAAACTCATCTACACCTCTCAGTTTGGAAGCATCCTCATTAGCAAGATGTTATGAAAGTGGTTGACTGCTTTAGTTTGGATCTCCTTCAACTTATTTAAATATTTTCCATCTTCCATTTGGATTGCATTGATCTTGTTCAATGCTCTTCTTAGCTTTGAGGATTTGTGAACAAATTTGGTATTGAGGTCACTTTCTTGGAGCCATGTTTCCCTTGATTTTGATATCTAGAATGTCTCCTCTCTCACTAGGATTTTAGAGTGTGATATTGTCAACTCCATTTCCTTTTCATATTTTACTATTGTTATCTTGTGAGTGATTATTTTTTGATTTAGATCCTACAACTCTACTTCAATTATTTATTTTTCCTTAAATATGTTTTTGAAGTAGTTCTTATTCCATTCCCTAAGCTTTTGTTTGATGACTATCATATTTTTGAGAAATTGAAGATTTTAGATACCTTGGGAACCACTACCATAGCCCACCACTTGACCATTAAAGCCCTTTAGAGATTTATCTTGTAGCCATATTTTTTCAAATTTTAATGGGTAATGATCTAGGGCCTAGTCATTTTCTATGTTGAGGGTGACGGGGAAGTGATTTGATCCCGAGATTGGCAAGATCATGAAATCAATCATTATGAGGAGTTTATCCTATTTTTCCGAAATCAGGAAGCTATCCAAGTGTTCAACAATGCAAGTGAAGCCTTTCTATCTATTAGTCCAAATGAATACCCCATTTTTAGGTTGAATGTCACTCAAATTGTTGTTGCATAAAAGCTATCTAAAGTCCTTCTACCATTGCTCCATATGGATAATCACCATATACTATTATAATTTCATTACTATTGAGTTTGGAAATTGAATAAGAGATATCAAGCCATACCTTCTACTTATCTTTCATTTCGGTTGGTCCATAGACATTGATAAGAAAAAATGTAAGCATTGATGTAGAGTGTGTGAAGTCATGGGTAAACCAAGATTTTGCTTCATGAATATCATGTTAGAGTAATTGGACATTTACTTTATTAATTAAACAATATTTGTTTAATTACGTAAAGTTCCCTTTTACCTCTTTTCACTTAAGCTAACATTAGGTACATAATAATTAATTACTTTATTAATTATTATTGTGCAAGCCTAGGGTTTTCCTTTTTAGGGTTTTCATCTATATGTAGTTGAAAACTATCTTTTGTATAATTATTCATTTTACATTTTTAGGTGAATACATTGCTCCACATTCTTGAGCATTTCCTTTGTTGCTTCTCTTTGTTTCTCCTTGTAACAGGTTATTTGCTTGCAAAGATCTTTTGGGCTTCTATGGTGTTGTATCTTCTCAACATCAACATGGTATCAGAGCTTCAGATTTGCAACTACTTATTCTTGTTTTGAGATTTTGCATTGGAAGCAAATCTAGGGTTCTAAGGTTTTTTTGGGTGGATTCAACCTACTTTGAATTTTAGGCTCACTTTGGGCTCAAATGGACAGTGCCATTGGATTTGTAGCACGCAAAAACCCCTAAAACGACTATCAAATCATCGATTTTGGCCACAATCATCAAGGGTTGCAAAAAAAATTTTAGGGTTTGGCCGTACAACCCCCACAGCAAAAAAATCACAAAAAAAAATAAAAAACAAAGGTTTTTTATTATTTTTTTGCGTTATGTGCATACACCAGACGCGCCACCGCTCGGCCGCCCGACGGCCACCACACCGCCGCCGCGCCCCCTGCGTCGTCCGCTTTGGCCGCCACCCACTCTGGCCGCCACCCAAGCTCCACCAACCCCACTTCGGCCACCACTTGAGCTCCACCGAACTCGCTCCAACCTTCGTTGGGCTCCATCGAGCTCCCTGCCGACACTGAGCTCACCCACGGGCTCGCCGACCTGAGTCAGTTCCTCAGCCCCCGTGGGCAAAAACATCCTACTGTCGGGTCATATGGCAATCGAGGGCTTCAGCCCAGCTTCCACCCCCTGGTCCGCCCACATGACTAGGGGCCATTTTTTTTGAGCCCCCAGGTGCTAAAGGGGTCTAATAGGGCATTTTTTTTGCTCTCTCACGAAATCGGGCATAACTCAAGCGTTTTAACTCCATTTTTTGAACAGGAAGAAGTGTTGGAAAGCTGGTTTCGGCATCAATCTAATGGTGTAGGTAATTTTATAAATATTTTACCAGTTAAAGTGAGGTATTCTTTCTTCACTTCTGGAGTCATAGAAGATGCAAACAGACTCCATTTTTCAAACTTGAATAGGCGTTGGAAAGCTCTCAACATGCTCTATTCAATAATGTGATCTATTTTCTCAAAATTTTCACCAGGTACATGAGAATTTGTTTTGAAGTATTTTTTGCTTATGCATTTCTTCGTTCTTCTCAGTTTGTACTAGGGTTTGGGTTTATCTTTTGAGGGGGGTGTTTTTTCTCTTGCTTTCTATCATTTATATTAGAAAATGAGAACACCAAAACTCTCAAAAATACAAACCCTTCTGCATCTTCTGTCTATTCTGAAAGATCACATAATAATAAAAAACACAAGCAAGTACAGGTGCAGGGTTTCATGGCAGACTCTTCAGTTGAGCTACTCACATCACATAACTATCACACTTGGAAGTCTCATATGATGAGGCTACTCAGGTCATGAGGGTTAAGGTCTTGTTTAGATGAGGTTCAGCCTCAGTTGCAGCATCCTTTTGAGATAATGTAGCATAGGAACAAGATGGATGAGGCTATGGGTTTGTTATGCATGCATGTTTCAAACAGTCTTTTGTTTCACCTCGATGCCTTGCTCACTCCTCGAGCCATGTGGCTGAAGTTTGAGACACTTTTTGGGACCGTTAATGAGTTCTGCGCATTACAGATTGAGGCAGAACTAACTTCATTGTTACCTGATTCATTTCCCACTATTGACGATTATTTGAACAAGTTCAAAACTATCCGCACTATTTTACAGGGTTGTGGGAAGAACAAGACAGACACAGAGTGCATTTACTTGATTCTTTCAAAGCTTCGTGGTCCATTTCAGATATTTGCTTCCTCCTTCTACTCCACCATGGATGGTTTGGGTGCTAGTTTTACCATGCCTACCTTTGATTTGTTTTGTGAGCATTTGTCTCAGGAACAGTCTCACCTTTCTCAGATGGATATTCTCTCAGGTTCAAAGAGCAAAGCATTGGTTGCTCAGTCACCGAAGGGGAAACAAAAGCAGAAACCGAGGCCCAAGAAAGATTTTGTAGGTAGTGATCATTCCTCCAAACCGCCTCCTAAGTCTGATTCTAAACCACCATTTAATCCAAAACATGGGAAATCTTCGAAGTCTGGTGAGTCTTCCTCAAAGACTAAGGAGAAATCAGGAGACACTTGCAGTTTTTGTGGCAAGCAAGGTCATCCAGTTTCTAGGTGTTGGAAACAATTAAAGGCTTTAGAGGACGCCATGCAGCAGCAACATATCTCCTCACCTTAGTCTTCTTCTTCTTCCACCACAAGGAAGGGTCATGCTCTCACTGCACAAGCATCGACCAATGGGTCCACTTGGATTTTAGACTCTGGTGCTTCTCACCATATGACTCACACTCAGCAGTTGGTCACTTCTCTTGCCTCTTGTGGTACTTCATAGATTGTAGTGGGTGACTCTTCACAGCTTTCCGTCTTGGGTTCAGATTCTATCTCTTTGGATGGGGGAACTCTATAGGATGTTTTGGTTGTTCCTAACATTTCGACAAACCTCTTATCCATTTATCAGATTTTCCACACTGGCTCTGGTAAGACAGTTGAGTTCTCACCACATGATGTGGTTATTCGGGACCTCCATGATTCTGATTTGGTTGTGGCTACTGGTAGATACTGCATCTCGTCTTTACAGATTTGATGGATTTGTGCCTTCTGAGGGTACAGGTTCATCACTTATAGCACATGCAGATTCGGTGAGTCAGCTTTGGCATGAGCGTTTGGGCCATGTCAATTACAAATATCTTTAGCAGATGAGTACACAGTCACTTGTTCTTGGTCTTCCACAGATCTCCTGCACTAACGGTGTTTGTCATGGTTGTGTGCTTGGCAAGCATCACAGAGATCCCTTTCCGAAGGGAAGTACCACTCGTGCTTTGGCACCCTTGGAGTTGATTCATAGTGACCTCATGTCATTTCCCACTCCTTTTTAAGGGGCCAAGTATGTACTCACATTCATTGATGACTTCTCTAGACGCACATGGTTGTACTTTCTTAAGTACAAGTCTGATGTCTTTGATTCCTTTTGTGTCTTCAAGACATTTGTAGAGAAGCAGTCTGGTCTTTCTATCCGACGGATATGTACAGATAATGGGGGGGAGTATGTGAACCTGGCTTTTAGATATTTTTGCACTAAGCATGGTTTGCAGCATCAGTTTTTTGTTCCCTACACCCCTCAGCAGAATGGTATCGTTGAGCGAAAGAACAAGACTTTATGGGAGATAGCTAATTGTATGATTTAGTCCAGGTCCATGGATTCATCTTTTTGGGCCGAGGTAGTCAATTGTGCCAACTATATTTAGAATCGGATGCCTCACAAGGCCATTCGACATATGACTCCTGAGGAGGCTTGATCTCATGACAAGCCTGATATTTCATCATTCCGAGTATTTGGTAGTGAGGCATGGGCTTTTATTCTTGATGCTCAGAGGAGAGCTATGGAGCGAAAGAGTTGACCCCTCATTTTTGTCAGCTACTGTAAGGATGTTAAGGCATACAGGTTGTTTGATCCTGATTCCAAAGAGGTCCTATTTCGACGGGATGTTCAGTTTGATGAGAGCCTTCCTCCAGTTGATACCCTATCTCGAGTGTCCACTTCACTACCTACTCCACCCACTACAGCTCTTCAGGATTATTTTGAGGATTCTAATGAGGATATTGATGATCCCCCATCTCCACCTCCACTTGCTCCACCTCAGAGGCCCAAATGGGCTCGCTTTACTATTGAGGCAGCAGGATCTATGGTCGTTGATCCTTCGGACACTCGTCGCACTCATTCTCATATTACGGGTTCTAGTCTTTTGACTCATGCTCTTTCAGAGGATCCTCAGAGATTTTCAGAGGCGACAGGTCACCGTGAGTGGGATAGTGCTATGGAGGAGGAGTATTCTTGTTTGATGAGGAATAGTACATGGGATCTTTGTCCTCTTCCTAAGGGCAGAAAGATGGTTTGATGCCGATGGTTCTATTGATAAGTACAAAGCACGTCTTGTTGCGAAGGGTTTCTCACAGGTTGAGGGTATTGATTACTCCGAGACATTTTCCCCTGTCGCCAAGATGAATTCTATTCACTTTGTACTATCCTTTGTAGCTTCTTGAGGATGGCTCATTTTTCAGATGGATGTAAAGTGTGCCTTCTTCAATGGTGACCTACAGGAGGAGATCTATATGGAGCAGCCTCAGGGATTTGTTCATGATTCTTCTTTGGTTTGCAGACTTTAGCGTTCATTATATGGTCTCAAACAGGCCACTCGGGCTTGGTATGAGAAGATGGACTATTTTTTGCTCTCCACTGGTTTCATTCACTATCATTCTGATCACACGGTCTATATTTAGTATCTTGAGGGTGAGATCCTGATTCTTGTGCTATATGTTGATGATCTTCTCATCACCGGTAGCTCATCCTCTATGATTCAGAATTCTCAGCTAGCCTTGATGGAGCAGTTTGAGATGACAAATCTTGGCCTTCTGCACTATTTCCTTGGTCTTCAGGTGATTCATTCTTCAGAGGGGATCTCCATTTACCAACAGAAGTATTCTTTTGATATGCTTCATTGCTTTGGCATGCTTGATTGCAAGCCTGCCCCCACACCTTTTCAGTCAGGGGTTGTTTTGACTACTACTTGCCCCACTCCTTCAGTAGATTCTACACTTTACAGGAAGTTGGTTGGCAGTTTGTTGTACCTGACTCACACTCGTCCTAATCTTTCCTTTGTGCTTGGTCTTGTCTCTTGATTCTCACATGATCCTCATGAGAGTCATTGGCAAGCTACCAAGTGTATTTTGAGGTACATTCAGGGCACCACTTCATATGGCATTCACTACACATTAGGGGATCCTCACATTGTTGGCTACACTGACTCAGATTGGGTTGGTGATGTCAATGATTAGAAGTCTACTTCTGGCTTTGTTTTCTATCTTGGCTCTGGTCCTATCACATGGTCGTGCAAGAAGCAGACTGCTCATGCATTATCATCTACAGAGGCTGAGTACCGAGCTATTGTGCTCGCTAGTCAGGAGATTTTATGGCTTCGTCAGTTGATGACTGAGTTTGGTTTTCCTCCTGATAGTCCCACAATTCTTTGGTGTGACAATCAGAGTGCTATACACATTTCACGCAACCTGGTGAAGCATCAGTGAATGAAGCACATTGAGCTTCATATGTATTTCATCATACAGTTGATTCAGGATGGTTCTCTCATCTTGGAGTATGTTCCCACTGCTGAGCAGGTTGCAGACATCTTCACGAAATCTTTTGCATCTCCGCGCTATCTTCAGTTGCGCTCTATGCTTGGGGTGAAGGAAGTTGTCCTTGGGGGGTCTTTATGAGGCCTTCCTTCCTTCATGTTTCTTTCAGCATGTTGTTCTATCTCTTTTTGGAGAGGAGTTTTTCCCACTAGGTTTTCTCCTTTTCTCTGTTTCATAGAGATTTCTTTGTACTTGGGTACCTGATCTGGCCTTGTTGTCGGGACCCATTGCTTTTGCTTTTAGTAGCTTCTTCTAGGTTTTAGCTTCTCCCTATGTCTATCTTAAGGGGGGGTGTTAGAGTAATTGGGTATTTACTTTATTAATTAAACAATATTTTTTAATTACATAAAGTTCCCTTTTACCTCTTTTCACTTAAGCTAACATTAGGTACATAATAATTAATTACTTTATTAATTATTATTGTGCAAGCCTAGGGTTTTCCTTTTTAGGGTTTTCATCTATATGTAGTTGAAAACTATCTTTTGTATCATTATTCATTTTACATTTTCAGGTGAATACATTGCTCCACATTCTTGAGCATTTCCTTTGTTGCTTCTCTTTGTTTCTCCTTCTAACAGGTTATTTGCTTGCAAAGATCTTTTGGGCTTCTGTGGTGTTGTATCTTCTCAACATCAACATATCCTCTACTATGAACTTTTGTTGATGCCAAACAATTCCTAGACCACCTGTAGCACCTTCAATAGACACAAATCTACCATCCCATCCATCTAGCCATTTTACAAAAGATTTCCCTTCTTCCTTGGTGAATTTTGTTTCTTGTAAGAGAATTATGTTAAAATTCATAGTTTATGCATGACACTTCACCAAGCATTAGTTTTTAGGGGTATTGAGGCCCCTGCTATTCCAACTTATCATCTTCATTGTGCCCTAAGGGAGGGGCTTCCTCCCTTATTATTCATAAATTTGTTTATGGATGTTTGGCCTTCAACAACAACATCTTCCACCCTTCACATGGCATTTGGTTTCTTGCCCCTTTGTTTTGTGAATTTTAGATTCAATCTCAAAATATTGTAAGTCGCTTGGTCCAACGTTATGGGGTCCAAAATTCCAGCCTTCTCCTCTTCTCCCAAATTATTAGATGGTCAAACATCTACATTTTTTGGACAATTGTTAGCAATATCATCGGTGGTATTGTCTTCTAGCATCGGTAATTCCTCCTTCATTTCATTCTCACTTGTGTTTCAATCATCCATTTTTAGGTCTACCAGGGAATCCTTAGATTCCTCCAACATAGGTACCTACATTAATGATTTGGAACCTTAGTCAGGGCGTTCACCCGCTTGATCACTGTAAGCTCCATGATTCTACCTTACATCTTCCCATAATTGTTTTCAACACTAGAAGGTAGAATGGTTCCCCCTTCGGCAGAAGCGAACCTCATCCTCGATCTCCACCAGTTGAAGCCATTCTCAATTATTCAAGACCAAGGTAATTTGATTTGGTATTGAATTGACCACACCAATTATTAGTCTCACATAAATGTAAGAGTCTTTCTCCACAATCTCCTCATCTATGTTGATTAGTTTCCCTAGGCTTCTACCAATTTTGATTAGACACTCTTCAGACCAAAATTTTAGTGGCAAATTATACAATTATATCTAGGTTGGTTTGTTTTATGGTTCATAGTGGAGTGGGTTGAATCCAAGAACCCACCTCTATATATATATCGACATGTTTTCCATCCACCAAATTCATTTTGAGAGGATTGCTTCCAATTTTTCCATGGATTGGAATACCACAATGAAAAAAAATTGGGTATAAATTTTATAACAAACTTGCAATCCCAATTTTTTTTCCCATTTTCTAATCATTTCCCTAGTGTTGAACACCTAAAATACTAAGAGGAGGGGTGAATTAGTATTCTATTAAACCAATCAATCATAAACCATCCAATTAACAAGATATATCTAATTGCACCAATGAATGAAAACATGAAGTAACCACAAGATCACATAACACATGAACATCAATATTTTTGCATGGAAAACCCAAAAGGGAAAAACCATGGTGAGGATTAGCTCACAATATATTATAACCAATCATAAGATATTATAGAGGCTCACTGCCAGGAAACATTGTCCAATAAGGCTCACAACCAGACATAGATACAAAATAAAAATGGCTACATAGCCAAAATGTGAACTAATACAAAGTGCACCTTCCTTATGTCAAATTCAGTTCCTTTGAAGATCTAAATACAAAAAATTTCTCTACTTTACAGTCACTCAACATTCATAATAATTTTTCTCTTATTCGGATCATACACATACACATTCGCATATTCACATCAACTTCACATTACATCTCATTTCATCATCATCCTACAACTCAAAAATGTATTACATATATACCCAATTATATCCGCATACATCAATTAGGTTGGCTTAATTAGATGTAGCCCTATTTTAACTCAAAATTACCTTGTCAGCTCCATACTTGATTCAAAAACATCTTCACACTCAAACCAAAAGTGTAATACTCAATTTATATTGGCATGGCCCTAAAATATGTCTCATTAACATTCACAATGCATATTTAAGCTCTACAACATATATCAAGCATTAGGTCAGCCAAGAATTAGACCTAATCACAAAATGAGCCAAACTAATCAACACCAATGAACCATCTGATCATATAAACATGAGCCATCTAGAATATATAGTGTATTGACACTTGTAAACAATCTCCCAAAATTATAATGTATGATTCCAATTACCAGAGGAATGCAAACCAGATTACACTTACCCATTTACACTATATAAAGCCAAAATTGAATGTCAAACTATTGTCATGAATAACATAACATAATTGCATGAGCCGATATTATTACATGAGAAATTGTAGACCAAATTATTGAATTAAGATGTCTCCATTCTATTCACCAGATTGAGAAAACTGTCAACAATCAATGTTGGCATCAATGACAACAGATTAAAAGGTTCCTTCTTCATTATTTCAACAATATCCCCCTTTCTCATTGATGGCAACATGTGTCAAAAATGATTCTCCAAAAAAACTTCAACATTTACACCATCTCCCCCTTTATCTGACTTCTCCAATCATCAAACTTCTCCCAAAAACATTTCTTATCACTTCTCATTTTTTCTAACTTCTCTAGCACCAAAAATTCTCCCCATTTGACATCAAGGACAAAGGGTCTGCCAGTAACAAACATGTAGACTCTAAACTTGATGCATATGTATAAAAAAACAACTAAAATGTACTACTCCCCCTAGGGAGTTATCCCAACAAGAGTCCAACTAAATCTACAAAGAAAAAACTGAAAACAATTGAAAACAGTAAAAGAATAAACAAGTGAACTATGTTCAACCTAAGGAGGAGGAACCTTCTAAATCCTTAAGGATTTCTTTCCAAGCATATTTTCCTTCATTCCAAATCTTTTTAGCTACAACAAGCAACTTATACATTGATTCCAGCTCTACAATGTTCTCATCTACCTCTTCTGAAGTACTTGGATTTGAATTAATCTTTGCAATCATTTTTGCATCAGCAAGGGCTCTTTCAACACCGATATGTGCTTGGTCTTCACCAAGTCCCCAAGATGTCTAAATCTCCTTATTGTGTCTTATTTTTGTTGTTGTAAGGTGAAAAACTTGTTTCACAGATTAGAAATGGAAGTCCAATAGATATAATCTTTGTCTTTAGCTAGGTCAAAAGTATAAGAGGAATTAGATACTTGTGACTCTATTGATTACATTAATACCTTAATGCCTTGAGTGGCATCCGACCACCTCATGCAATATAAAAACAAGTTTTTAGCCTTATCTTCACATTCCTTCACATCCTTTAGAAATTCTCCACTTTCTCATGTGCAAATGCACATCTATCCTGCAACTCAAGTAGTCTCTTCTCTGCAAATCTTGTCTCAACTTCCTTTTCAATCCACTCCTTCAGACCAAAGGCATACTCGAGTGAATCAACTAAAAACTTCAAATTTTCAACTTGACTCAAAGCATTGTCAATTGTGGCACTGAGAGTAGCATCCTGTAGAGACCTAATAGCATCATTAATGAGTTTTATCCCCTTTTGGTGTCTTTCTATAATTTCCTTTCTTCCAGAGGCATGTAAGACGTCTCCAAGCTCCAACTTCTGAATAGGTGGGATCTTGTCCAAATCTACACTACCTTGGTACAATGGGAGTTGTATCAACTAGGGTGGAATTATCGGTTGGAATCTCATTTGCTTTGTCAAAAGACCATCAAGTGATTTACCAGAATGTTCTCTGGATTCCTTTGGTAGCTCTATGATCTTTTGAGATTCTTCTTCATTTTTCTCATCCTCAGCCTCTTCTTTATTTTATTTTTTCTCTTCTTCCTCTTCTTTGTTAGAGGGATTTTCCTTTTATTTTTCTTTGTTATCATCTTCCTGTAATGACATTATTTTTCTTGCAAGATCAACAAAGGATTAGTAATACCTGCATGTTAATAAAAACATCAAACAATGAAATACATTAGAAAATAAGTGAAAAATGAATGAAACTGGAATAGCCTCACCCAATCTTCTCTCCTCCATGGTTCACTTCCATTGTACCTCCTCAAGCTTTGGTATGATAAATGATGCCCTCAGATTGTGTGTGAGCAACACTCTAAAATGTCTAGTCTTGACAAAGCCTTTTGAAGGATTTAATAAAATAAACTATATGCAAACTAGAATTCAATCCGAATATGCAAGTAAAAATGGAATCCTAAGATGATATGGCAATAATGCAATTGCTAGATAATAATTATTCATTGATTCCGAAAATGAGATCAAGATTGTCATTTTATAGAAAATGCAATCTTGAATGGACAGATGAGATGAGAGATTGAGGAATGCCCTATAATCAAAGGTCAAGATTCAATAAGGCAACTCTCAATTAGGGTTAGGGCAAAATGCACACATGTGTGAATAAGATTTAATTAAATGAATTAAATCAAGACTAAATGTGATAGTTGAGATGAAATTAGTAAAAATCAGAAGACAAGAGGATGAGATTTTAGAAAATCAGTAATTTTAGAATTACTTGATTTGTAGAAGAATAATTCCATTTTAAATTAAATTAATTCAAAATATGGATTTTGTGAGATAATAAGTAATTGATTTTTGAAATTAATTACTAAATGAATAATCAGTTAAGTATGTGAGATATTTTTAAATGATTTGTTTTATTTAAAAATATAGAAGTGTCACATGCCACAATTAAATAATTAAAAATAATTATTTAATTTAGGAGAAGTAGTTAATTAATTAAATAAATTAATGAATTTATTTAATTAAGAGAGGATTTAGGAATTAGTGACACATTAAATAAATATATTTTAAATATATTTATTTAATAATCAGGAGGACATTAATGATAAGGATTAATTAAATAAATAAGGCTTTATTTAATTATGAAATGACTTTGATAATTAGTGACATATTAGATAAATAAATAAGATTTAAATTTATTTAATAATCATGAAGAATGAGAGATTATGAATTAATTAAATAATTATAAATTATTTAATTAATAGTTGAATGTGGGTTAGAAACATAATTAAAATGTTATAATCATGTTATGACGAAAGGTGGTAAAATAGTGGTTGCAGGCCTAAGTCATTTTTAGGTGTCTAGACTTCCTTCTCATCATCTTTCCTATTTTCATCCTTCTCTTTGTGTCCTTCTTCTTCACCATTTTGATTTTCTTCATTTTCATTTCTAGCATCTTCATTTTGTTTGTTAGGGTGGTCTTCAATACCATTATCAACATCATTCTTATCCTATTCTTGTTCTTATCCTGCATTCTAGTTTTCATTATTAACATCGATGGTCACTTCAGTATCTTTCAGAGGGGCAGATGTCTCTAGGGAAGCATTAGTTTCATCTAACAACAGTGTCGAGGACACCACATTCTCTGTATAAAACAGTGGAGTTTCTTCCACAATATTCTCATCCACTTTTTCTTCTAAAAGTTCTTTAAAAACAATTAAATTTGTAATCGAAGTCCAATATTTTCCTCTACAATAGTGACCTTTTCTTTATCATGCTCCTTTTCTTGAGCAGTATTGGATGATGAAGCAAAAACCATCCCAAATTTCTTTGTTGTATCTTTAATAGTACTAACTGTATCCTATTTCACCTTGTTTGCTCCATCCTTTTCTCTACCCATAAGTATGGTGACCCTTTGTTTAACTTTGAATTCTTTTTTGTACACTTCAATCAGTGCAACCTTGTTATTTTTAGATAAAGAGGATCCAATTTCTCTAAAGCATCAGCTTTCATCTTGTCTTCAACTTCAATTTCTTCACGCATTATTTCCACCAAGGCTTCCCACACAACACTAGGAACCTTCTTCCTAAGGTTATCCATATTTGCTTCTAAAATAATGATATACTGGATGATGGATTCTATGATTGTTTTCTTATCTTCTTCATACATTTCATCATATGGTTTTACAATACCTTCTAACAAATCATCATGCTCTAGCATGTTATTAACCAAAACATCTAATCTCATTGTTGTGTGAGCTCTTATTGGAAGGATTTTTTGTCTTTTTCTTCTTTTCATGCTTTGAAGAGCCTTCCTTTGATTTCTTATCCTTTTTCTTCTCAGGCTTCTTATGAAAGTGAACTATGAAGGAATCTTTTTCTTTTTATATCACCTCTTCCTTAGAAGTGTCCACGATGTCAACTTTAGGCCTCTTTGCTCTAGTGCTTTCTTCTTGTGAAGCACCTTCACCGCTAGTGGTGGCACTATTTATCCTTTTCTTGGTAAGTTGTTCTTCATGCTCAAGTCCAAGATCGATCTCTTCTTCCACAACAACACTCAAGGTTTTCTCTCTAGATATTTTTTACTTCTTCCTCCTTCCAGAGGTAGTAGGGGGTGCTACCAAAGGTACATTCTTCCTTTTGGTAGTCCAAGTGTTGGCTCTGGAAGGTGTAGTCACTTCTTTTGTTACTAGAGCACTAGGCTCCACCTTCTTTCCTTTAACAACAACTATACTATAGGGTTTGGGAAATGCAAAGGTAGGGGTGGAAGTTCTTCTTCTTGATCTTCGTGGTCTGAAAGACTCACCAGATGCTTTAGCTTCTCTTTTTGCAGTTATTTCCCTTAACTTTTGTACTTCTTCCTTTGAAATTCCATGATGCATGAAGTACTCATTTACTTGTTTTGTTACCCTTTTATTCCTTGTAGGTGTTGATTTTTCTAGGTTCACTTTAGATGATTTTTCTTCATATGTACCATGTCTTGGCAGAGAGGGGTCCTTAGGACTCTTTAGCAACAATTCAATATATCCCTCAACTTCACTCTCAAAAACCTCATATCCAAGAGGCTCAATCCATATTGTCCTTGGTTCAATAGCCTTGATTCTACATTCATCAATTGAAACAAGGAAAGCATACTTCTCCACTAGATTCTAGGGAATCCTTTCTCTATCATGCATATTCTTTTGAAATACAGTGAAAAAGGCAATCAATGCATCATCCTGAGCTTTTTAGTCACTATATTGTGCATATAGTCAAATATTTGGTGTCCCACTGGTCTACTTCTATCCCATACAATGTCTTTCCTTCCATGAAGCTCTCTCAAAAAGTAAAACAATAAGCACATAATCAAAGTTCCAAATTTAAATGCATTCTTCTTCTCTCTAGTTTGTTTTAGGTTTTTCAGAAGTTGCTACTAGAGCAACTCACATAAGTCATAATCCTTACCATTCACCACCATATCATGTGCAACATAGATAGCAGTTGCAGACACATAATTATACCTGTTAGTAAAGTAGATTTTGTGACCTATCGTGATTGAAGCATACTTGACAACAAGATTTATGATAGGTTTTGTTGTCAATGCTCTTATGTCAAAGGTAGCACTAGTTAACTCCGTAACCACTTCGTTCTTTACAAATTTTAGTACCAGTATCACATAATCCAGTCATAGCCTTAATCAGTTCCTTAGAAATTAGTCTGGGCATGCTTGTCCACATGAATTTTTCATGTATTCTGCTCAATGCAAGCCTCACATACTTTGCATCTATATCATTGTTGTAATTAGGGAACCAATTCCAAATATCTAGTTTCTTTCATACTAGGATAACATATTCTTGTTTTACTAAGAATTCATCTCCAGTTAGCTCATTAGATAATAGACCTTTGATCTTTTGGTGATTATAGTCATCCAACTTGCCATGTATGTAAACCCAAGTGTCCTCAATGGATAAAACCCTATGAGGAATATTTGAAAAAGCATCGTTGGGGGTATCAAATACTTTCCATGAATATCTCTTAAATTTTGGTCTAGGTCTCTCGATAATGTTAACAACGGTTGGAGTAGCCATTATAACTTCTATTCAATCTCAAATGCTTACGAAATCACTTCTATTTCAAACCCATAAAGAAAAGATAGCCGTAAATACCTTTTATGTGCTCAACGAGATCTATGGTTTGCACCAAATTACTTTGAATCGCAATCAACGCTCTTTCAATTTGTTCTACTCTCTTCAAATGCACATAATGTGATTAAAATCGACTTAGGAATTCACTTTATACCTTCCTGATTTGCCCTAATTTCACATTAAATGCTTTGAATTCCAAAAAGTTGATAAACACTTCACTAATACACTGTAAACCCTAAAATGCTCTACCTTGTTTTAGATTTGCATATTTTCTACCAGTTTCTTTTCCATAAGCTTAAGCTTGTCATCTTACACCATATATCTTCGTGTCACTCCTTGACACCTCATATTTCTAGGGGGTTATATTTTTCTATTATAGCTCCCCCTAAGCACATGCCTAGGTTTAATTTTCAAGAGAATTATCAGCACCAGAGGGTGGTACATATGCATTTGATTCATTATTGTTCTTAGGTTCCTCTTTCTTTCTCCAAATCTTCTTCATTTCCTTCTTTACTTCAGTAGGATCAATTTTCTTCACAGGTTCATTCCTCTTTCTCGGATTAGTCCACCATCCATTCTTACTTCTAAAAAATCTTGAAATGTGTCTAGTTTTATTGCAATTATAGCATACAACATTTTTCAACCAAATTGACCTCCATTCAATCTTGATCTGCACTGGTTAGCTTTATGTCTAAATGCATTGCATATGCAACAATAACCATTGAAAGATTGAATCATTCGACCAGTATTAAATCTATTCATCATCTAACTTTTGCACTCAATAGCTCTATGTCCAAAATTATTGCATGTAAAACATTGTCCAAAGAAGGATCTAACATTTTGATTCATTCTACTTCTACATTATATAGCCTTATGTCCAAATCTATTGCATGAAAATAAAATACCATTAAAGGATGGGTACCTTTGATAATTTGGTTGTCTGATAGGGGGTCTTCCAACATTGCTTCTTTGATTTTTGAATTGTTTGTTATTGCCTTGAGTCTTCTTTTGATTGTCAACCTTGTTAGGAGTTTGATTTGCCTTTGAGCTTTCTCCTTCTTCAAGTCCCAAAATGCCTTTGTCTTTAGATGCTTTTTGTCCTACAATTAGTTCATCAAGCATTGTAGTACTTGTTTTGAATTTGTCCTCATGAGCTCTTGCTTTTCTCAGATATGATCTCAGAGTTACTACTTATTGTTCAAGTCTTGTGCATTCATTAGTCTTTATTTTTACCCTTTCAATTAGGCATTCCTCAATTCTTTTCTTTTCTTCCACTTGTACTTTTAGTCCAGTGATGTCTTCATTTGCTTTCTTCAACTGTTCATTGACTTCTCTATGCCTTTCTCTAAATGTCTTGATTTTCTCTCTCAACTTTTTGATGCATTCATTTGCTTCCTCTAGGTTTTTTTTTTTGTTCATCTTCAACTCTGTCAAGTTCTTCAAGAGCAACTTCAAGTTCTTTGTCAATCATGCAGTCATCTTCTATGTATTCAATTGCAAAAAATTCTTCCAGAGGAATAAGACACTTTTTATCAGCCACATGTTCAACCTCCAAGATCTTTCTCAAGTTGTTAGGCTTATTAAAAGGAACTGAGCTCTGGTACTAATTGTTGAACACTCAGAATACTGAGAGGGGGGGGGTGAATCAATATTCTATTAAACCAATTAATCATAAACCATCCAATTAACAAGACATATCTAACTGTAGCAATGAATGAAAACATGAAGTAACCACAAGATCACATGACACATGAAAACCAAGATGTTTTCATGGAAAACCCAAAAGGGAAAACCGCGGTGAGGATTAGCTCAGAATATATTATTATGGGTTATAAGATATTACAAAGGATCACTGCCAGGACACACTATCTAATAAGGCTCACATCTAGAGATAGATACAAAACAAAAATGACTACATAGCCAAAATGTGAATTGATACAAAGTGCACCTTCCTTGTGTTGAATTTAGTTCCTTTGAAGCTCTAAATGCAAAACACTGCTTTGCTTTAGAGTTGCTCAACATTCACAATAATTTTGCTCTTATTCAGATCTTACACATTCACATTCACATGTTCGCATCAACTTCACATTACATCTCATTTCATCATCATCCTACAACCCAAAAATGTCTTACATATATACCCAATTACATTCACATACATCAATTGGGTTGGCCTAATTAGATGTAGCCCCATTTTAACTCAAAATTACCTTGCCGACTCTATACTTGATTCAAAAAGATTTCCACACTCAAACCAAATGTGCAATACTCAATTCAGGTCAGTATGGACCTAAAATAGGTCTCATTAACATCCACAATGCATACTTAAGCTCCAAAACATATATCAAGCATTAGGTCGACCAAGAATTGGACCTAATCACAAAATGAGCCAAACTAATCAACACTAACGATCCATTTGATCATATAAACACGAGCCATCTGGAATATATAGTGTATTGACAACTATAAATAATCTCCCAAAATTGTAATGTTTGATTCCAATCCTAATGCAGCTTGCCATCCTTGGAGCACTAATTTTGGCTATAGCATAAGACACCGGGCCAAAGGAACGCAAACCAAATTACACTTACCCATTACTATATAAAGCGAAAACTGAATGTCGAACTACTGCCACTTGTAACTTTCAACCTATTCACCCAAAATCGTTGAAGTCTTGAACATAGATGCACTTAGTAGTCAGGAATAACATATCATAATCACATGAGCCAATCTTATTACATGAGCAATTCCAAACCAAATTACCAGATTAAGATGTCTCCATTCTGTTCACCGAATTTGAGAAAACTGTGAACAATCAATGTTGGCATCAATGACAACACATTAAAGGGTTCCTTCTTCTCAACACCTGGGTTGTTTAGGGCCAATCACTCGCGCAATTAGGGCAATTTCCTTCAACATTTCTTTGTCTACTACAATTTTATTGGTTACTTCAATGCGTACTTCTGAGTCGACAATGCCCTCATATTCACCAGTGTTTGGGGACATCCTTCGATCATTGAGCTTCTCCAACGAAGGGCGCCAACCATCACATGCGAATTCCCATTCACACTTCTACACACTACCAACTTTTGTTGATTTTTCACATTTGCTTTTTTACATTAATTTTTTATATAGATAAAAATAAATTGTTGGTTCATGTTAATTTGTATCTAAAAAATACTATAAATCATTTGTAAAAAATATATAATATAACCTTTTAATATGTATATTAGAACATTATATTATATTATTAAAATTACTACCTAAAATTGAAAAAAGGGTCCCCGGACCATTCTATTATAGGCCTGAATTAGTAGGCCTAGCATTCAGGCCTAAGCATGGGCCAAGAGTTGAAAAGGAATCTGTTGTAAGATAAGGAGATAAATCCTCCATAAGTTCCAAGCTCTTGTACGGTATTTATCGTTTGTAGGTTTGACCCGTGTTTTTGAAGTGGTCCTTCCACGGAGCGCAACCCAAAACAAGCTTGAGAAACTTTCCATCTAATCAAAATTAAAAAACTATATGTCATGAATTGGCTTGGCACTGTGAAAATCACAGAGCATTTGACTTTAATCATTAACATAAATAGGTCTATATAAGAAAGAATTATGCGTATCTAGGAGGAAGTGATTTGGATGGACAGGTGGCACTGGGAGTGTTGGAGGAGCATCTTCTTGACTTGACCCCCACTCACCTCCCTCCATGCGATAAAAGGGAGAACAAAAATATTTAACATAAAATAGCTTCGGTTGAGCTGCCTTTTCATTTCCGTCCCTCATATTCTGCGAAATCTTCTTCTTCTATTCTTCTTGCAGACACAAAACTTCCTCAACTACCTACCGAAGCAATAGTAGGACCGGAGGAAAGTTGGATTTATTCATACAGATTTTTCACTGTAAGTTATTTTCTCTCTCTCTGTTAATTTTGTTTTTCTTCTCCTTTTTCTCTCTCTGCCATTTCTCTCTCCACCCCTTCTCTATACACACAATCTGTATATATATTTTATGCACTGGATGTGTTCTCCTGTCCTGGATTGTTCTCTGGATTTTTCCCGCGCACCCACCTATTGTATATGTTGCTCTGGCTTTTCCATGAACACCCACTTGATATATATGAGGATTTACTTGATGGGTCAGCCATAGCTTAGCTTGTGTAGAAGCATCGATTCATAAAATGGGTGTTTGCAAACTTATTTTGATGCTTCTCACAGAAGCAGATCAGGTATACCCTATTCTCCGACCTCGCACCGTCTGTTTACTTAGTTTTTTAAATGCAGACATGTGCAGTTAAGCTTCTTTGAGATTTTTGTGAATCGGTGGATGTTTCTTAATTTTGTAGGGCATTTCTCTGAGTAAGCCTATATGTTTACCCTAGTGCTTTAAGACTTTGGTTGGGGTTTCTATGCCAAAACCATGTTATGGATCTGCTTAGCTTGTTGATTTTAGCATTATTTGGTTGTCTATGCCTTTCCATCTTTTTCAAGTTCAAATTATAAGTACTTCCAGAGTGATTGGTAAAACAACATTTAGTCCTGCAAGTTAAATCCTCTGAGATATGCTTGCTTAATGTCAAGTTCTGAAAGAGAAGAAAAAGATGACTAACTGAATTCTTCTCCAACTTGGAATTGCTAGTTTACCAGTTCAATTGTTTTTTCTAGGGAGCTTATGAAACTGTAATAGGATGCTTTACACTGGTATAGGGTCCATATGAAGCAACAGAGTGAGCAATTTAAAAGGAATATATTGTTATTAAAAACAATGAAAAAAAATCAGATGCTTGAAAGATCAGTCAATAATGTGCAAACCTGCAGATAAATTGGGTGAAATTTAGTAATAAAAAATTTAGATGCTTGAGAGATCAATCAGCAATGTGTAAACCTGCGGAAAAATTGGGTGAAGTTTTCTAGGATTAAGGCTGCATTGCATAGATTAGTATTTGGACTTGGTGAAGCTAAGTTAATTTCTAGAAAATTGAATCGCAATGCAGTACACAAGTCATTTCTTATGAGGTAAGAAATGTTTTCCAGAAGTTATTCAAATGTGCTAGAGTGGCATCATGGTTTACTCGCTGCTGCTGAATTGTTAAAGTATAAAAACACTGAAATTCAGGCCATGTCAAGTTGCAAGCCAGCTTTACCGTCTCTGCTGCCCACAGCTAGCAAGGATAGGACTTTGCACCATGTAGCTGGCTGATTCACCATTTTCCTGTCATGCCTTTGTGAGATGCCCGTGGCCACAAGATTTTTATAGTAGATTTTCACCTGTTTTTTGAATCATTGAGAAGAGAGTAAGTGCCATCGACATTAGCCAAACTTAATCTTCACATAGTAAGAAGCATGATTGTTTTCTACAGAACAAAGCAAATTCATGAATTTACACATGTTTTTTGAATTATTGAGAAGAGAGTAAGTACCATTGACATTAGCCAAACTTAATCCTAACATAGTAACAAGCACGGTTGCTTTGTACTGAACAAAGCAAATTCATGAATTTACACATGTTTTTTGAATTATTGAGAAGAGAGTAAGTTCCATTGCCATTAGCCAAACTTAATTCTAACATGGTAACCAGCATGATTGTTTTGTACAGAATGAAGCAAGTTCTTGAATTTTTACTTTACCTGCCATTACACAAAGTAGCCCATATTACAGTTTTAGATCAGCTAGACTGACACTAACTCAACTTAAGATTGACAAAGCCATTTTAATTTGCACCTCAGGTACCGTAAAGTGACACATCTCAGGTACCTTTATGCTAAATAATTAAATAGCCAGGGTTCTAATTTTATCTCACACATAAAAATATATCATTTAGTTGGATGTTCAGTAACAGAAATAAAGCTGATTAGGTGATGTTCTTCACAACATATTACAATCCTCTTTAAATATTTCTTTGAAAAATATCTTGACAGTGAATACAAACAATAACCATTATGTTGATCACTAATTTACAAGAATTTATTGCAAGTCTTGCAGCGTGAAATTAAAAATAACTGGATCAAAAATCTCTTAACAGTTAAAACTTAACATAGATTGTCTAATACTGAGATGTGGTTGCAACTCAGAGAAGTAAGCCATTGAAATGGCCCTGTTATTCCGTTTTAAAATGTAATGTTCTATTTTTACATCCATGTCAATATATACCAATTACTCGTTTTGTATTTAGGTCTTGCTTCATTATTTAACTTTTGATAACAACTTCGATTTATTATCCCAAGTCTAGCTTCCATGGTCCTTATTGTATGTCAGTTTCTTGCAGCTTTAACTGAGTTTTCAGATAATGGTTAATCATTGTAAAATGTTGTATTAATTACTGTGACCCTTATTTCAGAACATTTTCTTTTTCAGAACAAAGTGTTGAGCTTATGAAATGTTGAAGCGTAAGTGGACAACTTAGGCCTCCGAAGTGAGGGGAGGGACTTGACAGCCTTGCATACATGGATGATGAAGGTAGATTGGACATCCAACATTGGGATACTCTTGAGAAATCTATAAAATTAAAAGATCACCCAGGATTGAAATTTATGTCTGTCCTTGCAGAGCGTGATGCAGCTATCCTTGAGAGGAATTCTGCATTTGCAGAGAAGAAAGCTGCATATACTGAAAGGGAAACTGCAATCTTGCAAAGGGATGCAGCTTATGCAGACCGGACCTCTGCATTTTTTGAGCGCGATGCAGCAATTGCTGCTCTTGACTATGCTAGGGAGAGTAGTTGGAATGGACAGAAGAGCCTCTCATGTGGAACTTTAGGCAGTGCAAAGATTTTGCAAGTGATTACAGATAATCCTTCATTTTTGCCAAGGGAATATCAAACTGTACGATCTGTTAATGCAGTGTTTCCTCCAATTTTAGAGGCTTTACCATCTGAAGAGCCTCAGAAGATGATTAAGCATGAGTTTATAACGAGGGAGGGTGAGAAAGAGAGCCCTTCCAAGAGAAAATACGACAGTTGTGAAACTAAAACTCAAAAGCCCAAAAAGCAGAGAAAACAGGGTACTCAATCTGAGGAAGGTTTAAATGGGGAGGTCACAGGTAAGAATGAGCCGAAGAATCTAGACATTGTGATTAATGGACTTGTTTTTGATATTTCTACAATGCCTATTCCTGTTTGCTCCTGCACTGGTGTGCCTCAACAGTGTTACAGGTGGGGAAATGGTGGCTGGCAGTCAGCATGTTGTACTACAAATATATCAGTGTATCCTCTCCCAATGAATCCCAAGCGGCGAGGTGCACGTGTCGCTGGAAGGAAAATGAGTGGTGGTGCCTTCAAGAAATTATTAGAAAGGCTTGGATCTGAAGGCCATAATCTAAATTATCCTATCGACTTGAAAAGTCATTGGGCAAAACATGGTACAAACAAGTTTGTTACTATCAGGTAGATGAAAATGATTACGGGGATTGGATTTATTTCTTTATCTTCACATATTGTTCATACCTGTTAGATCTTCATCTGTCTTCTTTCACCAACAGCACTGTACAGTATTAGGGGAAATTTTGTTAGGATAAATATGGAAATTGTACTATGTTTTGATAAATAGAACATGGAGTTGGCTGATGAATCCTTTCCTATCTTTAACCATTTCAACTGGCATCTTATCATTTTGTCCATGCTTATCCACTTGTTAAAGATGATATTTGATTTGTACTGTCTATCATAATATTCTGTAATATTCAGGTAATGAGATTATTCCTTAAACGAAAACAATTGCTTTTTGGAAGTTTAATAATTTAATAGATTAACAGAATCAAATTAGACCATATATTGATGTTCAAAATGCTTCTGGCCATATGAACATATTTTTTGTACTTGTTGAACATTGTGGGTGGACCGGACATTCCTCTAGTTCCTTTTGTTTTCACGTTCCAAAGACAAAGATTGCCGATTCATAACTTTTTGGGCATTTAGAAGTCCAAATCATTATAATCATGTCTCTCTGAGTTTACTAGAACTAGTTTTTCCATAAATTTGTTTTTCTCTCTGTTAGCTGTGGCCTGTGATGGAATCTCATTGTGCAGGCAATAATTATTTTAATTTAAATTCCATTAAATTGCCACTCAGGAATTGTCGATCTGTAATATCGAACAATGGCACTCCTTATGGGTACATTACTATTGGTTCTTTTAAACTGCTGGCATGGTAGTTGCTATTTGTTGAATATGTTTGGTTTGTTGTGTTATTATAGTTCAAACTTCAAGCACTAAAAATAGATTATTTGTTCACAACCGATTTGCTTCAGACTACACAAGCAGAAAAAAAACTTATATGCTCTTTTTTATGTTGATAAGAACTTTTTAATTTTATGCTTGTTATACCATGTTTAAATATATTTGTCTGGTCTGCTGCTTTTGTGGGAAGATACAGTAATCCACTAGATCTTGGGTATACTCATAAATGGTGAAATTGGTTATAACTTATAAACCCTTGCCATTTGGTCACCAAACGGGTGAGATGTGAACTAGAATGACTATGAAGTCTCTAATGGAGATGATCAGGGCTAGTTGACTAGACCTTTTGGAGGACTGGGCATGTCATCATGGCGTCGTCATTGCGAAGTAGAGAGTTATGCCAGACTACATTGAAAACCCAAATATTTTAGGTGGTAATTATTTACCCACAAATGGTTGGGCAATTAATGCAAACGCCAAATAAGTGTGTAAATTTGGTTTTTTTAAAGGGCATATTGGTTAAGAGTCAATTGAAATACCCCGGTTCCTTATTAAACTTTAGTTGTTTAAACTTTAAATTATGCTGCTTTAACTTAGTAAAAATTTCATAATAATCGTCCACCTTTGTAGTTGCTTATAGATTGTTTCTGAAATGCTTTGTTTACCTACTTAATTCCTCCATGAATGCTTACAAAATGAAAAGGAGGATGATTAATGTTATATCTAATTTTAGATGAAGAGTGAATGAGTGGTCTTATGATTGGATTTTTATTTATTTTTCAATATTGCTTGAACAGTTTACAAAACAGCAGCATGCCTAAATATTTAGGCGCATACCATCACAATAGTAACAAAATGGATCAAATGATCACGTGAACTGGTAAAGTCATACTTATGTCAAACTATATAAAGCTCACATGGGCAGCAGCCAAGACAGTTTTTAAAACATTATGTCAGTCAAGACAAATACAGCTATTATCCCTTGGGGCCATTGTTGGGATTATGAAGTGTCACGCTATGCCTTCATCCCTATCTCTTTTTCATCTAGTTGCTTGAGAATATCTTGCAAGGTCTTAATTGTATGTTAAGCTTTTCTTCGAGTATTTGTCCACAAAGGCAAGATAATTGTCCTTGTAGACACCTGGATTTTCCCAGTTCCATCCTAGTCACATAACTAATTTATCAACTTTGTTATGTAGATTTGCTATGTCAATTAATTGATTACATTATATTAATTAATTAATCTCATTTTTTCTTTATATTATTTCATATCTAACTAATTGATAAATCATTATTCATTAATTATCTTTTAATTAATACATACACATATATCCAATTAAAATAAACAAATAATTCTAATTATCTTCACCGACATTTTAGTCATGTCAATTTCGTCAATTCAACCTTTGATTTATCAATCAATCAAATTAGTTGACTGAACAATCAAGTTAGTTCGACTGACCGATCAAGCTAATAAGTCAATTTAGTTGACTAATCAATCAGTAGAGTTAACTAGTCAATCAATCTAGTGAACTCTAAATCAAATCTCTAGTCCTCAAGATTGATCTATCTTGACCATTCATTTTTTCACCTAAAAATTTATAAATCCACTATTTCTTTAAGAGACTGTAGAAGTTCTCAAAAAAATCTTTGATCTATTTTTGAATATCTAAAATGTGTTGTCATTACATTGTTGAAAAGCATGCACAACAATTAAGCATCCACAATCTTTTGTTGAAATATTCATGAATTTGAACTAATGACCCATTTGAGGTTTACATGCATTTATAATAAGGATTTTTACTACTTGTTTTTAATTTTCAATTTTGTTCTAAATTCATTGTATTCATTCTAGTACACTTAGTGGGATGGATCCCTTCAACTACTACATTTTTTGAATTGGTTTTCTTGGCTACTCCTTTATGTCAAATGCCATTCAAATTATAGGTTGAATGCAATGTTTGGCAAAGAAAGCCCCAAGATTTCTATGCAAATATGAATTAGTTGCTTTTTTTAAGACTTAGATTTTGTTTGTGGTAACAATGGTAAAATTGAATATAGATTCAAGGCCTTCATTCATATTGTTGATTCTTTTCTTTTTTTTGTTGTTGCAAATATTGGCACTTGTTTTAGAAGTAGTAGTGCTTTAAAAAAAGGTGGGCAGTGGAGTAGAAGGTAAATGATTTGTTACATAGTTGTTTGCATTGTAAAAGTGAGAGGGAGGATGCTTTGGATTAACTTCTTGGTGGTTGTTGAATGTTTTCCTATTGTCTTTTGACCCTACTTCTCACACGACTCTTTGCTTTGATTTTTGTTACTGATTTGATGCATTCACACTTTCTTGCCCATATAATCTTGCATTTCTACATCCACTTTGTCCCCACCTTGCAAGTAAAGAGGACACATCTATGGGGCAAAGGTATCAATATTTTTATTGCTCAAATGAAAAATCACAATCTTCACGTAACTACTACTATTACAAATTGTTTTCCCTTTCAAGGCTACAAAGATATATAAGATTTTCTAAATAATAAACTATCATCAAACTTTTTAAAAAAAGTTTTTCCTCTTAAGAAAATTATAGATTATCTTTTAAGGTGAAAATAGATTTTTTAAGATAAAATTTTTGCTTTATTGTTGGCACAATAAAACAATCTCCACCTTGATTTTTTTTAATCTAATACTTGTCCATGCCTATTTATCACCTTTTATGTAAGCTAAGACAAGCCAAACTCCATCTCAACTTCTCTAGTAGTATTGGTTGTTTTTAAACATGTTTGCACAATTTTCTTGCATATGAGCTTTCTCAAAAGCTACTCCACCTCCATCAATAGCCTATCTTACAAAATGGTATTTAACCACAATATGCTTGGTCTTACTATGCTAAGCTAGATTTTTCAGCCAAATGAATTTAATACTTTAAGTGTCACAAGATACACTGACCTTGCATTTTTTCAAATTCACCTAATGGACCCTTTAATCAAATTGCCTCTTTGCACACATGTTAGACATCTATACACTTTGTCTCATTAGCGGATAAAGCAACTATTCCTTGAAGCTTTGACATCCAACAAATAATTCTTCCTGCAAGAGTAAATACATAACGTGAAGTAGATCTCCTTTTTTCCAAATCACCTACACAATTTGAATCAACATAACAATAAACTGAATTCACTACAACCATTATAGGTGATACAATAATCATTTGTGCCTCTAAGACAGTGAAGCATCCTTTTCAATGTTGCCTAGTGCTCTCTACCTAGATTTTCTACATATCTACTAACAACATCAACTGCATGTGAAATATCTAGTCTTCTATATATCATCACATACATTAAACTTCCTATTGCATTAGCATACAATACACAAGGCATACAATCATTTTTATTCTTTATTGCTAGGACATACTCTTGAAGAAAGCTTAAAAGGGAAGCCAAAGGGATATTTATTTATTACACATTCTTCATACCAAATCTTATGAGGATCTTCTCCACATACTTCTATTGTGATAACCAAAGCTTACCATGTTCCTTGTCTCTGTGTATTTTCATGCCCAAATTTTTCTTTGCTACTCCTAAATCCTTCATATCAAACATCCTAGCCAATTGAGCCTTTAACATGTTGATCTCAACCATGTTTTTTCTTGCTACAAGCATATCGCCAGAATATAACACCAAGATAATAAAAAAACTATTTTTCAAAATTTTTAAGTAAACACAATGGTCATACTCACTCCTTGTAAAATTTCAGCTCACCATGAAGGAATCAAACTTCTTGTACAATTTCCTAGGTGATTGTTTCAAGTCATACAATAACTTTTTGAGTTTGCAAACAAAGCTTCTTTTGTGACCTAAACAAACCCTTTTGGTTGTTCTATATATATATATATATATATATATATATATATATATCTGCTCATCCAAATATCCATGTAAAAATGTTGTTTTAACATCTAGTTGCTCTAACTCGAGATCAAGTAAAACAACTAGTGCTAATACTACCCAAATAGAAACAAGCTTAGCAACTGGTGAAAAAATTTCATGGAAATCAATAACTTCCTTTTGGGAATACCCTTTGGCTACCAATCATGATTTGTACCTTCCAACTTTATTATCTATACCCTTCTTTGGTTTGTATACCCATTTGCAACCAACAACTTTCCTACCCTTTGAGAGTTCTATTAGGTCCCATGACTTATTCTTCTCCAAGGCATCTATTTCTTCTTTCATATAATTTTTTATTTAGCACTTCCAATATCATCCATCACTTCCTAATAACAACTAGGTTCCCCATCATTAAAAATCAAAGCAATAGATGAAATATAATATTCATACCTCTTAAGAATATTTCCCACGTAGCTCTCCGTACAATTGATCATGGAATTTCCACATTTTCCAATATATTTTCCACATCCTCATAGTCTTCTTTAGAACCTTCTTCCTTCTCCCTATTTTTTGTAGATGGATGAGTTTCCAATTGAATTTGCTGGTATTGTGGTGCTTGTTCTTATTTCATTTCAACTTCTACCATGCTTATTTTATGAGAGGAGATTAATCAATTACTACATCTCTACTAATAATGATTTTGTGGGTAGTAGGGTCTCACAATCTATATCTCTTAACTTTGTCACCATAACCAACAAAAATATACTTCTTTGAGCTAGGATCCAACTTTGAATGCTAATATTTAAAAATAAGAGTATATGCATCACAAACAAAATTTTAAATTTGATTAATCACAAGAATGACTTGTCCATACCTCTTTAGGAATCTTATAGTCTATTACAACTAATGGTTATCAATTTACCAAATAGCAAGTTGTAAATGTTGCTTCTATCCACAACTCTTATTACAACTAGGTATTATTGAGTATGCTCCTTGCCCTCTCTAGAAGAGTCATGTTCTAGCGTTCAACAACACCATTTTGCTAAGGAGTGTAAAATGTAGTTTTATGCCTTTTGATCCTATTTTACAATAAGTTTCAAATTCCAAAGGTGTTAACTCACCCTCATTATTTGTTCTTAAACACTTTATTGACCTTTTAGTACTCTTTTTCAACCAAGACTAAACCATTGAAGAATAATGTGAAGTAGGAAAAGTGATTATAGATCCAACTAGATTAACTAGGATTAACTTCTTTTCACTTTGACTCCACATTCAAACATAAACCAACTAGGGTTTGATGATTGGCTTGTTGCCACAAAGGATAGCCAATCTCCTAGGGTTTGATGATTGGCTTGTTGCCACAAGGTATAGCCAATCTTCTAGGGTTTGATGATTGGCTTGTTGTCACAAGGGAGAGCCAATCTCCTAGGGTTTGTATTCTCTTGAGTTGTAAAGGAGATAAATTTGATGTGTGTTTTAACAAGCCTATTTGACATAAACCGTAGATCTGAAAACATAATTTATCACACAAATGAAAATAAAACTAATGGAACAAACCCAAATCTGAAAAAGGCGGATATATGTGCACTTGTCATAAAAAATTGAAGAAAAAATTGCTAGTCAAGGGCGTGGAGTGCCCTTGACTAAGATATAAGATTTTAGATCTGCAACTTTTGGGTTGCAAGGTACAAATTTGCATTGTGTTTCCTATGACTGTCAGTTGACGAAACCTCTGGGTTTGATCTACATACATGAAAAGAGGGGGAAAGACTATGTTGTTTAGGGGCTTACCTAAGTCAAACCCCATTTTGGTGTTTCCACCTCCTTGCACAACAAATGATAATGATCAAGAGGGCATACCCTAGGTTGAGCAGAGGACAAAATAATAATTTGACTAAAATAAATGATAATTGACAAGATTAACTCTGGTATGAAATCCTTGATGAAGTGATTCCACACCACAAGTTGCCACAAATGTTGATTGATGGATGCCTTGATTGCTTGATAGACTTGCAAGATGTTAGTTCACAAACAATAGATTGTTGTAGATAACATGTTGATGATAACTCAATACATCTTCATAATTTGATCCTAATAGCCCCTTCTGCATAATCATCTATTTTCTAATGTTCAAATGAAAATAAAACTTGTTTATATATGCATTACGATTGATATTTTCGAATATAGGCCAACTTGGGATCTTTTTAGTTCTTCAAAGATCGACACAAAAATTCAAATTTGGATTAGGACCCCATTAAGGTCAAGGACGTCCCACACCCTTGATTGGGTGTTTTTTGCTCAAGCTTGTCAGGATGTCGGGGATTTATATATATTATCAATTTGGCCTCGAAACAAATAAATTATTATTATAAATAATATTGTAGGCAAAATAGGGTGTCAAGATAGTGTGAATGTTAGGGGTGACAATTTACAACACTACATTTAGTGCCCACTTTAGTGAGAGTATGATTTTATGCTCATACTCAAACTAAAGGAATAAAAATCCATATCAAAATATTGAAGAAACAAGATAACACCAAGTTGAGGGGTGCACAAGCCTCCAACATAGGATCCCATCAATCCACAATGTTACGATAAACTTATATGTAAGACAAAACAAGATCCAATCGTACACAAAACACTTAATGAACAATCTATTGGAAATAGACATTGCAATATCACTTGGTGTTGTCATTGATGGCAACTCTAATCGATGATCAGATACACGCACTATCATTTGATCAAATCAACAAAAAGATTGAAGATTGATAAGGCAAAACAGAGTATTCGGTTGCATAGTGTTCATTGATCTATATGAAGATTTCAGGTTATTATTTTATGTTGTGCATCTCAGGAAATGATTTTTGGTATATTATCTTCGTTGCTACTAAAGTGCAGTGGCTTGTATCAATTCATGTGGAAGTTAGACGATCCAGTTGGCTTATTCCCAATTTTTCTTGTATTGGAGCCGACTTCAGGAATATATTATGTCGCGGATGTATAAGGAATAATTAACTAAATGTTTTCATGCTCGATCATGTTTTTTTGGGTCCCCTCTATGTCTTAACCGACTTTGGAGGATGCACATAAAGATTTAATTAAGGATCTAGCCGACAATTGTAATTATTCTTGTGTTTTATTGAAGCCGACAAAGTGTAATTGAATTCTATGCTGCGGATATATATATAAGATCATTTGTATCATTTTGTATGATGTATGAGTTGTGTATTGATGCGAATAGTGAGTTAAAGTAGAGGAGAAGAGCGATTAAGTGCAGTTTCACTTGCACATAGAGAATCTATATTGCGAGTGTGAGCAAACCAGAGAAAAAGTGTAGAATCAGTTTGTAGGACAAAAGATTGTATATTGCGCCTAATTGGAACTATACTAAGGCATATTTAGATGCTATCTATCTCAGTTCAAACTCTTAGATGGTTTTAATTTGATTGTTTTTTTGTAAGGAAGTGAGCCTTCCCTTTGAGCAGTGAGCTCTGGGCAGTGCGCTTGAATGCAAGTGCATACCCCTTTTTGTAATCTTCATTTGAGTATACTCAGATCATAATTGTGGACTGACCATCCATCGTGGTTTTCCCCTAACAAGGTTTCCACATAAAAATCTTGGTGTTATGGTGTTGTGTTTATTTTCTTGTTTATGCATTATGATTGAATGTTGTTAATGCTTTGAAGATAAAGGTTAATAAAGTTATTTTTTGCACAACACTGATTCACCCCCCCTCTCAGTGTAGCTTGTTTCCAACAATTGGTATCAGAGCTAGTTCATCTGGAAGAAGTCTAACCACTTGGGGAGATCTTGGAAGGTGTTCTAATGGATTCAAGCAGTCATCAACAATAGCTTTTGGTGGCCCTGGATGATCTTGATCAATCAAAGGCTGAAGTTCAAAAATTGCAAGCAAACCTCTCAGATGCTGAGAAATTCACCGAGTCTCTGAAAGACAAAATCAATAAGTCTAGAGAGAAAAGAAAGGAACTCTATGACTAGATTAAGCAGAGTGACAGTAAGAGCATTGAAGAAGAAGAACTTAGTCAAGCCCTGAAAGAAAAGACAAAGGAATGTAAAAATCTTACCAAAGACAATACAATCCTAAAGCATGAGATGGAATCTATCATGATGAAGCTAACCGAGGAGATTGAAGATAGAAAGAAGAATGAAGAGAATCTAGCACAATCCTTGAAAGAAAAATTTGAAGTATGCAGCTGATTGGATGATGAATTGGAACAATCTAAAAATAGTGAAGAAGCACTTGAAAAGCAGATGAATGATCTCAGAAATGAATTTTCTACAACAAATGAGTATAAAGAAAAGTTCAAAGCCAGCTCTACCATGCTTGATGAACTAATTAGCAGTCAAAGGACTCATGGTGACAAGCGAGGTCTTGGATAAGAAGAAGGAGAAAGTTCCAAATCCGAGCAAAGGAGATTCAAACAAGGAAATCAGATGAAAAAATCTGGAAGGTATCCGGTAAGGCAACCTAATGCTCAAAGATTTAATGGATACTGTTTCAGTTGTAATAAATTTGGACACATGGCCACTCAATGTCAAAGTAGAATGAATCAAAGTGGTCCATCATTCTCAGGTCAATGTTTTAATTGTCATAAGGCTGGTCATAAGTCAAATGAATGCAAAAATATGATGAATCAATTTCATAGAAATATCAAATGCTATACGTGCAACAGACTTGGCTATACTGCTAACCAGTGTAGATCAAGAGGGAATCAGTGGAACAATTGGTCTGGAAAAAGAAATGTTGTGTGCTACAACTACAACAAAATTGGACACATTGCTACATTCTGTTGGAACATAAGAGGTCCGGTAAATCAAAGGAAAAACATGCAAAAGGATATCAAGGGAAAAGGAAAACTCACTACAGATGCAATCATACAATAGATGCAAAATAAATGGGTGAAGAAAGATCCCTTTGTTGCTGTTGAAGAAAATATGGCAGCACTAGAACCTACTTCTAGTAATTCCTCCAGGAATTAGTCTCAGGCCTTTGGCCTAGGGGGAGCAGTCAAGAAAATCATATAACCCCCTTAATCGATAAGTGATATCGGTTGTGGATGTGTACAGTAGATGCATAAACAATCAACAAATGTTGTTGAACTCATTGGAGGAAATGGTATAATATACTGGAGGTCCACAGAAGTTTTACCCGTCACAGTGTATAGGAACAAGGTAACCGAATGTATTAGGATTGAAGCATTTATTACGACAAAAAGGTTAAGTATGCAAGTGATAAAAGGTCATTTCTACTCTTCATTTGTCACTTTTCACTTGGAGAAAATAAGTTCGGAGAGCTCTTAGGCGATCATTGGTGATTTGAGGTGAAATTCAAGTGTTGAAGTGAATCAACATTCAAATTGTGATTTGGAAAAAAAGGTATTTTTTAGAAAACTTCGTGAACTTGTGATTTGGTCAAAATGAATACTCCTCTAGTAGTTGAAGTCAAGGACAAACCTCATCCTAAATTCAAATGGAATCCTTACAAGTCTTTAGAGAATGATCCATTAGGAGAATTTTCATCTGTTCTATATGGAGTTTTACACACAGAGGACATTAGGGTTTATGTTCATGCCAATATTGAAGAACTAGGAAGTTCTCAACTACTGAATTTGTACAATAATCATATCATTGGTGAAGATTACTATGTAAAGCTAGAACATAAAATCTTAGAAACAAAGAAGTTCACACAGATTGTCGAATTTCCCGTATTTGGAGAGTCGGAGTGGGTCTATTATGTTTTGAGTTGAGTGCATGATGAATTTATATGGCTTAGCATTCCATTCAAAATTACAAAGGAATCTATCAGTGCAATAACTGGTCTAAACTCTTCCAGTGGATTACCTATTCTAAAGTCTGAAAAACTAAACCATCACTGATTCTATAGAATCTACATATGATAGAAGGGCAATGACTATTGATAACATTTCTGATATAGATGTCAAGTTTTCATCTATGGTCATTGGATACAAGATCTATCACTCTAGCCGAGACAACTCTGTGTCTGACACAAAAATCTATGCTGCTTACCAAATGGTGAAGGAAAATGTTGAGTACAACCTCTGTGAACTATTGAGAATTCACTTAATGGAGAATCTTGCAAAGATAAAGAAAGACAAGAAAAATTCTTTCAAATATGGGAACTTTCTCTTGTGTTTATTTTGTTATTCCATGGGTGAAGTTCTGGGAGTTGGAAAGGTTCATTGGAAAAAGGACAAGCTGGTAGCCAAACAGATCAGAGATCTGTTGTACAATGTTACAGATATCAAAACAAGGAATGTAGCTATCTGGGGATACTTTAAAAAATTTCAGGCTATGATGCAAGCACAGGAGAGGATTCCCACCTCTATTGTAGAAAATTACAAAGATTCAATTTGCGTCATGGTGGATGTTGATCAGTGTATGATGGAAGCTACTGATCCAAGAACTATCTAGATAATGCCTATGGGATATGAAGTTGATGGGAAAGTTCTGGATATGTACGCTCAACACATACTAAGTAAACTAGTGGATCCGACAAAGGAAAGGTTTGGTACATATGCAGAGAAGGACACATAGGTTCATAATGAACTTAGGAAACCCGTGGTTACTAAAAGAGTCAAAAAAGAAGTAGAAGTTCTTACCGAGAGTATGGGCATATCTGTAGAATTATTAAAAGAAGCTAGACAGAAAAGGGAAGAAGTTGAAGCAACAAAGCAAGCAACAAAGGAGGTAGCTATAACTCAATCATCTGGTCCAACAATACCATCTTCCCAAACTAGAACAACTAGAAGCTCTGTATCTCATTCAACTCTTGCAACAAAGTTCACCCTTGTAAAAACCGAGTCTAAGGGATCCAAAAAGCAAGGAAAGAAAAATAGCAAGAGAGTGTATATGGTTGTTTCTGATGATGAGAAAACTGAGTCTGATGAATTCAAAGAGATTAGGCATCAAGGCACCAAGGCAACAATAGTCACAAAAGGAAATCCTTTCAGTGGAGATGAACATACAAGAAGAAAGAAAACACTGACAAACCAGGTATGCCAGTACAAGTAGTTGAAAAAGATTTGGTTTAAGGATGGAAATCTAAAACCACTTTGTAAATGGTACAAGTCTTTTGATGAATCTGACAAAATAATTCTTGAAGAAGCAATGATAAAACATATGAATAGTTTCAATAAAGCATTGATTGAAATTATGCCTAGTATGCCAAAGAGTTCGTATGACATTATGGAATCAAGAAGGTTGAGTACTAGAATAGAAGAGGAACAAATGAGAGAAAGGATTCTTGTAGAACTATGTCCAGTGATGTTTGTGGATGACATGAAGACACTTTTGAACAAGGCCCAAAAGAAATTTAAAAGAAAAACAAGGGTTAACAAGCTAATGATTGGTCTAACCGATGAAGTCACAAAAGAAACAAAGCAAATTCTGAGGGAAATACTGTTGAATGAGAGAATTGAAGTTGTGGCTAAGGAAACACATGCTGACGAAGTCTCATCTGATCTGGTGAAAGAAGCAGAAAAAGGAAACTTTGATGCTACTAAAAACTTCCAGATTCCTCTTGCAGAAGATAACACTAAAATCCCTATGGAAGTTAAGGCACCTGAGAATGCATCAATTGACAAGGTAGAGATCTTTGAAGATAAATCAAAACATTCAATTGAGGAAGTAATAGTTGAGGAAAATAAAGATGATGTGAACCCAATTCCAATTGAGGCAAGAGACACTGCTAAGGCAGTGAAGAAATTCTTGGTTGATCACAAGGAAGAGATTGAACCGAAACTAATTGAAGGTCCTATTGACTTGTCTACCTTAAGCCCAATCCAGAAAATGAAAGTAGCTTCGTTTGCTCAATCGAAAGCCCAAGAAGAGCTACTAAAATATCACATTGAATATGGTGAACTGTTGAACCTTGCATCCAGAGTATTGGAGAAGATCATGCCCTCTTTTGTGAAAGACTCGACTGGATCTTCATCTGGTGAATTGAAAAAGTTTTATCAACTCGGTGAGTACTCATTTTGAGTCACTAGAAAAATATGATATGGTGAAAGTACAAAAGGAATTTGATGTTAAAAGATTCAGTGGATTGAAGGTATTGATTTCCAAAGATAAAATTGTTTTATCCACATGTATAAAGAATGTACAAAATGCTTTATTAGAAGGTGGTAAGATCTACAAAGCATGTTTATCTTTTTCTAAGTTCACTGAAGCAAATGAAAAGAAGTTGAAAGATCTGGAAAGTCAGTTAGGTGCTATTTATGAAGCATTTGATCCCCTAACTAGTGGTGTTGGGAAAATAAAAGGCAAAGTAATGTATTTCTCAATAAAATAAAAGGTTTGAAGCATGAAAATGATAAAACTGTTTCCAGAACCTTTGAACTCAGAAGCATTATTGGCCCAAAAATTGAAGTGATGGCAAGTGCTCTAAAAGAAAGAGAGGACTCTATGGCAGTTGGTGATCTGACCAACTTGGAATCTGTAGAGACACAATCTTACCTAATCTGTGGCCATATCACAATCATGGAGAGTCTCAAGAGTTTGGGATGCTAATCTAATTCAACTGAAGAAAGATTTTGCAGATATCTTTCAACTTATGTAAGTTAAAGAAGCATTTTTGTATAACAATTTTGTTTGATCCATTTTTGGTATGCGGTCCCTGCCTTTTCCATTAATGTCAAAGGCGAAGAAGAATGGAGTGAAAAATGATTAATCATCTTAGGGGGAGAATTGCATTTTTTGAATTTTGGAGCAGGCAGTGTAGTCTATCTTGGTACTGATCCGACACTTCGTCATTTTTTACTAAGTGTTGCCATCAATGCCAAAGGGGGAGATTATTGGCAAGAGATACTGCAGTATCACTTGGTGTTGTCAATGATGTCAACTATAATCGATGATCAGATATGCACACTATCATTTGATCATACCGGCAGAGAAATTGAAAATTGATAAGGCATAACAAAGTATCTGGTTGCATAGTGTTCATCGATCTGTATGAAGATTTTAGGTTATTATTTTGTGTTGCGCATCTCAGGAAATTATTTTTGGTATATTATCTCCATTACTACTGAAGTGCAATGGCTCATATCAATTCATGTGGAAGTTAGAAGATCTGGTTGGCTTATTCCCAATTTTTCTTGTATTGGAGCCGACTTCAGGAATATATTATGTCGCGGATGTATAAGGAATAATTAACTAAATTTTTTAATGCTCGATCATGTTTTTTTGGGCCCCCTCTATGTCTTAACCGACTTTGGAGGATGCACATAAAGATTTAATTAAGGATCTAGCCAAAAATTGTAATTATTCTTGTGTTCTATTGAAGCCTACAAAGTGTAATTGAATTCTATGTTGCGGATATATATAAGATCATCTGTATCATTTTGTATGATGTATGAGTTGTGTATTGATGTGAATAGTGAGTTAAAGTAGAGGAGAAGAGCGATTAAGCATAGTTTCACTTGCACATAGAGAATCTATATTACGAGTGTGAGCATAACAGAGCAGCAGTGCATAATCAGTTTGTAGGATAAAAGATTGTATACTACGCCTAACTAGAACTATAATCGGGCATATTTAGATGCTATCTATGTCAGTTCAAACTCTTAGATGGTTTTAATATGATTGTCTTTTGTAAGGCAATGATCCTTCCCTTTGAGCAGTGAGCTCTAGGCAGTGCGCTTGAATGCAAGTGCATTCCCCCTTTTTGTAATCTTCATTTGAGTATACTTAGATCATAATTGTGGATTGGACATCCACTGTGGTTTTTCCCCTAACAGGGTTTCTACGTAAAAATCTTGGTGTTATGGTGTTGTGTTTATTTTCCTATTTATGCATTATGATTGAATGTTGTTAATGCTTTAAAGATAAAGGTTAATAAAGTTAATTTTTGCACAACATTGATTCACCCCCCCCTCTCAGTGTAGCTTATTTCCAACACAATCAATAGAGCACATAAAAGAATACACAAAACAAACATAATGCATACAAAGAATACATGAAGTAAACACATGGAATACATGGAGAAAACACGTGAAATACACAAAAAAAAAATGCAAAAGGCACAAGACAAACACAATACCATATACAAAGTAAACACGCCAAATACACAAACTAGACACATAGAAAGCATAAGACAAATAGTAAAAACATAATAAGACATAAACACAATGTTAGTATGCTAAAAACAAATATTTGAGTCAGTAAGGTAAAGAGACACCAGTCTTAAATTTTTCTCAAATACCAAACATCATCCCTCAAATATGACGTTAGACAACATGGTGCTCTCACAGAACCTACAAGATGTGTTATGCTAAATCACTCATAGTTACATAGATCTACTAGCTAGCAAGCTACGTTATGCTAGGTGTCCATGAAAAATGATGGGTTTCACAAGGCTAGCAAGGTGCATTATGATAGTTGACTCATGAAAAACATGACTCCATTGGAAAGCAAGTTATGTTACACTAGGTGACCATGTAAAAATTCTCAAGTTCATGAATCAACAAGTTGCATTATACCAAATCCATGGACTATTTTTCCAATCATGCTTTAGGGAGTGCATAAAAGTTTAATGTCACATGGGATGAATAAATACCTAATGTCACACGGGATGAATTGATAACCACACCCCAGGGGGAGTTATAAAAAAACACCACCACCAAGGGGGCATGTCAATAAGTCAAAGCTCACAAAATGCAAATGAAATGGATAGGTGATATGCCCCCCTTAAAATGTCAATATACTTATTGTAGTGTAGAAACTTGTATACCCTTTACAATTTCACACTATGTTTGGGTCCCTTAATTTATTGGACTTATTAAGCTCCCAATTTTCCAAATTATGCATTCCAAAGTCTTATTGTTCCTATTTTTCGAAAGGAGAACTTGCATTTAATAAATACAATTAATAAATAATTCACCATGGAATATGTGTGTCTTGCAATTATAGGCTAGGACCCATGGGGGAATGGGTCCCTGTTAAGTACCAATACCCATTTTAAAATATGTTTTTGGTGACATTTTAATGATTCAAATTCAATTTGCAATTGTCGGCTTTTGGAATCTATTTTTTGGGAAATTAGATAAACACCTATAAATATAGTCTTTTTTATCACTTGAAAGCTAACACACTTTATGAAGAAATCCTATTGATAAAATATTATTGTCAAGAGCATATTTATCAATCATTTGTTGCAAAAATCAAGATCCTAACATCATGTCCAATTTTATGTTTGTTCATGTCATCTTGTGAAGGCTAATATGTATTATTGATCCTAAAGAATCCAAGCATTTTAAGTATCCAAATCCATCAAGAAAAGAAAGATCAAGTTCCTTGGAGAGATGTGTTTGTCTTTATTCCTCTAAGGGAAGCCATTAAAGGTTGGTGAGTTGTAGCAAGCAAGTGTTCATTCATCATTTCCTTCTCCTTTGTCATTATCTTTCTATCAAGGTTTAATTACCAAAATTGGGGTTTGACCAAGGTGTAATGTCATAAAATTTCACCCCTGCCAATTTCACATACATTATTGTATCCACTTTATTGTCCACTCCCTTAGCATTTGTATAGGCTCCTTTTAGCCCCTGCATCAACCTTTTTCCCTCACAAAATTCTCTAGACTCACTTTTTAGCAACTACCCTTGTGCGTCATCTTTGCATCAAATCTTGTGCTTTTCTCATTCTTGTTGTTTTGTAGCATGACTTGTTTGGACACTAGTGCACCACACTAGTGTCTTGTGACATTTTGACGTTCAAATGACCGTTTCCAAGTGCCTTGCCACTTGTTAGCTACTTTTTTTAATAGTAAGGGCCCAAGATGCCTTGTAACAACTTGAGAAGCTTCTTTTCCCTCCTATTCTCTCTTTAAATGTTATCTCTTGAATTCATTTTCTTTTCTTGGTCTCTCTCTTGAACTCTCGCTTCTCTTTCTCTCTTTCTTGCACAACTCTCTACAACTTGCTACAACAACACTCTTACATTCTTAAAACACTCTTGGCAACTCTCTTGGCTCTCACAACTGTCTTTTTTTTTGTTGAAGTTGATAAACCAAAATCATAGATCCCAATGAACACTTGCAAGCAAATAACATGTCACATAAAGGACATCAAGAGGCACAATAATGGTGCTTTGCAACCTTGAAACAAAAATATGCAATAACAAGAATTGAATAATTACAAAGAGATCAATCCTTAAGAAAGGAGACTAAAACCCTAAAGTAGACCTTAGGATTTAATAAAGTAATTATTAAAGTGCCTAAGTTTAGCTTAAGTGAAAAATAAAGTAAAGGTGACTTGATTAATTAATCAATATTATTAAATTAATTAAGTAATTAATCTATTACTCTAACACCCCCCTTAAGATGAAATTAGGGAGAAGCTAAAAAACTAAGGACAAAATGCATGAAAGAAAAGATGGGTCCTGACAAGAAGGCCTAACGAGGTAACCATGCACAAATGTAAAATATCTCTCACAATAGGAGAAAAAGAGAAAACCTTGTGGGAAAAACTCCTCTCCAAAAGAGAGAAATACATGTGAAGGACTAAGAAGCCTCCAAAAAAGAATGTCCCAAAAAGAATAGGAACAATTGAAGGACTAAAGAAGCCTCCAAACAAGATTGAAGGATGAAGAAGCCTCCAACCAAGAAGAAATTGTCCCAAAAGATAGGAACAAAGGATGAACATGAAAGACACCATTGAAGCATGAAGAAGCTGCAAATACTTTCGTAGAATGACTGCTATGATGTTGAAAGAAGAACCTCCTCTTAAACAAATGATGATCAGGATCAAAGAGACAAGAATTTGCATGAGTGCCCTTAATGACACTACTCAAATCAGATGGAAAACACAGGAAAAGCATCTATAACCTGAAGATACAGATGGCACAAGTACCAAAAGTCTAAAGAACTAATCAAGTGAAAAATGGATGGTCACCTCCAAAAAAAGGAATGTACGAGTGTCCATATGGTAAGTGCTCCATCTTATTGAAAGACAAGTAACCAACCATTGATGTACACTGTATTTGAAAGTACATAGGAACATATATTGAATACATAGCTCAATCCAACAAAACCAAGGAAGCAATATTACCAACAGTAGAAACCCCTCCCCCCCCATAATGATGACAAGGGAGAGTCATGGCAGGTACATTGAAATTGAATGCCAGAAATAAGTGCATGAAGAAGAACCAAGAACATCTGAATGTGTAAACATGAAGGTACCGACACATATAAAGGGTTTGAAAACAAAAGTCACACACACATGAGTCTGATGCCATGGAAGGGACACTCACTTGAAAAAGGTATGATGGAAAATAAAGGAAAAACATCAAACCCCCTCATGGCACTTTATAGAATAATGCAAATATAATAATGACACAATATGATGTAAAAGAATCCCAATATTACACATACAAAGATGAGACATTTTATTTCAGTGCGTTTACAAATGATAAATACATTCAATGTGATCCCATAAGGTCTAAAAGGACCTAATACTGTAAATACTTGAATAATAGCCAAAAATAAGCCATCCCACGAAAACGAGAAGTTTCCAGGAGTTAAGATGTCCAAGTAATTCACCAGAATGTGAAAAAAAAAATCTAAATAAAATGTACTTGGTAAATTTTCTGATGAAAAAATCTATAGATTTGGAAAGAGAACTAGAAGATCTTTCCAACGCCTATTTGTTTTCAAAAAATGGAGTTTGTATGCAAAAAATATACCCCTAAAAGCGCAAAAATAAATATATGACTTTGACCAAAAATAAATGCATAAAAACATCAAAAATAGGAAAAAAATACTTGCACCACTAGATCAGGCTTGGAACTAGCTTTCTAGCAATATTTTGTTTTCAAAAATATGAGTTCAGATGCAAAAGTTATGGCCAAAATACCAAAACTGCTCTAAAAGGGTTTGGGGGAAAGCTTGGTGGTTAGGCTAGCTACTAGCAGTTAACTGACGGCGGTGCTTGTGCACACTATTTAAAAAAAAAAAAATTTCTTGGATTTCATGTCGTACCAAGCCGTACAACCCAAAAAAGAAAAAAATTAGCCTCCTGGAGTCACCGTGTCTGATTTTGATGATTTTACGGTCGAGTTTGGGGTTTTTGGGTGCTCTAAACACGATGGTGAAGTTTGTTTGGGCTGAAAATACTCCAAAATTGTAGGTACCCTTTGGATCTAGAAACCCTCTGAAACTTCCAACCCTCACAGATCTAACACCATGAATCCAAATTTGATGAAACAAAGGTCAATCTTGACTAATTCGAGCATTCCAGATGTGATGGTGAGGTCCAAATTGACTCAAAATGCATATAAAATTTTCTTTAAGGTAGGATCCCTCAAAAGATAAACATGATGTGGTAGATCTGAAGCTATGATACCATGATGAAGTTGATAAACCAACCTCACAGATCCTAATGAACACCCGCAAGAAAATAATCTGTCACATAAAGGAGATCAATAGGCACAATAATGGTTCTCTGCAACCTTGAAGGAAAAATATGCAATAAAAAGAATTAATTAATTACAAAGAGATCAATCTTTAAGAAAGGATATCAAAACTCTAAAGTGAACCCTAGGATTTAATAAAGTAATTATTAAAGTGCCTAAGTTTAGCTTAAGTAAAAAATAAAGTAAAGGTGACTTAATTAATTAATTAATATGATTAAATTAATTAAGTAATTAACCTATTACTCTAACATTTTTTCTCTTTGGCTTGCTTAAGCCTTGCATGTGATATTTTGCTTACTTTGTATCTTTGAGCATCATGGGATTTATCTCATCCCCTATCTATTGCATCTCTATTTTGTGATATGGGTTCTCCTCCTTGAGCAGGGTTTTCTTTTATCACTCTTGCATTCATTTCATTTCTGCTTATTATTTCTCTCTATCTTTTTGGTTGTCTGTGGAGGTGGGAACATTGAAATAAGGGTTTGACTGAGGCAAACCCCTAAATAGCCCCCAAAATTTTCCTTGCTTGTATGTGTGTAGTTATTGAATATATTCACTTGCTGGAGGTTCATTACTTGTATTGTTGTAAGAATTTGCTTTCTTATTTACTTTTTACTTAGTTTACTTTACTTTATTCCAATTCTTTTATACTCTATTATTTTCTCGCATCTCAAAGTTCTTAGTAGTCAAAGTAGAAGTAGTCACTAAGCTATTTTATGGGATATTCTTGGTTTTTGGTCCGTATGAGATGCCAACAGGCCTCTGGGACTCCAACACACTGTGCTTCCATCCTTGTTTTGCATTGTCGTCCTTTGGCTGAGAGCCCGTCAGTATGCCCAAAAAACCTTTGTGATTTACTCTTTCTGATTCTTGCAATCTCGCCCCTTATTCTGTCGCATAAGCTTTATTCCTTGAGGTAGTTTAGGGCAGTTGGCTCCCTGGGAATCTCTTGAGAACGAAGAGACTCATGAGCATCAAATCCCACTTCTCTACACAAAGTAAACCCCCTTTCAAAAACAAAACAAATCAGCCTCTTTGTGTATGTGCATATTACATATTGAAGAAAAATTGAAGAGATCTCAAAGGAGCAGTTTTGCATTGTTGCACAAGTTATCATTGTTGTCAAGCCATAGAAACTAAGTTGCAAAATTTATTTCTCTTTTTGACAATGGGACCTATGTCAAACTGAAGCCAAGATCCAACATTAGAGGATTGATAAAACTAATTTTGGAGCCCTAGATTGAAACCCATTCACCCAGGGGTGAATGAGTCCCTTTGCACTCCTCAAAACATGTTTCTAGTGATAGGTACATGTGTTCAAACCCTTCTCAGATTTTTCTACAAAATTTTGTAACAGTCTTTGTATTTTTTGAAACCTACATTTGAGGCATTAGATCTTATTGTTCATTTAGTTTGAGCATTTCAAATCATTTCAATTTGGTTTCAGATCTATCCTATTATCCTAAGAACTGAGATCCAGTTCTAATTGACTCACCATTAAGGTTGAAAGTCAACTATTACACCTTGTGATTTTTTTCCTAATGAAATATGTGGGAAAAGACACATATTAAGATCCCTAAGGTTTGATAAACATCCCATCATCATAAAACCCTTTGGTGGGATACCTTATCCCACCATTTCATTTTGGTGAACCTGACATTCTTACCTCATACTTTTTTAATTTGGAGATCTTTGAAACCCTAGATATGGGTTTTGCATTTCATTTAGGGTACACATTGCATATTTACATTATTTAAAATCATAAAAATTCAAAAACATTGCATGCATTCTACATAATAGCTTGCATTAAGGTGTGTTTCAGTCATTTAGATCAAATTTACATTCAAAATTGCATTAAAAAAATTGTCAATTTGTTCATACATTGTCATACAAATTGCATCTACATTTAATCATTTTTTTTGGAAAAACTGTTACTAAAGAATCTTTTTGCAGTTAGGAACAGTGAGCTTAAATATCAAGTTAAACATTCAGATTTTAATTTTTCAAAACCCTATGCAAAGACCCATTCACCCTTGGGTGAACCTATCCTTGTACAGGTGATTTTGAAAAAAAATGTGCATTTATTTGTCTTTGTCTACTTCATCTTCATGTACTTGTAGATCTCTATTTCAGTTTCAAAAATTATATATTTCTATAGATGTTTGCATTTAGTTCAATTGGTGAAAAATGATGCATTATTTAAGATCAAAATTGGCATTCAAAAGTAATCATTTTCAGATTTTTGCATCTTATAATCAATCAATTATCATATTTCAGATCTAAAAATTACAATATCTTGTTCAATACTTGCATCATGTTTCCTATTTCTAGGTGTTTACTATCTTTATTTAGTGCTTTTTGTCCATTTTGGGTGCACTTTTGGTTCGGTGAAACTTGTATGAGTATCACAATTGGGTGTCCTACTGCCAATACTTTAGTGAGATGTATTTTGAGACTCATGGCATCCCGCGCTAGTACATTTTTCGTGGATCTTGAGTTTCCCAACTCTTTCACTCATAGTGTTGACTGTAGCCAACCCATCTTGGATCACATCCTTGATGTCACATGTCCTAAGACCACCTTCACATCAACCACTTGCACTGATTTTGAAACTTTGGTTGCTCATATCCCTCAAGAAAAGCTAAAATAAATGGATAAATCCTTAGAAAAACTTCAAGACTTGTTGAGTACAAAGTATATTGTTGGCACTATGGTTCCTATCATAGATAACATGAGGAAAATTCTTGATAATGACTAAGGATTAGAAATTGTGTGTAGCCTAGCTCACATTATTGATAATCATATTCTCACAATGGCTAGTTGTGCTCAAGCTTTGGGATACACTCAAATTCAAGGAGGAAATCAAATACCCCTCCCCCTACAACCATAGCCTCTATTCCTACAAATACTCATCCAACTATTACTACAACAATGCAACTAAACAACATCACTCCAACTTTGGGTATTTCCATTGGGAATCCTTTTAGTTTTGTGAATTCAAACATCATATCTCCAAACCCCCCACCTCTCACAAACTTGAAATTTAGTTGTCTGCCTAACACATATACACCTCCGCCATATTCCCCTCCATCTCAAAACACAACCAATGATTTCTTCATAAACCAAATTTTGCAAAATGTCACCACTCCAACAACAAATAGAAACATTGAACCAAAATCAAACTAGACAACTTTCAAAATATGTCAAAAGAAACCCATTATCATTGGAGATATTAAGAGCACAAATTCCACAAGGCATAGAGATACCTAGATTTGAGAAATACAGTGGTAAAGGAGATCCTATCAACCATGTATCAGCATATACAACTTTATGTAGTGACTTCATTTTTGAAGATAAGCTCTTGGCTAAGCTTTTTTCTAGGTCCTTAAAAGATACAACCTTGGAATGGTTTTTTTCTTTACCGAATAACTCAATCCACTCATTTAATGAGATTTTTGATGCCTTTCTCAACCATTTCCAAGTGCACATTGGTGCTAATATGACCCTACTTGATTTGATGCAATGTAAAAAAATGCAGATGAAAAGGTCACTAATTTTATAACGTCAAATCAATTTTGTGTGAAGTTAGGCTATCCATGGCTACTCTCCATGAATGTCACCCCGTTGGTTACTCACAAGTGCTTGAAATTTATATTTGATAACCAAATTTTTACAATTCATCATAGTGGATTTCCCATGGGAAATTTTCATTGGATTTATTTTGGCTTGAACCTATAGAACCTATAAAGCCTCGTGAATATTTCTTCTTTAAATCATATCAAAAGTTCAAAGAAAAATGTATAGCAGAGTTATCCCTTGCTAATATCCCACCTGAAACTAGAAGATCTATAGTTTTTCCTCCCACTCTCATTAATGTGGATGAACCTATGCTTGAACCAAAAGCTCTCTCGAATAATACAACTAAGTATGATGCTATTCTGCCACCTATGTCCTAGAAGAGACCAAGAGATAACCATACAATTCCATTTGTACCTCCTAAAACCAAACAAGTTTATAAACATAAAGAGAAAGTGGTTTCCAAACTTGCGTAAGTCCCTTCAATTCCTCCCCTAAGGGAAGAAAAGAGATTGATGGTTGATAAACCCACTCCTACACCGTCACAACTTGAAAACCATGCAAGAAGAAACCAAAATGCTAAAGAGCATAGGCGTAGATGTCATGCTATTGCTCATGAATTAGAAGAAAAGAACAAACCAACTCAAACAAAGCATGATGATTATCCATATTTTCCACAACATGAAAATTATAAACTATAAACAAAAACAAGAACATACAATGGACATTGTCATTAGACCTCCTGTTGTGATTAACTTGAATGATGATGATATGACTACTAAAATCGATGAAGAAGTGCATAATGAGTTGAATTTATTATTTTCCACTTCTATGAATTTAGATGGGTGAAACCATGTCGATCCTCCTAAAAAGAGTGATCCAACATGTGTTGAACTTGTTGATTGTCCTAGTATTGCACTTGTCGTTGCCCATTTGACTAGTTATCTGCCTTCCATATATGATGAGCAAGATTGGGATGTGGATGACCTGCTTTAGGTTGGATCACATGTGACATAATTTATTTTATTTATATAATATTTGTGATTGCATGTATGTAATGTGATTCCTTGTATCGTTCTGCTTGGCATGTCTTTATGTTTGTGAGCTTTCTTTGGATGACCCTTGTTACTCTGTTGGTGTAACAATACAAAGGAAGCGAATCTCTCGTGACATTCTTCTATCTATCATAACCATTGTCTTTCCTTTTGTCTTGTGTTTTCCTTTTGGGGATGATGCAAGGAATTGAGACATCCAAGTCTCTTCCATGTTGACCCAAAATATTTTTCTTTTCTTTCATTCTCTATGTATCATTATTCCTTTGTGTTCACTGTCTACAAGTATTTGTGGAATGATGACAGTTCCAAGCTCTATTATATCATTGTAGCAAAGGCATGCATTGAACTTGAATCCATGGATCCATTATGTGTTATTTTTTAGATTGCAAGTGGAAGGAAACCCTCTTTTCAATGACATAACTTTATTTGGAAACATATCATTGGCATAGGGCTTTCCAAATAAGCTCTCATTTCCCTCTTTATCAATTGGAATTTATCATTTTCTACTTTAAAGTAATTGCTCACAACATGGTGTTTATAAATTTATTTAAAGTGGGGGCATTCATTTGGCATTATTTCATTTTGGCATTTGCACCTCCTAAGGTGAGTTTCATTTTCAGTTTGAAATTTTGGCTTCACTTTTATTGACAGGAGTTGGACTTAGTGTAGCGTTGGAATAACACATCGATCATTTTGTGGCAGCTTATCAAAGTTATCAGGGAGTATAAATTTTGTTATGGTTGACATATGGGAACACACCTGTAGACCTGGTGCATCTATCCCATTTGCCACTTTTTTGTGGGTACACACCTTGTAGACCTATTGTGTGTTTCTAATTTTTCCTTTGGGTCTCACCTAGTGTATACCAAACTACACTAACCCTTGTGAGCATATTTTATGGACGTGGCATAATGCAACTTGCTAGTCCATCCTTTTTTCCTTTTTGCATTGGCTTTTCCATTGTATGCTTGTGTATCTTGTCTTGTTGCACATATCTTATATGCATGTGTGTCTTTTGTGCTTACATTGGTTTGTCATGGGATCTTGGATTCTGGGGGCTTGATCATCCTCCTTGATCTTTATCATCCTATCTCATTAACATTTGTGCACTTGGACCCCTCTTGACACATATTTGTCTACTTTAGTGTGAGTTTGAGCATAAGTTCATACACTCACTAAAGTGGGGGCTAAATGTAGTGTAGGAAATTGTATACCCTTTACAATTTTACACTATGTTTGGATCCCTTAATTTATTGGACTTAATTAAGCTCCTAATTTTCCAAATTATGCATTCCAAAGCCTTATTGTTCCCCTTTTCTAAAAGGAGAACCAAAATTTAATAAATGTAATTAATAATTAAATCACCATGGAATATGTGTGTCCTAGAATTATAGGCTAGAACCCATTCTCCCATGGGTGAATGGGTCCCCTTTGAGTGCCAAGACCCATTTAAAAATATGTTTTTGGCAATATTTTAATGATTCAAATTCAACTTGCAATTGTTGGCTTTTGGAATCTAATTTTTGAGAAATTAGATACACTTATAAATATAGATTTTTATCATTTGAAAGCTAACACACTTTATGAAACAATCCTATTGAGAAAATATTATTGTCAAGAGAAGATTTATCAGTCATTTTTTGCAACAATCAATATTCTAACATCATGTCCAAGTTTATGTGTGTTCATGTCATCTTGTGAAAGCTAATATGTATTGTTGATCCTAAAGCATCCAAGCATTGTTGAATGCACAAGACAAATGAGAGGGGTGGGAGAATCAATTGTACATTAAAACATGAAGATCCTCATTAACATTCAAATCATTAATCCTTAAACCCTTAACAACCTTTAAACCCTTATCATGCATTAGTAGAATATAAACATGAGAAACAGTAATGCAAACACATCCATACACATGAGAACACTAGATTTATGTGCAAAACCAAAGAAGGGGAAAACCATGGTGAGGATTAGCTCACAATATAAAGTAATTGCAACACTAAATACAATAGGCTCACTATCAGAGGGTTCACTACCAAAATACAAAGATAGAAGATTGTTACAATGAGAAATCCAACTTAGAGCAATAGAAAGGATCCACCACCACTTCACCAAAACATTCAAACTCTCTTTGTAGAGACCTTTTGCTCACTACTTCCAATAGTCTTAGGCATTAAAGCTCACACTGCATTTCACACTTTCACACTTTACATCTCAACACTTCGCATCAAACTCACTAAACACACATCCTTCATCAATTCATCACACATATGCAACATCCTCAACCTTGAAAGCAATATACAAGGTCGATTATGCACCTTAAATGTGCAAATTCAAATTAGGTCGGCACCAAAACATTCCCATAGTGGAGAGGAATGGAGGCGGACCACATCACACCTTAACTTAGACCTAAATACATATATACATGCCATGCCACACTTCCACAAACACTAAAGCATATTTTCAATTAGTGTAAACACCTAAGATTGGTTGAACTAGTGTTAAGACCATTAAACATTTAAGTACACACTTCACCAAATCCAAAGATGACTCATGGAATACACACAACACTTAAACACAATCTATAATATTCCATCAACACCCTAAAATCAAACAAATCCTTCACAACATCATACACTTGAAGAACATACTCATTATGTACACCCAATTAACCTTCCACACATTTTAACACATGAATCCAACCTTGTGGAGCATAAAAATTCAAACAACATAGAATATAGATAGATATGAGAAATATAAGCACACTTACATATCTACAAAACTAGAAACCATGATGCGAAGAAGTGCCGAGCAAAACCATTTCTCCTAGACAACATTACATCATAGTTCACACACTAGTGAACACAACTTCTTCTATCAAATGATCCAAATCATGAAAATTTGGATATAACACCTTTGATCAACATATCCGAACCACAAAAAAAAATCTTCAACCGTGAATAAATGCGGAGAAAAACACTGAACACTGCTTTGCCACACTGAACACTCTTTACCACATTGTTTCCTCTTTTATTCAAATTTTCTCAAAAGGACTTGGAAAACAAGCACCACAAACACCATCTCAACCACACAAGAGGTTGAGAATCCAAAAACATATGCTCATCAAAGCAATACTAGAGGTTGACATCAATGAGACTACTAATGAAAAAACAATGCAACCAATCAAAGAATCTCCATAGGTTGAAATCAATGCAACAACAAAGATCTGTTGACATTAATAACAACACAAATTTCCAACAAGCATTTCAAGTATCCAAAATACATCAAGCAAAGAAAGATCAAGTTCCTTGGAGAGAAATGTTTGTCTTCAATCCTCTAAGGGAAGGCATTGAAGGTTGGTGAGTTTTAGCAAGCAAGTGTTCATTCATCATTTCCTTCTCCTTTGTCATTATCTTTCTATCATGGTTTAATTACCAAACTTGGGGTTTGACCAAGGAAAACTCCCATTCAAAACAAAATAATTTTTCCTCTTTGTGTATGTGCAAATTACAAATTGAAGCAGAATTGAAGAGATCTCAAAGGAGGAATTTTACATTGTTGCACAAGTTATCATTGTTGTCAAGCCACATGAACTAAGTTGCAAAATTTATTTCTAAGTTTCTGACAATGGGACCTATGCCAAACTGAAGCCAAGTCTAGCATCAAAGGACTACCAAAACTAATTTTGGAGCCCTAGAATAAGACCCATTTGCCCAAGGGAAAATGAGTCCCTTTGTACTCAAAATAAGTTTCTAGTGATAGGTACGTGTGTTCAAACCCTTCTCATATTTGCTTGCAAACTTCTGTAATAGTCTTTTTATTTTCTTAAACTTGCATTTTAGGCATTAGGTACTATTGCTCATTTAGTTTGAGCATTTCAAATCATTTCAATTTGGTTTCAGATCTATCCTATTTTCCTAAGGACTAACATCTAGGTCTGATTGGTTCACCATTGAGGTTGAAAGTAAATTATTACACCTTGTGATCTCTTTCCTAATGAAATCCGTGGGGAAAGACACCTATTAAGATCCCTAAGGTTTTATAAACATCCCATCATCATAAAACCCTTTGGTGGGATCCCTTATCCCACCATTTCACTTAATATGTTGATATTTTAAGAAAAAGAAGTGGAAGAGGGGATCCTTGAAAATAATACAAACCTCACAAAAACTAGTTATCCTTGCCCCCCAAGTGTAAAGGCAAAGACAACCATACAAAAGGCTATCATGTTTCTACCATAGAAAGAAATATGGTTGCACATAAGATTGCACCACCATGAATGGTAATGAGAAAACACACAGAGCTACAAATGCCACATAGTGAGGAGCAACACCATAGAATAAAATTTTATTCTTTAGAATGAGGTGCATCAACACATGGAAGAGAACCACAATCAATATGTTGTATTTTATTACCCAAGGCCTAGAATTCATTGGTGAAATGACCATAAACGTGATGATATGCACAAATAGAGTCATTTTATAATATTTCTTATGTGTTGGAGGAAGATTAATCAAGTGGGGTTTGAGAAGCCTCCACAAAATATTATCTTGCTTTGATAGAGGACAAGGAGTATGAGACAATTTTTTCTCTTGTGAAGAAAAGCTTGCTTTCTTACCACTAGATGTTATAAATATAGTAGATGATGGAGGATGAGATGTAGATGAATAAGTTTTGAAACCTAAACCCCTTTTAGAAAGGTACAATGTAGAATTTGCATGATCCTTGACTCCTTGTTTCATGTTTTCATAATATCCATTTTTAGAAATAATTTTAAATCCAAGCCTATAATGCTTTTCCAACTCAGATGAAGGAGAAGTTTTGTTTAAATGATCATGAGAATAATTGATTCTCTTAAAAGAATGAAAACCATTTTTAAGTGTTGGCATGTGAGGATTATACATCACCAACACACGAGGGAAAAAATCTAAAGATATCCCATCACCATCATGGGATGATGCTTTTGGAATTGTTGATTTAGAAAAATATTGAGCAAATGAAACAAAAGACTCCTTAGGTTGAGATTGTGAAATTTTGTATTCTCCCACAAAGGAGGGTGTAAAATCTAATGAAACCCAATCATCACCAAAACATGTATTTGAAGATGACACATTAGTTTGATAATCATTTGTATTAGATTGTGTTGATGCTACAACATTCAACTCGTTGGGCTTTGATGGTGAGATTTTAGACTCCCCATATAAAGTAGGTGTAAAATATAATGAATATGATCATCATAATTATCATTGGAAGGTGATGGTTCTAATTTTGAAGATGGAATCAAAGTACTAAGAGAGTTGGAAATGTTATGCTCAACTTTGAATTAAAAATTATAACTTTTGCATCCGCTTTAATCGTATGTATCTTGTTATTATACTCATATCATCTCATAGTGAAAAATAGATGAGACTCCTTTCATGGCATGAATCCATGTTCTACCAAGAAGAAGATTGTATGAGAGAGGTTTTGGCATGACATGGATAAGGATAGGAAAAATAATGGGTCCTACCTTAATGGGTAGTGCAATTTTCCCCAATGGTTGCATACCAAAATTATCGAAGCCATGAATAGAAAGATTGTCAAGTTTTACGAGATTCTTATCCACACCAAGATTATCTAGAAGATCAATGCTATAAAAATTAAGAACTGGTCTATTTTCAATAAGAGTATGTTTAACCCTAGTTTTATTGATGACCACCAATACCATTAGAGCCTCATGTTGGTTTTGGAATTTAGGTAGAGGTAATTCATATTGAGGGAACATAATATCCAAGTTTGTTTCCTGCATACAATCAAATAAAGTTGCTACATCATTTGGTTTGATAGAAGGTGAGATGTCAATCTTCTATAAAGCCTCTTGAAGCATCTTTTGGTATGTAAGTAAATTTTGAATTAAGTCCCAAAGAGAGATGTTGGTAGAAGTTGCAGACACCTAAATCTGGCCACTTACGTTTGGTCAAATTTATCCATTTTTCTAAATATTCTCTTATCCACATTAATTAAATAATATTGTCATTACTTAATTAATACCTTTAAAGTCCTCTAAATCCCTAAGGTATTTAATTAATTAAATACTTTATCATCTATCCTACCTTACCCCTTTTATCCCATAAATTAAATAAATAATTTCTATTTATTTAATTTACTCCCTAAAAGTGTCATATCCTCCATCACTTTTTCCTAATCCTAATCCCAATCCTAATCCCCACCTAACCTACCCATTAAACATGTGCACACACCTAACCCAAGATTAAGTGGGTCAACCCAATCTCATCCATTGATCTCTATCAATCAATTCTAGCCATTCATCTCATTATCCTCCAAATCTATATATCCAAAACTTAGCCATTTTTTCATCCCTCTCTCACCCAGTCTTCATTGGAGCATCGTTATGCTGCCAAAATTTTGAGTGAGCACACATCCAACTAAATATTATGGGAAAATATACACAATAGGAGGCTTCATACACTGGTTTGAACTCCTCATCGCCCTATCTTGAGTGTTTTTCTTGATTTTCTTGCATTTTTAGTGGATTAAAAACACTGCACAAATCTCTGGCATGCCTGATGGGACCCACATCACGGGTCTACTTTATTGTTTGCTTGTTGTTTCATATTTTGCATGTTCGAATTTGAGACACGGGGGCGAATCCGCCCCCAACAGGTGAATTTGCGAGACACAGGGGAAAACCCATCTTAAGCAGAGGTGAAGTTGCAACGAACACAAGCGAACACGATTTCACCCTTCTGTGAGAGGGGAAAATTTGTAGCATCAAATCCCTAATCGACAATCACAGAGGTGAATACGCCTTGATAGGCGATATTGCTGAATCCAGAGATGAATCCACACAAATCTCAAGGCGAAAGTGCATACGCCCTTTCATACGATAAGAAAAATTGAATTGCCTCCTTCAAACAAGCGAATTTTCTCCACCGATGGGAAAATTCATGTTACATAGAGGCAAATTTACGATTATCTCGAACTCTAAAATTTTTAATTTGAACTTTTATTTAGTTTCGATTTTGGGTTCTAATCAACTAACTTATTTTTCTATGTCTATGGTATTTTACTAATGTTTGTGCATCTTGTCCCACATTTGATGAATGCCAAAGTACTAAATTACTAATGTGTTTGTTGCAGGATGACCGATTGAAGACCCCTAGATTAGATTGTTTGTGTGTCTTTTTTCATACTAAATTAGGCACACGTAGATTAATTAAAGGGTCAATGAAGTTTGTTTGTTGTGTTTGGGAGTGATTTGTTGATGTATCCACTCCCCTTGCACCTTTTGGTGATCTTGGGTGACAAGAAATATCAACTCATTCCAGTCCAGTCTAGTCTACCCAAGGAGTGTTAGTGCATGTAAGCTCTCCCCTTGCACTATGTGCAAGCCTGGGGACCAACCGAAACGTCTAGCATTTCCTTCCTTTAGCAGGATTTTCTTGGGATTTCATCACTAGGGGGATGATTCCAACCATGTGTTACTAGCTAGGTATACAGAGCGGGTAGAGCCAAAGTTGTACCCCAATCCAGTCACGTCATGTCTAGTGAAGCATCGAAGCTAGGGTGATACCTAGATAAGATGTGCAGGGTTGGTCTAATTTTCCAGTACCTCATTGGGGCTCCCGATCCATGCTTATGATGGGCTGGTGTTCATGGTTGTGCCTCACATACATAGCATATATCAAGGACGCATGAGATAGCCTTGTTCATCCTAGATAGAGACCTGTGTTTTAGCCGCAACTTGGTGTAGTGCAAGGGATGCACACTGTACCCCAAAGTTACTCACCATGTACTCCCTTCGGTTGAGATAGAAATCCTGATGGTGGAATACGATAGTCCTTGAGTGAGAGAGAGAAGGTGAGCCCATGGCGTCTATTGATGACCTTGTGCCACTGGATCTCTAGCTATCTGCCTTCGTGAGAAAGGGTGATCCAAAGAACCACCCTGGTATCATGGAGTATTAACCTTGGAGTGTCCCCTCAAGGTGGTGGACCTACATTGAGTTTGTAAACCCTTATCACTAATTCTAGGATTGTGTTGCCTGACATGTCTTCTTGTACGATACCAGTGCTTGTTGTCAGTCCAAGTTAGTCTAGCCTTCTGTCTGTTGTTTGCCATGTTTTAGTCCTTTTTGTAGTCTGCCCCTACCCTCAGTGGTGAATTTGCATTATGGACAGGTGATCTTGCCCTCTAAAGGGGTGATTTTGTGTCTCGAGTCCATTTTAGGTCAACCTTTAGGCAAATTCATCCTTGTCAGGGGTGATTTTGCTGGTGGGTCCCTTAGGTGATCCTGCATCCACTTATCCCCGAACAGGTGATATTTCTCGGCCCATAGGCGAGTCTATGTCTAATCCATGTCATACAAGTCCACTTGTTTCTTTAGAATAGGCGATCTTGCTACTCTTTTGGGTGATCCCACATCTAGTTTGCATCATCTTCGCCCATCTATTCCCTAAATAGTCGATCCTGCATCTCATTCGTGTTTCTTGATTAGTACATCCCTTAGAAAGAGGTGAATCTGATCCTTAGATAGATGATATCATGTCCTATGTTCACCTATTTCTTTTCACCACCCAAATATTTAGGTGATCCTATCTTCACCAATAGGAGATCTTGTCACCCACAGAGGCGATCCCGTCAGACCTTAGATAGGTGAATCCACGGTCTAGAGAGGAAAATGTGCTATACACAAAGGTGGATCTTCTTCCCATACAAAATATAGAGAGTCAATCCTTTGTGCCTATATCTTCCTCAGTCTGAAACTATAGTCCAATCATTTTTCCTCTACATATCCATCTCCAAATGACCACTTTCACTTCATCAATCTTCATCAATCTATCCAAACATCACCCCCTTTTGAGCAGGGAGTCAGCTAAACCTATCCTTCATTCATCCAACAATCATCCCCATAATTTTAGCTATATCCTTGATTTTAGGAGTCTCTCCCATCACATCCTCTAATCATCCTAATATGAGGTTTTATCCAATCATCCTAATATGAGCTTCAATCAAATCCTAATCCGAGCTTTAATCCAATCCTAATATGAGCTTAAACCAAATCCCAAGCTAACCTTAATTCACATCCCAATTTGAGTTTTATCCCATCCACATCCAAGGTCTTTTGATAAAAAAAAAAATTAAGATCCCTTCTTCCATGTTCTCCTAATCCATTCTATTTATTTTTTCATCATCTCTCCTTTTCTTCTAATCATCTATTCCCATCTTTCCAATCCAACATCATAAATCCTTATCCTCCTCCCACGCAACCAAAAATAGTAGTCAAGGGAAATCCTAATTACATTGATGATGATAATGAAAGTATTGTTGATCAAGATGAGTATGGTAGAGATCCCCTTGATGCTATCATTGCTAGCAAGCTTTCCCCAACCCTCTTTCAAAATCCAATCACTCATCCAAGCTATCCCATCATGCCTTCATCCACACCTAATAGAAATCTTTGTGCTACCTTTGACAAGGGATACCTAGTATCTTCCCCATCCACATATTCATCATATCCTTCATCTACATCTCTTCCTAATCCACCACCCATATCCTCTTGTCCTAATCCAACATCCACATCTTCCCACCTTAATCCACCATCCCAATATTCCTATCTCAACCCCCCATCCACTTTCTCCAACATCAATCCCTCATCCACATATTGCTATTTTAACCCCCCATCCATGTCCTCCTATACTAATCCACCACCCACGTCCTCTTATCCTAATCCATCCTTCCAATCTTCCCATGTTAATCCCCCATCCCGATACTCCTACATTAATTCCCCGTCCTCTTCCTTCGACGTCAATCCTCTATCTACATTCCTACTGTAATTCACCCTCCACATCCTCCTATATCACTCCATCCTCCATTCCAATATATTTTAATCCTCCCTCCAATCCACCCCGTGCTAATCCTCCATCTAATATTTGATCCACTCACCAATCCTAATCCTCCACCTCCTCTTAGTCTTATTTATAATCCCATCCACTCATCTAATCCTAATCCACCAATCCCTAATCCTAGTCCTCCACTCATTCATAATCCTTCATCTATTTCCCTCACCCCACCTAAACCTACAATCCCTAAATACCTCATTCTAGATGTCATCCAAGGACTCATGACAGAGGAGACATCCCCAAATCCACATCTTGATGTTGCAGAACCATGCCACCCCACTTCACCATGTATGATCACTATTGATGAGGCCCTTCTCCATCCCATGCCTATCATCACTTTTACCACTCATAACGTTGTCCAAACCATTGAAATCTTCCAACCCATTGAATCCATTGAATCCCCATCTCCTACTCCTAGTGCCACCCAATCTATTGAAGACACCAAAATCCAATCTACTCCTCCTACTCCTAGTATCACCGAAATCCACTCCCATGAACTTCATGAATCCTCCATCCTTCCATCTCCCCCACTTGAGGAGTCCCTCCAATGCTCCTCCATCATCATGCCACCTACATAAGATAATTCATGCCAAGAGCTTGATCCAAAGCATACCAACATATCCCCCAATATATCCCTTTCTCTGCATCAAGATCTTGTCATCCTATCTACTCTATCTCAAGATCATAGTCCCCCATCCATTCCATCTCATGATCCCCCTCCTCAACCAAATCATGATCCTACCATCCCATCCACCCGATCCCAAGATCAAACTAGCTCATCCAATCCATCTCATGATCCCCTTTGCATTCAAGATCTGATCACTCCATCTCATGAGCCCTTATCACCCATTGCCACTATGATCCCTAAATGTCTATCCTATTCCAAAGATGCAAAACAACTAATAATGCACTAATGGAAGAACACAAAAGGTACACCTCAAGATTAGCCTAAGGAATGATAACACAAAGAAAGAAGATGAAATGAAGACAATAAACAAGTATACCTTCTTTGTCATTGAATCCCTTGGTTGGCCCTTGATGTTTGAAAGATTTGTATGCACCTTGGATGAGAAATGAGATTAAATATGCAAGATGGGATGCAAGATGATTGAAAGTGTGATAATGGTGGATTCAAGTGCTATGATGAAGGCAAAATGTTCAAATAACAAAGTAGCAAGAGTTTGGTATCAAATGCATAATTGTCTCTAAATGAGAGGAAGGAGGGGATATTTATAGAGCAATTTGAATTCTCTAGAGAATTCAATGATTGAGATTAAACCAACAAGGCCAAGATGGAGGGATATGGTGAGTTGAGGAGTCATAAGCCCTCACATATTGACATGTGGAATGTGAGATGGCCTAGGATGTGATGATGTGGAAGTGAGGTGGAAGGAAGGTACATGATGTGGAGGAAGGACAAGTACCTTGGAAAGGGATGATGTGACCTCTCAATGATCACATAGGGAAGAGGAGAATCTTAGGTGAATAAAAGTGAATTAAAAATTCACATGATTGGAAGAATCTAGTGGATAAAACAAGGTTCCCAAAAAAGTGGGAACTTGCAACATGTGAGTGATGTGACAAGTCAAAGATTCTAGAAGACCTTGGCACATGTGAGTGATGTGATAAGTCAAAGGTTCTAGAATTTTCATGGGAAAGAGGAAAGTCTCAGAAGGATAATTGTGAATTAAAAATTCACATGGGGAAGAGAGGAGTCTAAGGTGAATAAAAAGGAATTAAAAATTCCTTGGGGGATGGGGAGAGTTGACCAAGGTACTAATTAGGCTTAACTAATCAATGATTAAAAGATGATTAGTGGTTAAAAAGGATTAGAAGCCAACTTGCAAAAGTTGGAGGATGTGACACATCCTAATCAAGGATTAGGTATGTGCACATTCCTAATGAAGAGATTAGGAGGTGGGTTAGGATTAAGTGAAAGTGATGTTACATGTGAAGAATTAAATAAATGCCATATTTATTTAATTCATTTGATGAAAGGGGAATTAAAGGGGTAATGTATTTAAATATTTAACTAGATACCTTAGGGATTAATTTTTTTTTAGAGGTATTAATTAAATAATAGCAATATTACTTAATTAATGCAAATAAGAGGATATTTAGATGAAAAAGGGGTAAATTTGGACAAATGAAGTGTCCAAATTTAGGTGTCTATAGTTATGATTTCCGGTAGCCACCTACAATCATCCCTTCTCCAATTTGGAGAGCTACAGCCTAAAAATAAGGTTTCAATTAGGGTTTTAGAGTATGGTTTTAAAATGAAAATTACAGCCAAGATCCTAATACTGAGCACATTTAGGTTTTAAAATTAGGGCATTACCTGTTGCTTTCCCTACCGCTATTGGATTCGGCTCCTCCAAAATCTTCCTCGCTAGTATTGGTTTCGGCTTCTCCAAACTCTTTCGCCGCTAATGGATTCCCTGGTATTGACCTTTCACTTCTCCAATTTGGTGAGCTATTGCCTAAAAATAAGGTTTTGATGAGGGTTTTAGAGTCTGTTTATTAAAATGAAAATGCCCACTAGATTTTCCTACAGATTTTCCCGCGCCTGCTAAAAAATGATTTCAAAATGGAATACAAAAAAAAAAACTACAATACATAACCCGGTTTTGCACAATAATAATTATATTATATTATAATATAATAATAATATAATATTATTATGGAAACAAATCATATTATAATATTAATATTATATAATATAATATTTATGTTATAATATAATATAATATTTATATTATATTATAAAATAAAAATTATATTATATTATAATATAATAATTATATAATATATAATATAATATAATAACAATATAATAATATTATTATGGAGACAAATCATATTATTATATTACTATGGAAACAAATAATATTATTATGGAAATAAATCATATTATCATATTATATTATTATATTATTATGGAAACAAATCATATTATAATATAATTTGTTTCCATAATAATATAATAATAATAATCCCCTTTACTTTGGAAGACAAACAGATCCAAGATTGTTGGCCTGGTATTCGTTTTAGGCTCATTAAGGGGCCTGTTTGGGTTAATCCGACTCAAATAAATGGAGAGGTAGTAAAATGGGAGAAACCTAAGGAAGTATGGTGGAAGGTAAAATTTGGCAGAGCTTCAAAAGGAAATTTGGGACTGTCAAGAGCGGGTAGCATTGTTCATGATTGGAATGGAAAGTAATAATGAAGGGAGGAATTGAGGCTTGGCATTTGCAAGGATTAATTAGGAGATTTATTGAAGAATTAGTTTTTTTGAAGATTTCTAGATTAGTCATATTAGGCGAAGTGGGAATACTGAAGCGAACAACCTCTCAAAATGGGCGCTATCTTTTGCAGAGGTGGATAAAATTAGAATCAAAGAGTTTAGTACTTTGTCTTGGGAGGAATTTTGTTTGATACATTTAATGCAAGATGGAGTTAGAGTGAGTTAAGAGAGGAATATTTTTTTAAATTCTTGAAGGACTTGAAGCATTGATGAAGTTGTGTTGCCAGCATTGGACATACGTTCGACATTAATGGAGGTGGTTGGCGATGAGATGTCTTAAATTTACACATTTTCTTTCATTAGATGTTTCTTGGGCTGTGGTGGTAAGGCATGTAACAAGCGTGTAGTGTAAGATTGTTAGAAGTTGTGTAGCAGAGAAGAAATGGAAGCCAATTTCACTCTGCAATCCAAGTGGAAACTGGATCCCTCTGTTGGGAAAGTGACAGTGAAAAGGTTGAGAGGTTTTTTTCTTTTTAAGGACGTGAAGGTGGCACAAGCCATGCAGATAATCTTGGGTAATGGCTTCGAAGATTTGAAGCACATTTATCAAAAATATATGGACGTTTATTTAGTAATCATGGCATGGGGGCTGGACTTAGGAGAGTTGACAGAGGAGGTAAGGAAGGTAATGAAAGCTTTAGTACGTGAGGAAGGTGAGGGTTTTGATGTGAGTGAAGGCATGGAAAATGAGGATCCAGAGGTTGCAGAAATAAATCATCCGTTTATCAAGTGGCCAGAAGGAAACATCAAAGCCATGTGGAGAGAAGATGCGGTAAAGGGATGGAAAGCATTGAAATTGTGTGCAGAGTTAATGGAGGTTGAGAAGGTAATAGAGGACCTTAAAGCCATTTCCAGAGAGGAGATGCGAGAGAAGAAGGGCCTACGCTAGAGGAAGAAGACAAAGTTTCTTATGGAGGCTGGGTCATTACAACTGGGTAGCACATCTGGAACATCTACATAAACATTAAAGCTCAAATTTTGGTTTAGGTATTATGTCGTCAATGTAGTTTTTGAAATGTAATTTTCAAGGGCTTAGCCCATTCTGGTTTTGAATAGTATTTAGATAGGGGTATGGGTAATAGGTGGTAGGGATGTTCTCAAGAGGATGGGGATGGCTTTTTGCTTCTATTAAAATTTGCTGGTTTAGCAGACTTATTTTGAATCTTTTGGAAGGATTGATATTTTGTAGTTACTGCTTTATTGCTTTATCTTTAATAAAGTTAAACATTATCACCAATCAAAATAAATAAATAATGATAATAATATAATATAATATTATAAAATAAATATATAATATAATATAATATTATTATTATATTATATATTTATTTTATAATATTATATAATAATATATATATTATATCATATTATATTATTATATATTATTATATACTGCATGATATTAAAGGAGCGACAGGTTGTGAAACACGAAAATGAGACAGGTAAAATATTATAATATTTATTATTATATTATATAATATAATATTATTATATATTAGTATATACCGCACAACTGCACAACACTGACGAAGGAGCAACGGTTTGCCATGAAACACAAAAAAGGGACAGATAAAATATTATAATATTTATTATATAATATTATATATTATTATATACCGCACAACACTAAGGAGGAACAGTGAGGGTGTGCAGTGAAACATGAAAATGGGACAGGTAAAATTAAAATATTATAATATATATTATTATATTATTATTATATATTATATTATTATGGAAAAAAATTATATTAGAATATGATTTGTTTCCATAACAATATAATATAATTATTATTGTGCAAAAGAAGGTTATGTATTGTTGTTTATTTTTTTTGGATTCCATTTTGAAATTAGTTTTTAGCAGGTGCAAGCAAATCTGCCGACATTATATTATATTATATATAATATAAATATTATATAATATTATAAAATAAATCTATAATATTATAATATTATATTATATTATTATATAATATTATATAATATAATATTATTTAATATTATAATATATTATATTATAATATATATATATTGTATTGTAATATAATATATTATTATTATATTATATTATATTATAATACAACCCACTCCCTCAGTTTGAAATATATTTTTTAATTATCCACTTTAATATCATATTGTCTAGTTTTTATTTGTGTGACTAATTATTAAGTTGTGTTTTTAACCCCATGATCAAATTAGTCGCTTATGATGATCAAATTAGTCATTTATTTAGTCATTTATAGTTGTGTTGCAAAAAATGAGTAGAATTTAGTCATCTTTAGTTGGTGTGACTAAAAATTTTAGTCATGTTGTCATTTATTTGTCAAATTCTACTAGTGTAATTGTTGTCACGTGGGACCCTTAACCCTTGTCGATACCCCTTAAATCTCTCTGATGTCGCTCTCACTGATAGCTTAGGCTTTTGGTGTAGTGGCAGTCGATATGTGTTAACATAATTGGCAACTCTGCTGGGGAGGGTTCAACTCCCACTCTTGACACTCTTTTCGTCTCGCAGTTGACTAAGTTTGTCGATCTCTTGACTAGGGGGTAAACTATTTTCCTTTTGGGGTAGTGGCAGTCGGTCTGTGTTAACAGTAAACATTTCTCAAAATGAATCCTCCAAAGCCAACTAACCATAGCTCAATATCTATATCTATGAATGATAAATCAATATAAACTCATGCAAAACAATTCTCAAATGAGTCCCCCAAAGTTAATCACCATGGCTCAAGACTCATTCCCATGAGAAAATAAAGCATAAAATTAAAAATTAAAAAAGGATGGGAAATACCTATTAGATGATTAACCGTCGAGTAGACCAAGAGTGGGCAATGATAATTCTCCTCCAAGATAACCAAGTCATCATGACTCACTCCAAGAACAATCTCCTCTATAGGTCCATCATGAACCCATGTCCATATCCAAATGAAGGCTCCTTAGTCTTTTTATTGAAACCTCTAAATAGTAATCCTCTCAAGAAAATGTCTCTAATCACAAGAGAACTCCAACCTCACCCAAGTCTCCAAGTTTCTATGAGAAACTAAAACCAATCAATCCATGTTAATCTCCAAATGCAACACCACACTATCATGAAGCTCCCAAAAATGACCAATGCACTCAATACCAAGAGAACCAACAAGATCAATGTCAAATATCCAACTGCAAAATCAAGAACCTATTATGACATCATGATCTAATCATCTCCTCTTAGGAGACCACATGCACTAATGCAAAGAATCATGGTCTCAATAGAACATGTACCATGTAAAAACTCTAATCTAGAATCAAGAGTACATCATGAAATAATACCAATGTCACTCTAAACCAAGAATCAACATCTCCAAGCCACCACTTGTAGCGAATTTGGTTAGGGCTTGGGTTTTACTCTCTTGAGGTCACAGGTTCAACTCCGATTCAAAAGGGGAAAGATAGGGGTTAGTAATATTGTGTTAGTGCCTACTTCGTTAACCCGAGGTATAGGACTGTACTTTACTGCTAACCTTTTCTTAAAAAAAGAATCAACATCTCCAATCACATGAAGATAACCATCTCCTAATAGTGAACCTATAAATGTGAAAGAACTCTTCTACAACAAAAAGATCTAAAAGCTCATCCAAGACATCCATAAATACTAAATAAGACAATCCATCACCAATGATGAATACACATCACTGCCAAAAACTCCAACTAAACCATGATACTGAACTACACATGGGATTGTGACAACCATATCCTAAATGAAAATCATCCATGGTCCAAACACACTCAACTTCAATCCTAATAACTCTAGAGAAAAAGTAGAATAAAGATCTCCAAGCCAAGAAGATACAACCACCATCAAACATCAGGAATCAAGCTTACATCACCAAATCATCACTATCAAAATCTCTCACTGAAATGTGTACCCAATAAAATGTAACCAAGTTATCATGAAATCATGGTAAAACCACATGCTACAAGTACTAACAAATAACTAATCAGGTACTCTAATCATACATCCTCTCATCTCAAAGCAACATACCAATGCACAAATGACCATAGACAAGGTCAACTAAAAAATTCTACATCAACACTGAACCAATCTTGTGGATATAGACATTCCACACTCCAATAATACCACTGCAACCAAATGGGCAGCCTACCCACACACTTCATAACTCAAAGATCCCAAATAATTGAGCATGCAAACTCATCATCACATTAGTAACCTACAAATTGAGATATCAAAGAAGATAATCCTATAGACAAAAATAATTAAACACCAAATCCACAATAAATATGATTCGCCAAAGATTTCTATAAATTATTAACCAGAATCAAGGAACCATACATACATCTAGGAGATAAGAACAACCTCCTAACACCAAAATATTCACCCCCAATCAACTACATACATGATCATGTCATGCCAATTCTAAAATGTACCTACATATTTATGACACCATAATAATCACCAATGTTGTACCTACACTCAACTATCACCCACACAAGAGTCCAAGTCTCTACATGTGTCAACCCATGTCCTCAAAAATGAAGATAACTTGTATACCTATCACCATCAAAATCCCTCTGAAAGCACCTGCAAGCCTATACCATGAAGCAACAAATTGATAATCAACTATAAAATCATAAATATCATAAAAAACATGTAATTCCTCAAGGTTTTTCATATTCACTTATCCGGATGCTCATGCAATCACATCTCGAATCTCAAGGACCTACAAGTGATAAAATAAGTGCAATCCTCTCTCTATACCACAAGCTAAAAATCTACTTGATCTAATGTTTAGTAAACTACACATTCTCTCCAATGCCTATTCAAAATTGAAAATCTGATTATGTGTAACATAAAAGTTTTGCTCAAAACCTCATACAAGAGAATATCTGACTTTTGGGCCCCAAACATTGATGAAAACAATAAAATCATGGAACAAAACTTGTACCACCACATAGTTCTTAGGGTGACTTTTTCATCAATTATTAGAAGTCAAAAATTCAAAATCTTAGGTGAAAGTTATTCCTCTAGGAAAAATTCTACCTAATTTGGCATATAGGAGCTGAGCAAGGGTGCCCCTCTTGGCGGCTGGACTCAACAAGGACTTTAAATTCGTTTAAAATTTTCATTAATTTTTTTTTGTTAGATTTTAAAGTTTTTAATCAAAAAATTAATTTTTGTTAAGCCCTTGTGGGGTTGAGTGGCAGTCTCATGGGATTGGGGGCCTAAGCCTACTGGCCTAGGGCCAATCCCTAACTCTGGCACTGGTAGGGCCGCCGAGAATAGCCAACAAGCTTGCCATCGATAATACACTATTAGTACTGTCGTAGGGATGGTAGGGGCTAAGGTGTGGGGTTTGTGGATACCCCCAATTAAATATATATGTATATATGTGTGTGTGTATAATTTACTTCCATTTTTTTTTTTGTAAGTTAATTATTATTACTATTTTTAAAAAATTTGATTCCTCTACAGTCTGATTGTATGATAGTACGATAGGGCTGTGGGGGTAAAAAAGATTGTATTTTTTTCAAGTGGCCAAAATAAGGAAAATTTTATATGAATCTTTGTTTCTCGGCCATATTGGATTCAATGGTAAGGTTTGTTTTATCTCAAGAGGTTATCTATGAAATTTCCTCTATAAAACCCTTATATGAAAGCATAATCCAAGAAATCCTTTTGATCCAAATTATTCAAGCCTCAAATTTGCAATAAACCCAACAAATCTGCAAACCCCAAAAGACCAAATTTTCAAAACAACACTTGCACATGTGTTCCATACCTTGTAATGCCTAAAATGTTTCTTGCATAGACATGGATTTGATTTTACACCAAATCTACTCAAATAAGGGTTATAAAAAAACATTGGAGCTCACACCTCCCACAAACATTAAAGCTATGATACCACTTGTTAGAAAATAATACATCAATGCTCAATTTATTTAATCCATTTCCTACATAACCCCATGAGAGAAAAACAAGCATACAAGCTTATAGAATAACCATAATGTATAGATCAAATAGACAAGCCACAATATAAAACAAGATATACCCTAGGAAAGCCCTTAAGAGGGAAAAACCCAACCTCCAAAAGCATTCATACTCCATCTATTATTTAATAAATAAAAAATACATGCACTTACAGAGTTGCCATGAATGCTTCTAAAACATCAAGCCTCTCCAAGGCATCCTCCATGTGTCCAATCATGAATCCACACATCCCATGCCATGCTTCACATATTCACTCCTTAGAAAGACTCAATAATGATAGCCCACTCACCCAACCAACCTTAACCACTAAACATGTGTTTTCTTTTATAGACATAAGCTCACACAAACACAACCAAGTGGTAAGATAAAACCATGTGAACACAAAACCATTGACCCCTCATTTAATATTTGATACTAAGTTTTCTCTTTATTAAATATTACCTTAATAGTAAATCATTATCCTATGCCTCCCACACATAAAATAATAACCCAATGTTACAGTACAACATTACACATTGTCCCAAATAATTATCTAATGTGGTTAAACACACCTCTTGTTGAGTCTCAAAAATGTAGGTTTTAACCAGAAGAGCTTGCCAAGCTCTTACTAAACTTTTGGTCAACGTACAAGACCAATTGATACAATTGTACCTTCTTCTCTTTAGGTTCTGCTAGACCAAGGCGGGTGAACCTAATGAATGATGCAGATTTAAAATTATTTCCTGATGCAACAATCTACCCACAATGGCAAAGGTAGTGGATAGATGAAAATATCTACAACTACTCCTACTCCTACTGCACAAATGAAAGGATTTTGAATAAATTGTTTGATATGAAATTCTAGTTCTGGGTTGAGGCAGATCAGTGCCTTCTGTCCACATGGGCAATGGAGTCAAGAATATTTAGAATTGAATGTATTTCCCTCTCTGTCTTAATTCAAATTGTTAGGAACTTTAGAAAAATGAAACTATATGACTGGCATAAAACGTCATTGATTTATGACTTGCATAAATAAGGCTGGAATGTTTTCTTATCAAATTCTACATCAACAATCCAAAAGAAATCCTAAATCACTGTGATTTACTTGAAGGAATTTAATTTTGGCTTACAGATACTAGCAAATAAAAATCACACAAATGAATCAAACATATGCTTGATATATTGATTTAAAAATCTCATTCCTACTCCCACCTCTAACTCCTGAATCTCTCCCTCTGCAACTAATTTTTAAATTATTTATACAATACATGCCAAGGGTCGTGACCCTTCATATTATAGTTACATCCGTTTACATTTTTCATGTTTATGGCCGTTTGTATTCGAAAAATAAAATATCTAATTAATACCTCCTCGACAAATTAAATATTTTATACTATAGTCGTGCTTTTGATTTTCACTTTATTGAACGCTGTTAAGTCTTCATTCATACTTACCACTCTACCGCGGTCAACTTGTTGACCAGCTACGGTATCGCGGTGAGACTGTCATAGTCCATCTTCATTGTTACCGCATTACCGCAGTCTTCACTTGAACCCCATGCGATATCATGATGAGGTCTTCAACCGTCTGCCTTGCTGCTTACCACGCTACCGTGGGTACCTCGATGACCGTCCGCAGTTGCGTGGTAGCTATATGGTAACCGCTTCCTGTTTACCTACCGCTCTACCACGATCTTCTTATTAACTGTGTGCGGTATAGTGGTAACCACTAATCACTACCGCCAACTGTCTTTTCTCACTCGCCCACTGACTGTTTGCCTTCGAGCGCTAACTGTTCACCGCGGCCACTACGGTTTGTGGTTTGACCGCGTGCGGTACTGCGGTGAGCACTTTATGCCCGCCTGTTAACCGCTACTGCCATACCATAGGCCCCTTTGTGGGAGGCCGTGGTAAAGCGGTAAAGTCATAGAAAATGAAAATTTAAGGGAGTGGTGAAGGTGTAAGGTGCAAATGAATGGAAAAAATATTTTTTAAGGAAAAGGTAGTAAATGAATGGTTTTAAATGGGCGAAAAACCTTAGGGTTTTCATGGATTTTTTGGAAAACTGTGGAAAAACCTTAGGGTTTTTTTATGACATTTTAGGTTCTAACACCTCCTAGGTGCAACACAACTAAATTATCTAAGTAAAATATTTAAATAAATCAACTTATGTAATGGTGTACAACACCAAATCCTAGCATTTCTAGCTACCCACTACAACACTAAAAACTAATTAAACTATGAGAACTCACAAAGTTATCTATTATACTAGCTTCTAGAGGTATATATGGAGGTTAGGATTTGACACATGCTAAGATGGATCATATTTATCTCTTTAAAATAGGCTTAACACAACATAAAAAGTAATAAATAATAATCAAATCATTCAAACATGAAGGTAAGAAGGTTTTACAAAACACATCAAAAATTAGAAGAGGTAAAATAGCAATTTTCATTAATCTAGAGGCATGGAGTTATTTCATAGATACAGAAAATATAGTTTGTATTGTACCAGAGAAAAGAGTCCAAGAGCCCCTTAAAAGTGAGCAGCAAGTGGTTTTTATTCTTGAAAAGACGCATAGGGGAAAGAGGGGACATGACAAGGGATGAAACCCTAGCCGCAACCTTGCTAATGATATGAAAACATGTGTACTTTGAAATCCCAAGTTGGAGGTATGAAAAAACATTACTAGTAGAACAACCATACCTTTGTATTCAAGATCCATAGATTGGAGTGTAAAAACCCCCATTGAATATATATAAAAATCATGGCTATGGATGACCCTTTGACAAAAAGGAGCTTGCAATCCATATATGAGGTGTGTACATTCTTTTTCCCTCCCCATTTTGTGCTAAAACATGTTTAAGACCTTTTTTTGAGTTCTATAGATCAAGATTTGGTAGTTGCAAGAATCGCTAAGCATTAATGACATTTTCTAGGTTGAAGGAAGAAACCCCAATAGGTGATAGGAGTCGGGTGGAACCAAAAAATTAGAACTAGGTTCTAGATTCTCTTTGGGTCTCAGGTTTTATTTGGAACCTTAAAATTTCTCTTTGGAAGAAGTCGATGGGTAATGTGAGTTGAACAAGACTAGGAACTTGGGATCAAGAAGTTTGGGTTCCAAGTTCCAATTGAGTCTCTAGTTTCATTGGAACTTGGGACTTATGCTTGGAAGAACTAAAATGGAAAGTGTTGGGCCTAGAAGAGAACCCAAAACTTGGCCACAAAGGAAGCATGATCTAGTGAGTGAACTGATACTGGGAGAGAAATTAGAACTAGAACTATGAAGGAATCAATGGGCAATAGGAATTGAACGAGAACAAGGACTTGGAATCAAGAAGTTATGGTTCCAAGTTCCAACCCAAACCTATAGTTTGGGGGAAGGGAAGAAGAGAAGAATTTGTGGTGATTGAGTGGTGGAAGGAACTGAGGACCATTTGGTTCTAGGTTCTTGTTGAGTCACGGGTTTTGGTTGGAACCTTAAGAAAGAGTAGGGACTTGGTAGGCGGAAGGGAATGAAGACCTAAAACTTAGGTTCCAGGTTCCTATCGGGTCTCGAGTTCTAGTTCGAACCTTAACAAGAGTATAGGGAGTGAGAGCGGGAAGGAACATAGAACCTTCTTGTCAGGGTCTACAACCCAACATGGACTAGAGGAAGAAAACACCCCCATACTTAGTCCTTTTGAGATTTTTTAATTGGGTAATCAACTGAAGCATGAGAAGGGGAAAATATATCCACCAAAGGTACATTTTTTCATGATAAACCCATTTATATTTCTCAAATCAATTTTAGCTAATGGGAAATGCAAAGGGGGAACAAAATGACAATAGTTACTTTGATAATTAAATTTTAACTTGATAGTCATCCTAACCACTCTAGTTAGTAAAAAAATATACCAATGTTAAGTGCTAATTGAGAAATTAAATTCTAATAAAATAGTTACAAGTTTGGTGGGTAGAATTTAATTAAAATTTTAGCACTTTTAACAAACAATGAACTTTAGAGGAGCACTCGTAGCCTAAGCTTTCGCCACGTGTACGATGACTGCTTATTGTTAGAAAGTATAGCTCCTTTTAACCAGTTCTTTAGGGAAGTTGGAGTCATTGATGAGATGTGGTTGCATGTAGGTAAGTATGTTACAACTCAAGACCTATAGACACACCTTTCTCCTATGGTCACATGAAGGTAACACCACTAGAAGCGAGGGGAAGCACCATGGGAAGATAGTGGGCATGTGGAAAACTTGTGAATAATTAAATGTCACCTAAATCCTAGCTGTAGTTGGTTGCATATATAAAGCACCTATAAAGAGGGAGATCTTGGACCATCGACTTTAGAAGAGTTACTTTGCCTGCTGAGGAAAGCCACCTGCAAGTCCAATGACTGACCAATCTTCGAAACTTGTCAAGATTCTCTTGCCAAAACCTTTTAGGGAGAGAACGAATGGCAAGAGGCATTCCGAGAGAGGAAAAAGGGAGCGAACCGATCTAGAAACGAAGAATACCAGCTATTCTCCTTTGGATAGCCTTAGGAGTGTGGAAGAAGTAGATGAAGGAATTTCCCTCATTAATGCACTTCCCAGAGGCTGCCAAGTAACTGTCCAACACACTACACGAGTTGAGAGCCTCCTCAACCTTCGCCCTACCCATCAAGGCAGTATCATCTACAAATTGAAGATGAGACTGAGGGGGAATATCATTTCCCCGAATCCAACCCTAAAGCAAGCAGCTAGCAACCTGAGCTCGAATGAGCCTTCCCAAGCCTTTCGCAAGAAGGATGAATAAGTATGGGGATAAAGGATCTCCTTTTCTGAGGCCTCTAGAAGCACCAAACAACTGGGTGGGTTCGCCATTGATGAGCACTGAAAAGGAAGACGAAGTAACACAACTCTTGACCCATTCAATCCAACCCCCAGCAAAACCAAAAGCTCCAAGAATCTTAAACAAAAAGTTCCATTTAACTCGATCATACACTTTAGCCATGTCCAACTTGATAAACATAGATTTTTCTTTTGAGCATTCCATAGAATGGATGGTCTCAACAACAATAACAACCCTATCCATGATTTGTCTACCAGCAAAAAACCCCCCCCCGCTCCTCAGAGATTAACCCATCAAGCCAAGGTTTCAGCCTTTCAACAATCAACTTAGTAATCATCTTATAAACAACATTACATAGCACAATAGGACTAAAAAGATCCAAAGATTTAGCCCCCTCCTTCTTTGGAATAAGAGCTAAAAAAGTTGCATTCAAAGACTTCAACATTTATTTATTCAGGAGGGACTCCTGAACATCTAAGAGATCCAACTTAACCACCTCCCAGAAGTCCTGAAAGAATTCAACTGGAAATCCATCAGACCCAAGGGCTTTACCTTTCTTCATCTGGAACACAACATTTTTAAGCTCTAACAAGGTAATAGGATAAAGAAATGATTCATTCATTTCATTAGACACAAGCTATGGGATACAATCTAGAATCCTTGCTTCATCCACTTCCGCTAGAGGCGAAGCCTCAGAAAATAATGTAGAGAAATACCGAATGCATTGAACAAAAATAGAAGTGGAAGAGGACAAAGTTTCCCCATCAAAAAATAAGAGAGAAGAAATAACATTACCTTGCCTCTGATCCTTAACTGAGTTGTGAAAAAATGAAGTGTTCCTATCACCAGCTTGAAGCCATTCAATATGGGATTTCTGTTTCCAATTTTTTTTTTCTCTTAATTCCCATTCCTCAACTTCTTTTGTTGCAGCAACCTCTAACAAGCTCAACTCTTCCGTGAGGCCTTGATCACAAATCCGTCTAGTAATTAGGTCTAGATTATCCCGAGCTTTATGTTTTTCATGAAACAAATTACCAAAATGTTGCCTATTCCATCTTTTCAACCTGTATTTAACATACTAGAGCCTCTTTGAGAAAGAGTACATAGCAGTACCATAGGCTAGCTTCCCAAGATCCCACCAGCCAGGAAGCAAATCATGAAGAGATTCATCCCTGAGCCACATGAGTTGGAACTTAAAGGTCTGTCTAAAAAATCATTGAGGTACTTCAACCACCAACTTAATTGGCCAATGGTCAGAACCTCGACCATCCAAAATTTTAGAACTAGTCATCCACCTGTCCCCCAACCAAAAGTTGGACACCAAAAATCTATCTAGTCTTTCCGAAATACAAGAATCTCCGGTTCTCCTATTATTCCAAGTAAATAGACCATTGCCCGAATTGATATCCACAAGATTTAGAGCAGAGATGTTGTCCTGGAGCAACAATGCAGAAGCCTCCAGACTTGCAGTACCACCCCGCTTCTCTACAAACTCCATGATAGCATTAAAATCACCTCCAATGATCCAAGGATGATAAGGAAACAAGCTACAGACTAAAAGAATGTTGGACCACAAGAGTTGCTTGCCCTACAACTCCACAGGTGCATACACATTAGAGAAGAGAGCAATTTCCCCAGACATAAAACAAGAAGCCACCATAGAAAGGGAGGACTTAAAAGACACCCACCATTGGGGGCAAATCTTCTGCAAGTTCCATAAACAAGCCACCCCTCCAGAAGAACCCTGAGCACCAGTGCACCGGCATTCACCATTCCTCCATATCTTAGGCACTAAATCCATCATACCCTCCACAGAGAGCTTAGTCTCCTACAAAAAAAGAACATCAGGCAAATGATGCCTAATCAAATCCCGAACAACTTTTTGTCTAGGGCCACTGTTCAAGCCCCGTACATTCCAAGAGAGAACTATCATTTCAAGGGGCTCGAAAAATACAATTCCAGAGTCTTGACTGACCCCGACTCCACCAAAGTCTCCCCTATCATCTTAATCTTTTCCACATCCTTCTTCCTTCCCAGCTTAGAGATTTTCTCCATCCCCCCTTCTTGAGATCTTTTTGCAAAATTCCCAACTAAGAGGATGACTTATTATTCATCTTACCCACCTTTGAACCTGCTTTCCGCAAGAGGTGAGCCTTATCCTCACTGACTTTCACTACTTCAGCACTACCACCCAACTCATCCTGAGCCCCCATCTACTGATCTGCCACCAGGTTCAAAGTCCCATCAACATGTGGAGTCATAATCACCTCTGAATTGAGCCTTGCTTGTCCAGGATCCTTCCCAACCTCCTCTAAGCATGGCCCTCCCATACCCCCATCCCATTGAGGAGCATGCATTACCCCTATTGAAGGGCCATGCAGATCAATATCCAAAGTCCCATGATCCAGATCTAATAATCCTGGGTTCACCTCCTGCTAACTGAGATCATCCAACACCTCGAATCTATTGATAGTGTCCTCCTCCTTCCTGTTCTACAGAGTCCTTTTATATCCTTTATTTCTATTTCGACCTCTAACAGGAGTAAAATCATCATCCCTGCCACCAAAACCCTGAATGGGATCCTTGCCCTTATCCACTCTGGGTGGATTACTTGAAGGCTGGGAAGGATGAACCTCCAAAGGCTTGGCCTTTGGGCATCTGCGCTGGAGGTGGCCATACTCATGACATAAACGACAACGAAAAGGTAGGGTCTCATAATCTAGCTGCTGCACCCACAAATATTCTCCTGCACTCACTTCCAAAGAGTCTGGCAATGGCTTGCTTAAGTCAATTTCCACACAAAACCAGGAAAAAGTCATTACCTTCTTGAATTGTGTTTGTTGCGATGAACCCACAAGTTTTCCCAACCTCGAGGCTAATAATTACAACACATCCTCGCGCCAGCATTCCACCAGTAGCCTTGGAAGACGAACCCAAACAGGAACCCAATTTGGGAGCTCCTCCACTAGGTTGAAGCCAACATTCCATGGCTTAATAAACAAGCCCACTTAGTTGTAAAAGTACTGGCCCCCTTCAAAAACCCTATTCCGATCAGAGATGTAGTCAAAAGTAACCATGAAGCAGTTATTTGCCAAGAGGCAGATCTCCATCTCCCCCTTTGGCATCCATGACCTTTGAGCCCACGTATCCAAGAATTGCATCGATATTTTCAATCCACAAAATTTGCAATAAAGAGAATGCCTTGAATAATAATCGATATCTTCTGCCAACATCTCCATCAGAATGACTAAATTTGGCCTCTCTTTACACCTTTCAAGACACCCATTAATCTTAAGATTCGAGGTCCTCCTGCCGAGCCCGTCTTGACTTTCTCAGGTTCCACCGAAAAGAGATTATTATCAAAAATATTTGAACCTTATGAGGAGGGTTTCAAACCAAACATGAAACAAAAATCCATTTTGGGATAGACCCCAGAAGATTCCCCATGCAACATGGAAGGAAAAAATGCCCTAATTTGACATGCAAACCCTTGAAAGCCCCAAGACCAGAAGGCAACTAAGGGAAATGGCACCTCGCAGCCCCACACCCCCTCAAAAGAGGCACACTAAATACCTCCTACCAAAGCACCAAACACCTTCACCCCCATCACTCAGCCCACGCGCTTTGCCTCGCACCTAGCTCCACCCTCTACTTATCGTAGCCCACTTTCCAGCTCAAGACACACCCCACAAGAACACCCGACTCCCACACATGCCACAACCACAAAGCCCAACACCTGGTCACAGCCACCAAATGCTAGAAACAAGACAGACAGGCTATGAGCAACAAAAGATCCCCAGCCATCGAACACCTTCTAGCACCATGCACCAAACACTGCAAACTCCAAATCCCCTTCACACTGACAAACGCCCTCCCTCCCTTTGCACAACTAAGAAGCACACATAAATGAGCTAGGGCGCTGATGCCCTAGCTCGATAGGTAGAAACCAGAGCCATTCAGAGCTTTTCTGACTATTGCTGAGCGATTATTCAATCTATAATATAATAATAATATTATATTATTATATTATATTATATTATATTATTATATAATATCATATAATATCATATAATATTATAATATAATATAATATATTATATTGTAATATAATATATTATTATTATATTATATTATATTATAATACAACCCACTCCCTCAATTTGAAATATATATTTTAATTATCCACTTTAATATCAGATTGTCTAGTTTTTATTTGTGTGACTAATTATTTAGTTGTGTTTTTAACCCCATGATCAAATTAGTCACTTATGATGATCAAATTAGTCATTTGTAGTTGTGTTGCGAAAAATGAGTAGAATTTAGTCATCTTTAGTTGGTGTGACTAAATTTTTTAGTCATGTATTCATTTATTTGTCAAATTCTACTAGTGTAACTATTGTCATGTGGGACCCTTAACCCTCATTGATACCCCTTAAACCTCTTCGATGTCTCTCTCACTGATAGCTTAGGCTTTTGGTGTAGTGGCAGTCGATTTGTGTTAATAGAATTGGCAGCTCTGCTGGGGAGGGTTCAACTCCCACTCTTAACACTCTTTCCACCTCGCAGTTGACTATGTCTATCGACCTCTTGATTGGGGGGTAAACTATTTTCCTTTTGGTGTAGTGGCAATCGGTCTGTGTTAATAGTAACCATTTCTCAAAATAAATCCTCCAAAGCCAACTAACCATAGCTCAATATCTATATCTATGAATGATAAATCAATATAAACTCATGCCAAACAATTATCAAATGAGTCCCCCAAAATTAATCACCATGGCTCAAGACTCATTCCCATGAGAAAATAAAGCATAAAATTAAAAATTAAAAAAGGATGGGAAATACCTATTAGATGATTAACTGTCGTGTAGACCAAGGGTGGGCAATGATAATTCTCCTCCAGGATAACCAAGTCATCATGACTCACTCCAAGAACAATCTCCTCTATAGGTCCATCATGAACTCATGTCCATATCCAGGTGAAGGCTCCTTAGTCTTTTTATTGAAACCTCTAAATAGTAATCATCTCAAGAAAATGTCTCTAATCACAAGAGAACTCTAGCCTCAACCAAGTCTCCAAGTATCTATGAGAAACTAAAACCAATCAATCCATGCTAAGCTCCAAATGCAACACCACACTATCATGAAGCTCCCAAAAATGACCAATGCACTCAATACCAAGAGAACCAACAAGATCAATGTCAAATATCCAGCTACAAAATCAAGAACCTATTATGACATAATGATCTAATCATCTCCTCTTAAGAGATCACATGCACTAATGCAAAAAATCATGGTCTCAATAGAACATGTACCATGTAAAAAATCTAATCTATAATCAAGATTACATCATGAAATAATACCAATCACACTCTAAACCAAGAATCAACATCTCCAAGCCACCACTTGTAGCGAATTTGGTTAGGGCTTGTGTTTTTCTCTCTCGAGGTCATAGGTTCAACTCCCCTTCGTAGTGGGAAAGATAGGGGTTAGTTATATTGTGCCAGTGCCTACCTCGTTAACCCGGGGTATATGACTGTACTTGAATGCTAACCTTTTCTTAAAAAAAGAATCAACATCTCCAATCACATGAAGATAACCATCTCCTAATAGTGAACCTATAAATGTGAAAGAACTCTTCTACAACAAAAATATCTAACAACTCATCCAAGACATCCATGAACACTAAATAAGACAATCCATCACCAATGATGAATCCACATCACTATCAAAAACTCCCACTAAACCGTGATACTGAGATACACATGGGATTGCGACAACCATATCCTAAAAGAAAATCATCCATGGTCCAAACACACTCAACTTCAATCCTAATAACTCTAGAGAAGAAGTAGAATAAATATCTCCAAGCCAAGAAGATACAACCACCATTAGACATCAAGAATCAATCTTACACCAGCAAATCATCACTATCAAAATCTCTCACTAAAATGTGTACCCAATAAAATGTAGCCAAGCTATCATGAAATCATGGTAAAACCACATGCTACAAGTACTAACAAACAACTAATTAGGTACTCTAATCATACATCCTCTCATTTCAAAGCAACATACCAATGCACAAATGACCATAGACAAGGTCAACTAAAAAATTCTACATCAACACTGAACCAATCTTGTGGATATAGACATTCCACACACGAGTAATACCACTGCAACCAAATGGGTGGCCTACCCACACACTTCATAACTCAAAGATCCCAAATAATTGAGCATGCAAACTCATCATCACATTAGTAACCTACAAAATGAGATATCAAAGAAGATAATCTTGTAGACAAAAATAATTAAACACCAAATCCACAATAGATATGATTTGCCAAACATTTCTATAAATGATTAACCAAAGTCAAGGAATCATACATACATCTAGGAGATAAGAACAACCTCCTAACACCAAAATATTTCACCCTCAATCAGCTACATACATGATCATGTCGTGCCAAATCTAAAATATACCTACATATTTATGACACCATAATAATCACCAATGTTGTACCTACACTCAACTATCACCCACACAAGAGTCCAAGTCTCTACATGTGTCAACCCATGTCCTCAAAAATGAAGATAACTTGTATACCTATCACCATCAAAATCCCTCTGAAAGCACCTGCAAGCCTATACCATGAAGCAACAAATTGATAATCAACTATAAAATCATAAATATCATAAAAAACATGTAATTCCTCAAGGTTTTTCATATTCACTTATCCGGATGCTCATGCAATCACATCTCGAATCTCAAGGACCTACAAGTGATAAAATAAGTGCAATCCTCTCTCTATACCACAAGCTAAAAATCTACTTGATCTAATGTTTAGTAAACTACACATTCTCTCCAATGCCTATTCAAAATTGAAAATCTGATTATGTGTAACATAAAAGTTTTGCTCAAAACCTCATACAAGAGAATATCTGACTTTTGGGCCCCAAACATTGATGAAAACAATAAAATCATGGAACAAAACTTGTACCACCACATAGTTCTTAGGGTGACTTTTTCATCAATTATTAGAAGTCAAAAATTCAAAATCTTAGGTGAAAGTTATTCCTCTAGGAAAAATTCTACCTAATTTGGCATATAGGAGTTGAGCAGGGGTGCCCCCCTTGGCGGCTGGACTCAACAAGGACTTTAAATTGGTTTAAAATTTTCATTAATTTATTTTTGTTAGATTTTAAAGTTTTTAATCAAAAAATTAATTTTTGTCAATCCCTTGTGGGGTTGGGTGGAGGTCTTGTGGGATTGGGGGCCTCAGCCTACTAGCCTAGGGCCAGCCCCTGACTCCGACACTGGTAGGGCTGTCGACTATATCCAACAAGCTTGCCACCGATAGTACACTATTAGTATTGTCACAGGGGTGGTAGGGGCCGAGGTGTGGGGTCTTTGGACACCCCCCATTAAATATATATGTATATATGTGTGTGTGTATAAGTTACTTCCAATTTTTTTTTTTGTAAGTTAATTATTATTACTATTTTTAAAAAATTCGATTCCTCTATAGCCTGATTGTATGATCGTACGATAGGGTTGTGGAGGTAAAAAAATATTGTATTTTTTTCTAGTGGCCAAAATAAGGAAAATTTTATATGAATCTTTGTTTCTCGGCCATATTGGATTCAATGGTAAGGTTTGTTTTATCTCAAGAGGTTATCTATGAAATTTCCTCTATAAAACCCTTATATGAAAGCATAATCCAAGAAAGCCTTTTGATCCAAATTATTCAAGCCTCAAATTTGCAATAAACCCAACAAATCTGCTAACCCCAAAATACCAAATTTTCAAAACAACACTTGCACATGTGTTCCATACCTTGTAATGCCTAAGATTTTTCTTGCATAGACATGGATTCGATTTTACACCAAATCTACTCAAATAAGGGTTATAAAAAAACATTGGAGCTCACACCTCCCACAACCATTAAAGCTATGATACCACTTGTTAGAAAATAATACATCAATGCCCAATTTATTTAATCCATTTCCTACATAACCCCATGAGAGAAAAGCATGCATACAAGCTTATAGAATAACCATAATGTATAGATCAAATAGACAAGCCACAATATAAAACAAGACATACCCTAGGAAAGCCCTTAAGAGGGAAAAACCCAACCTCCAAAAGCATTCATACTCCATCTATTATTTAATAAATAAATAATACATGCACTTATAGAGTTGCCATGAATGCTTCTGAAACATCAAGCCTCTCCAAGGCATCCTCCATGTTTCCAATCATGAATCCACACATCCCATGCCATGCTTCACATATGCACTCCTCATAAAGACTTAATAATGATAGCCCACTCACCCAACCAACCTTAACCACTAAACATGTGTTTTCTTTTATAGACACAAGCTCACACAAACATGACCAAGTGGTAAGATAAAACCATGTGAACACAAAACCATTGACCCCTCATTTAATATTCGATACTAAGTTTTCTCTTTATTAAATATTACCTTAATATTAAATATTATCCTATGCCTCCCATACATAAAATAATAACCCAGTGTTACAATACATCATTACACATTGTCCCAAATAATTATCTAATGTGGTTAAACACACCTCCTAGGTGCAACACAACTAAATTATCTAAGTACAGTATTTAAATAAATCAACTTATGTAATGGTGTACAACACCAAATCCTAACATTTCTGGCTACCCACTACAACACTAAAAACTAATTAAACTATGAGAACTTGCAAAGTTATCTGTTATACTAGCTTCTAGAGGTATACATGGAGGTTCGGATTTGACATATGCTAAGATGGAGAGATTTGATCATATTTATCTCTTTAAAATAGGCTTAACACAACATAAAAAGTAATAAATAATAATAAAATCATTCAAACATGAAGGTAAGAAGGTTTTACAAAACACATCAAAAATTAGAAGAGGTAAAATAGCAATTTTCTTTAATCTAGAGGCATGGAGTTATTTCATAGATACAAAAAATATAATGTGTATTCTACCAGAGAAAATATTCCAAGAGCCCCTTAAAAATGAGCAGCAAGTGGTTTTTGTTCTTCAAAAGAGGCATAGGGGAAAGACGTCACATAACAAGGGATGAAACCCTAGCCGCAACCTTGCTAATGATATGAAAACATGTGTACTTTGAAATCCCAAGTTGGTGGTATGAAAAAACATTACCAACAAAACAACCATACCTCTGTATTGAAGATCCATAGATTGGAGTGTAAAACCCCCATTGAATATATATAAAAATCATGGCTATGGATGATCCTTTGACAAAAAGGAGCTTGCAATCCATATATGAGTTGTGTACATTATTTTTCCCTCCCCATTTTGTGCTAAAACATGTTTAAAACCTTTTTTTTAGTTCTATAGATCAAGATTTGGTAGTTGCAAGAATCGCTAAGCATTAATGACATTTTCTAGGTTGAAGGAATAAACCTCGATAGGTGATAGGAGTCGGGTGGAACGAAAAAATTAGAACTAGGTTCTAGATTCTCTTTGGGTGTCAAGTTTTATTTGGAACCTTAAAATTTCTCTTTGGAAGAAGCCGATGGGTAATGTGAGTTGAACAATACTAGGAACTTGGGATCAAGAAGTTTGGGTTCCAAGTTCCAATTGATTCTCTAGTTTCATTGGATCTTGGGACTTATGCTTGGAAGAACTAAAATGGAAAGGGTTGGGCCTAGAAGTGAACCCAAAACCTGGCCACAAAGGAAGCATGATCTAGTGAGTGAACTGATACTGAGAGAGAAATTAGAACTAGAAATATGAAGGAAACAATGGGCAATAGGAATTGAACGAGAACAAGGACTTGGAATCAAGAAGTTATGGTTCCAAGTTCCAATCCAAACCTATAGCTTGGGGGAAGGGAAGAAGAGAAGAATTTGTGGTGATTGAGTGGTGGAAGGAACTGAGGACCACTTGGTTCTAGGTTGTTGTCGAGTCATGGGTCTTGGTTGGAACCTTATGAAAGAGTAGGGACTTGGTAGGCAGAAGGGAATGAAGACCTAAAACTTAGGTTCCAGGTTCCTATCAGGTCTCGGGTTCTAGTTCGAACCTTAGCAAGAATATAGGGAGCGAGAGAGAGAAGGAACATAGAACCTAATTGTCAGGGTCTACAACCCAACAAGGATTAGAGGAAGAAAACACCTCCATACTTAGCTCTTTTGAGATTTTTTAATTGGGTAATCAACTGAAGCATGAGAAGGGGAAAATATATCCACCAAAAGTACATTTTTTCATGATAAACCCATTTATATTTCTCAAATTGATTTTAACTAATGGGAAATGCAAAAGGGGAACAAAATGACAATAGTTACTTTCATAATTAAATTTTAACTTGATAATTGATAATCATCCTAACCACTATAGTTAGTAAAAAACTATACCAATGTTAAGTACTAACTGAGAAATTAAATTCTAGTAAAATAGTTACAAGTTTGGTGGGTAGAATTTAATTAAAATTTTAGCACTTTTAAAAAACAATGAACTTTAGAGGAGCACTAGTAGCCTAAGCTTTAGCCACGTGTGAGAGGAGTGGATGGAGTTGTTGGTATGACTTGGTCCAATGTGGAGATACGATGACTACTTATTGTTAGAAAGTGTAGCTCCTTTTGACCAGTTCTTTAGGGAAGTTGAAGTCATTGATGAGATGTGGTTGCATGTAGGTAAGTATGTTACAACTCAAGACCTATAGACATACCTTTCTCCTATGGTCACATGAAGGTAACACCACTAGAATCGAGGGGAAGTACCGTGGGAAGATAGTGGGCATGTGGAAAACTTGTGAATAATGAAATGTCACCTAAATCCTAGCTGTAGTTGGTTGCATATATAAAGCACCTATAAAGAGGGAGATCTTGGAACACCGACTTTAGAAGAGTTACTCTGCCTGTTGAGGAAAGCCACCTGCAAGTCCAATGACTGACCAATCTTTGAAACTTGTCAAGAGTCTCTTGCCAAAAATTTTTAGGGAGAGAATGAATGGCAAGAGGGATTCCAAGAGAGGAAAAGGGGAGCGAACCGATCTGGAAACGAAGAATACCAACTATTCTCCTTTGGATAGCCTTAGGAGTGTGGAAGAAGTAGATGGAATTTCCCTCATTAATGCATTGCCCAGTTCTTTAGGGAAGTTGGAGTCATTGATGAGATGTGGTTGCATGTAGGTAAGTATGTTACAACTCAAGACCTATAGACACACCTTTCTCCTATGGTCACATGAAGGTAACACCACTAGAAGCGAGGGGAAGCACCGTGGGAAGATAGTGGGCATGTGGAAAACTTGTGAATAATGAAATGTCACCTAAATCCTAGTTGTAGTTGGTTGCATATATAAATGTTGATTGAAGATGAAATTCCATTAAAAACAATAAAAAACTAGGCACGGGTCTAATGGAAGTGAAAAGGTTGTGTAATACATTACAAGTAGATCAAGCATTTGCAGGAGTGTTGGAAAGAGAGGGTGTTTGTGTGGAACGATGAATGGGAAAATATCTTGCAGAATAAATGTTGAGGCTGCTAATGAATGAGTGCTCCAATTGTAGTGGATCCTAAGTATTATGAAAATTTATGTTTGATGGTTTCACCCAGTTGAGACATGAGCAAAATGAGGCCTCTTCAAATATCGACTAAGCTAGCGATGCCACTATAATAACCCTTCTACTAGTTACCACAATCAAAGATAATACGAGGAATAGGTGGATTTGTGGCTCATTGTTTGGAGCCTACAAAAGCCAATTAGGAATTAACTAAACAATAGATGTAAAAAATTGTGGAAACACTGCAACAAAATGACAAATCCCTCCAAAAATAAAAGGTCTATTTAAGCTAGAAAAATAGGTAAAACAATCTTTTTTTACTTAGAAATTAAAAAAATTGATCAAAATGGAAGATGGGTAGAGGGCAAGTCGACCCCTCTCTCTAAAAAAAATCTTTTTCTATTAAAAATATGTATCATACATATTTGTATGATTCAACAAGGTACAATGTATTTTTTTTTTGTAAAATTTTAAAATTACTGATTTTGACAAAATGAAAGGTATTTCTTCGTTTCTTGGGCCTTCCAAACTCCATGTAAATTTATGTTTGGCTTCACAATGATTTGATGGTAGGGCTAAGTGTTGGAGTCACCTTGATGTTGGAAAGAACATGCAATCATGGCTTTGATACCATGTTGAAGAATGCCAAGATCTGAAAGTACAAATGAACCTTCCACTAGTAAAACAAAATGAGCACAATAGGATATCTGTCATATAATATGAAGAGCGTGTAAATGTACAATGATATCCTTGCATATATAGACAAGGATGAGGAGGTAGAAACTAATAAGGTAGGAATGAATGACTCACTATCGGGTGAGTGCAAGATCATGATGGGACAAAAAGTGGCAATAAGAATAAAACACATTTTTAGTTAGCCAAAATAGCAAAACGCAAATTTGAATTTTTGAATGGATCAGATAAGATTTGATTTTGGCTAGATAATACCAAACCAAAACAAATATTTGTTAATAATAGATATCCATTTCCCACGAGTATTTTCATCAATTTTATTACATATTTTAAAGGTGTCAGAAAGGTGATTCAGAGATCTACGCAATGGATAAGATAATTTTGATAGATTATGCACCAAATATTAATTATAATCATTTGAAGTTCTTTAATTTTTAAAAGTTTAAGTGCTCATAACTCTTGCATACAAAAAAAATTTCGTGTTTTTTTTTGCAATAATCATCCCAAAAGAATTGAAACGTTAAAAAAGTAATAAATAATGAAAAAAATTAAATTTTTGTACTAAGGAGAGTAATTTTTTTTCATAATCATCATAGAAGGCCTCCTTGTTTTCTTTGATCCTATGCATACCTTTTTACCAAGTTGAACTATGAGAACATTTCTCTTTCTCTCTCTCCATCTCTCCCTCTATCTATTTAGCTGATGCAAGAGCATCTATCGATGTAGGGCAATCTTGCATCACCCAAAAAAATTGTTTTCTTTATTTTCTTTAGTTGTTTTGAGTTCCATGATGGCACTTAAGGGGCATAAGATAGTTAGGAGTAAAAAATAGTGAAAAACATTCACTTACTATTTTTAGTAAGTTGGTCTAAATGGGCTCGTATGAACCTGGAAATTTACTCGAAGAAGCAGAGCTAAAAAAAAATTTGATCGCTAAAGAATCGCCTCAATACCCTCAACGGTTTGGGAGAAATTAAAGTTTCCGTCCTAGGAAATTTCTCTAATGCAGCTTCAAATTCAAATATAAAACTTTAGAGGCCCCAAGACAACTTGAAAAGTGGTTGAACCAACCTACAGTAGGTCAGCGTGTTGTAGATATCTCTGAGAGATTTCCAACGATATGCAATAATAGAAAATCGAACACCCGGATTGAAAGTGATGGCCCCATGAAGTTTCCCCTCTAAAAAATGAATTTCATTAAAATTTCTTCCTAGGCCAAAAATCAAACAACGAGACTTTTGGCACCAAAACAAAAGGGAAAGTTGCACTTTTTAGAATATTCTAGGGTGGTTATTGGGATAAAATAAAAGGGTTAAGTGGGGGGTTGTAGAAGGTGGCTCCATTAGTGCAGATTGTGGTTCCTAATAATAGTTTTTCTTTCAGACTTGATTTTGTTGTAATGAATCAAGCCCATGAGGTTGTAGCATGTAAGTTTTGAATTTGTAGTTTCATTTTTTTGAAAATAATTGAAAGTGGGTTATTTTTCTGTCTCGCATCTTCTGTGTGGTATCTATTGTTGTGTTTTGTGTGGTTTGGGTGGCGTAGCCCTCATCATTAGCTATCTCTCCCTCTCTACCTATCTCTCCCCTTTCCCTTACTCTACCTCTATCTATATCTCTCTCCTCTCTCTCTCTCTCCCTCTCTACCTATTTCTCTCCCTTTCTCTTCCCCTCTATCTTTCCCAAGTTATATATATCTTTACATATCTCTTCCTCTCTCTCTATTTGCATCACTCCCTCTTTCTATATCTCTCTACTTCTCTCTCTCCCTCTATCTATTTATATAATCTCCCTCTCTATCAAGTTATCTCCATATGTTTCTCTCTCATACACACACACACACTCCCTATTTCTCTCTCCCTATCTCTATCTCTCTATCTATCTCTCCCTATCTCTCTATACCTCTCTCTCTATTACTTGTCTCTATCACCTCCTTTTTGTCACTTTTCCCCCTCTATATATATCTCCCTATATCTCTCTTTACCTCTATCTATATCTCATTATCTCTACCTCTCTCTATTATTCATTATCTCTATCCCTTTCTATCCATATCTTTCTCTACCTTTATCTCCCTATCTCTCTCCCTATCCCTCTCTATCTCTCTATATCTCCCTCTATAATTATCTCTCCATCTCCCTCTATATATTGATCTCTCTCCCCCTCTTCTCTCTCTACATCTCTACCTATCTCATTTTCTCTACCTCTATCTCTCTATTTACCCCCTCTCTATTTATCCCCCACTCTCCCTCCCTCCTCTATCTCCACCTCTCTATCTCTCCCTCTTTCTATCTACCTCTTTATCTCTCCATATCTATCTCTATTTCTCTCTCTATCACTTTATATCACCATCTATATCTCTCTAGCTCTTCCTCCAACTCCCTCTATATCTCTAGATATCTCTCCCTATCTTTATATCTTTAACTCTCCCTTTACCTCTATCTCTATATTTATTCTCTCCCTCTCCCTCTATCTTCCTCTTTGCATTTCTATAAAGAGAGGGTGAGTGGAGATAGAGATAAGTAGAGAGGTAGGTAAGAGAGATAAGAGAGATATATATAGATATATAAATGGAGAGAGCTTGGGAAAAAGAGGGATGGATGGGAGTGAGAGGCAGGTAGAGAGAGGCAGAGGGGGGGAGATAGAGAGAAGTAGAGAGGGAGGGAGGAAGGGAGAGATAGAGATAGAGAGGCAGGGTGGGATGGATATAGGGAGAGGTAGGTATATATAATAAGACAAAGATGGGAGATAAAGAGAAGTAGAAATAAAGAGGGAGGTAAGGTGGGAGGGATAGAGGGAGATGTAGGTAGAGAGAGGGAGGTTGAGGGTACATAGAGAGAAGTGTAAAGATAAGGGGAGAGAGAGGTAAGATGGGAGGGATAAAGTGAGAGGTAGGTAGAGAGAGATGGTGAGGGGAGATAGATAAGTAGACATGGAAGGGTAGAGAGAGGTACATAGAGAGAGAGAGAGAGAGAGAGAGAGAGAGAGAGAGAGAGAGAGAGAGAGAGAGAGAGAGAGAAGGATGGAGAGAGGGAGGGAGAGATAGGGAAGGAGGGAGAGAGGGAGGGAGAGAGAGGTAATGAGAGAGAGGTCGAGTGGGAGGGATAGAGGGAGAAGTAGGTAGAGAGAGGGTGAGTGGAGATAGAGAGAAGTAGAGAGAGAAGGTGAGATAGGAGAGAGAGGGTGAAGAGATATATATAGAGAGATATCCAAACGGAGAGAGGGGGAATGAGGGAGGGATGGAGTAAGGTAGGTAGAGAGATAGATGGAGAGGGGAGATAGAGAGAAGTAGAGAGGGAGGGACATATGGAGGGAGGAAGGGAGGGAGAGGTAGAGATAGAGATACATGTAGACAAAGAGGAATATAGATATGAGAGATAAAGAGAAGTAGAGGGAGAGAGAGAGATACAAGGAGAGGTAGGTAGAGAGATAGAGGGTGAGTGGAGGATCTCACCATCAATTTCTCTACCTACCTCTCCCTCTATCCATCTCACCTTACCCCTCTCTCTCTTTGTCTCTACTTATCTTTATCTCCCATCTCCATCTTCCTCTCTATCTACCTACCTCTCCATCTCTACCTCTCTCTCCCTCACTCTCTATTTACCTCTATCTCCCCTCTCCATCTCTCTCTCTACCTACATCTCACTCCATCCCTCCCTCATTCCCCCTCTCTCCCTTTAGATACCTATCTATATCTCTCTTTTATCTCTCCTCTCTACCTCTCTCTCCCCTTCCCTCTCTACTCTTTATCTCCACTCACCATATCTCTACATATCTCTCCCTCCATCACTCCCATCCTACCTCTCTCTCATTACCTACCTCTCCCTCCCTCTTTCCCTCTTTCCCTCTCTCTCTTATTCTCCCTCTCCCTCTCCCTCTCCCTCTCCCTCTTTCCTCTCCCTCTTTCCTCTTCCACTTATATCTCCCCTCACCCTCTCTCTACCTACCTCTCACTCTATCTCTCCCACATTACCTCTCTCTCTCCTTCCCTCTATACTTCTCTCTTTATCCCCTCACCCTCACTCTATCCCTCCCACCTTACCTCTCTCTTTTTGTCTCTACTTCTCTTTATCTCCCATCTCCATCTTCCTCTCTCTCTACTTACCTCTCCCTATATCCATCCCACCCTACCATTCCCTTCCCCCCTCCCTCTCCACTTCTCCATATCTCCTTTCTCTATCTCTCTTTACCTACCCCTCACTCCATCCCTCCCTCATCCCCCATATCTCCCTAGATATCTCTCTATATCTCTTATCTCTACCTCTCTTGCCTTCCCTCTCTACTTCCCTTTGTCTTCATCTCTCACATTCCCTCTCTACTCTCTTCAAGAGTGATAGGGGGAGAGGGAGAGAGAAGGAGAGATATATAGAGATAGATATGATTGGAGAAAGATAGAGGGGGAAGAGAAAGGGAGAGAGATAGGTAGAGAGAGGGAGAGGGAGGGAGAGAAAGAGGGAGGGAGAGAGGGAGAGAGAGTGGGGAGGGAGAAATAGATAAATATATAGAGGGAGAGGTGGATAGGGAGAGAGGAAAAATAAATCCAAAAGGTACACTTATATATTGAAAAATTATAAATATCAATGATGTATCTAATGTGAAAATGAAACCCTAAAATGGTTTCCAAGGATGGGTAGGGTAATTAAAATCGATTTCATAATCAAGATAACAGAGAAATATGTAACAACATAAAATAAATGAAGAATTGATCATGCAAAGAGTTTCAAATATAAAATTGAGATGTAAATATCATAAAATTATAGATCTAATAAACCCTAATATGAATAAGAAACCATAGAAGAAGATTAGGTTGTATAGGATTGATTGAGTTTACTAAAATACACAGAGGTTTAAAGAGGGACAAAGAGAGGAAATGGAGGGAGAGGTAGAGAGATAGGTCTAGATCTTAGGAGATGGAGAGATAGGGAAGGAGGGAGGGAGAGGTAGTTATAAAGAGAGAGTGAGAGGCGAGAGGGAGAGATATAAAGAGATAGCTAGAGGGATAGGGAGATAGAGTTGAGATTGAGTTAAGTAAAGAGGAAAGGATGGAGGGAGGAAGAGGTAGAGAGACACGTCTAGAAAAAAAGAGAGAGATCTAAAGAGGGACAAAGAGAGAGAGAAGGCCAAAGGGAGGGATAGGTAGAGAGATAGGTCTAGAGCTTAAGGAGAGAGAGAGAGAAAGGTCCAAAGAGGGACACAAAGAGAGAGGAGGGAGGGATGGAGTGGTGGATATATAAGTAGAAATAAATATTTTGAGAGAGAGATCTAAATAGAGAGAGGTTTAGAGCTCAAGGGCGAGAGAGTGAAATATAGAGAGGTAGAGAAAGAGACAAAGAGATATGATGATTTATAAAAAAAAATTCATCTACTTACTACACAAAATATAAATATTTCATTATTGATTACCCCTCTAATTTTTAAGTATTTTGAGATGATTGTTACAAAAAAATCATGAAAAAGGGATGTTGTATGTGAAAGTAGTGAGCATTTGATGTTTCAAAAATGAAGGATGAAGTTCAAATGAATATGATTGATTTTTTGTGTATAATCTAGAAACACTACCTATTACATTGTGTAGAGATTTGAATCACCTTTCCAACGCCTATACAAATCAAAATTTCAATTAAAAACGCAAAAGTTATGAGCATTTTAATGAAGATGACCTTTTGGGATTTTAGGTAATAGATATTTTTATTGCAAAACATATATCCATTTTGTCAAAAAAATATCTGTTTTGTTTGTCAAAATGGATTTTCATTTTGTTTTTCAAAACAATTATCTATTTTGAAGACATAAATTGATAAAAGGGCCTTTAGATAATGGGTACCCATTTCTGAAAAAATGGATATCTGTTTTTTTCACATAATTTTTCCCCTCCATTTTTTCCTTGGGAAAGCTTTGGAATTAAGCTTGGGAGTGTCAAGCCTAAAATTTCAACTATTCCAATGTGTTTAGAGGTTTCATCCTCTTTTTCGGACTTCACCCTTTGTGCTGACTACTTTTTTATTCAAATTGAATTAAACAAAAAGGGTTTATTCAAGAAATTTCCAGCATTCTACCAATAAGATGTGCTTTATTTTGAATTTAATAGATAACTATTATTGATTTTCTACATGCACTATGTGTAAAGTCTTGATTGATAGGCTGATTGAAAAAAATCTATAGCTTTTAAATGGTTACATATTTTTTGAATCTGAAAGATTTGTCACACTCTATGCTTCACAAACTAAAGGTTGATTTTTTTTTTAAATTTCATGAATTTTTGACCAATTTAGGGTGGCCAAAAAAATAGTTTTTAATACTATTAAAAATTTCTACTAAAAAATTATAACTAATTATCTACTTGGAAAAAAATTACAAAAAAAATGCATCAGATCCGAGCATGTGTCCTTTACTTATATTCAAATCTATTCAATTTTTTTTCATACTTAGGTTGGCTGAACAAACACATGCTTTTTAATTTTTTTCAAAAATCAAAGTACTATTTCATTGGAATTTCAAAATTTCACCAAATAAAATTACCTTTTTCCAAAAAATGCATATGTATCCTACAGACTACATTCAATCTAATACAAATTCTATTCCTATGTATTTTCCAAATTATGTTAATAACTTATTCAAATTTTTATTTGAAGTTGCTTAAGTATGATTTTCTATATTCTCATTGACACTTAGAAGCATAGTTTGGCCCATCATGATCCAACACATGCCCTACCCCTCTAAAGGTGTAACACTTGTATTCTAAAATGATGTGTCTGAGCACATGTAAAGTGTGCATGTGATAAGTGTCTCAATAGGTGAGTAGATGTGTCTCAACCACATGAAGTGAGACAAAAAGAAAAATAAGTGGAGACTTAACTATTGTAAATGGGTCAACCTAAGAAGTGTGATTAGCTAACTAGTTGTGATATAACCCTATTTACACTAACAACTTATACCTAGGACCAACAATGAAGTAGAAGCCTTTTCATTCATTGTAGGCCTCTAATTGATTCAATCATGCAATATTGATTCCATCACCATTGAGGGGGACTCAATGACAATCATTATTGTTATTGGGAAAAGATAGTCAACTAATTTGAAGATAAACATAATCCTTTGTGAAGCTTGGCCAATTCTAGATTCACTAAATTTTTTTATTCCAATATTGTTACTATGATGGAAAAAAGAGAAAAATTCTTATTAAATAAAGGGATTGATGGTTGGAAATATTTAATTTGTGGACATGATTCTAATTATTCTCAATCCTTGTTGAGGCATGGGATGATATTTTTATAGTAATAAGAATACTAACATATTCTATCAATAATATTTTTTGTGAAGGATCTTGGGCTCACACAATTGACCACATGATTGCTAAATGATTATATAGCATATGATGCCTTAGGTTCATTCCCACTATCATTCCATAATTTTGTGTCCGCTCTCACTCCAGTTCATTTGAAAGATTTATTTTAGATCTTCAAGATAGATTACGCCTCACATCCATTTGATAGGGGAGGCTTAATAAATGGTTTTCGTTAGGAATATATTAGATATGAGGATGAAGAACATATTTTTCTTTAGGGTAGAGACATTAGTGATGCCATTGAAAAATATTGGTATGGGATTTTGTTGGAGGAGAATGTGATCATGTGTATTTAGATATGTCATTGATGTTTATCTCTAACACTTTTGAAACCATAAAGAAAAAATAAATGACTAAGGGAGGTTTTCTATTTGGGAGAAACACCATGGAGATTTGGATTTCGTAATTGATAATGTGGTGCCTATTTTTGGAGAATCTCTACCCATTACTAGAAAGGAATTTCATGGACAACCTTCCATTGGCATTGTCTAAGAGGTGGAGGTGTATCTATAACCTTTGGTTTTAGAGATGGGAGTGTATCTACAAGCTTTGGTTTGAGAGGCAACTATCAATAATGGTTCTTATCTAAAACTGATGATCTATATGATCCAAAATTGGACATAATGGAGTTGTATGCTCCATTCAAAATGTCACCAAATAAAAAGAACTTCCATTTTGAAAGAGTATATAAGACAATAAAATTTCTACAGTGTCATGTTACTCTTGTTATATGTCTTGATGACTCTTGAGTTCAACAAAACAAAACTTGAAGATAATGTCTAGCAACTAGGAATAAATATGAATTGATAGAATGAATTTGATACATAGCTAACTCAATCTAATCTCTAAATCCTCTTGCAATAGTCTCTTAGTTATTCTATTCAATTGATACTCTCCATTACTAATAAGAACAAGTACTAAATGCAATACTTTTATTTGAATACATATATACGAACATACATGCATACATACATACATACATACATATGTATGTATGTATGTACGCACGTACATACATACGGTATCATACATAAATACATACATACGTGCACACGTACACACATATATATGTATGTAATAATGGGGAAGAGGGTCCTTATCACTCACTTGATGGATCCATTTTGTGTTAAACTATAATATACTTTGGACCAAAAACTTTCCACCTTGAATAAATTCTTTGGAAACTCTTATTGTTTCCTTAGTAATAGTAGTGTAGGTCAATCTAGTAAAGGGTTCCCTCCACATGAAATCTTCAACAAACATATCCTTGATGATCTTCATAGCCATGTTCGTGAAATTTAGATGACCATCTTCATCCGAGATTTTAAAATACCGCAATCCATGATCAAAAGATAGAATTCCCAAATTTTAATTCATACATATACAAAATAGAACAATTTACATTAATGATTAAAAATAAAATAAATATTGAACTTCAAAACAAAGCTATAAAATTTCTACTAAACTTTTTTTTTAAATAATTATATTTTACAATAAAAACCAATAAAGTTATACAACTGTCAAATATAACCCTTCCCTGCATGACCAAATGCTATCAGCCGCAAGTACTTTCCACCATTGATTCATTCATTTAGAATCATCATTGAATTAGTAATCCATTTTGTAATAAGAATTATGTTGCCAATTTTAATACTCTATAATTATATGCGATAGGGAACACAGTAAAGTTGTGAGTAGCAATTCACCTTTTTTGGATACTTGGTTCCTAAGCAATGAATATAAGGACAAGTTTACAATATTTAATATATTTATTGTTTTCATTAGTGTAGTTCATCTAATTCAACGATCAGTTTTGATCTTGACTCGAGAGGCATCTTCAAACTAAAGCATGGCCGAATTTTTTGACTTGAGAAGAGAACATAAATGACAATCAACCTACAAAACCACTTTTTCAGGCTTTTTGCTTTTGACATTCCTGAATGATAGTTAAACAATTGGCTTCTATCAACATTTTGAATGTTTAGCTTGATGAAGACTGAAGTCCAACATGAATGCTTCTCTTTTACAATTGCCCCCAGTCCCACCAAAGATTATGGTTGCTCACCAAACTACTGATGTGAAATAATGTTTCCTGGGTAATAATAAAAATTAACATGATGTGACAACAATATTCAAAAGCATGTATACTATTCTTAAGTCTTAAGAAATTCAAAGAAATTGTGTAAGTTTTTGATTTAACTGTGTATGTTTTTTGATTGACATTTTGGATCATATTTAGTGATCACTCTTTTCTTTTTTGATGATGGATCGCTGTATGCGATCCGAAACGTTGATCAAAATCCATACACAGTTAAAAGCTTGCACAATTTGAATTGATGAACTGTGGAAAACTTATACCAACTAAAATCAAAGAAGTTAGTTGTACTTTTTGACAAACAGGAAAATTATTTCTGGTCTTCAAATTTTTTATCTCTGAACTCATTAATGGAATTCTGAGTGTTTCTGCTTTGGCCCATATCTTACCACCTCCAATAACATGCACAGACTATCCTGGTGGTTATGAGAAGTTCTGTTAAACTCCTTCCTCGTCCACAGTTGTTTAGTAAATGCAATTCACTACTTACTGTGAATTCAAGCCATTATCATTTGTCGTCCTTACTGTGAGTTGTGATATGTGGGCATGACTTCACATTGTATCTTGTCAATGGAGTTTACAAGACTCAAATCCAAAGGTCTTGCATTTCATTTTCAGTGGAATTAGTATTCACATTGAAATGTATAATATTGTCAATTTATGAGTAGGATTCAAGAAACCGCCTTTTGAATTTAAGTTTGTAATTGGGCCCATATTGTTGAAGCATGGATAGGAATTCAACTGACTTTTGTGTATTGCCACCTCAACATCTTTTAAATTATCAACCTCTGCGGGTATTGATGGTGGAGCTTTCCATCTGCTATTCAAATGAACCAAAACCGCTCATTCTGCCTCAAAAATCAGATTAGATTAGCCAGGTGAAAAATGGAAAACAAATTCTGGACTTTAATAGACAGTTGATCTAGCAAGATGAATATACCCTTAACAATATATAATGTGGAGGGTGAAGTTGAGTGATATAAATTCTATTGTTTTATTTCATCTTAACTGTTTTATTTGAAGGTATATAGAGTATTTTAAAGCAAACTAAACACTGTAAAACTTATGATATGGAATTAACATGGCCAAATTCATGCTGAAAATTGCATAGTTGTGCTCTATAGTAATTTGTTTGATCTTTATGCATTAATTAGTCTATAAGATTGTATATTTTACATTGAAAATTATATTATCTTATCTAAATTTTGTTATTGCTTATTTTTAGAAATTGAAGTTGGTCTCTAGATCTTCCATTCACTATCGCAGTTTAAGTCCACAAGTAAAATTAAAATTAGAAGTTTAATTTTGTACATAGTTCAAATCCAAATTCTCAAAAATTGCTTTCACACTCATGAAAGTGAATCAAAATAATGCATTGTTAAATTTCTAGAACAACAATAGTTGTTTGCAAGTCTTTTTATTTTGATATCAAATCTAGAGTTGAGTACTCTCGCATTTAATTTGTTTCAATTTAATTAATTACAACATTAGTTTTGTAATTTGATACAACTCTCATCTCCTAAATTCTAGGGTAACTATTTATTGCCTAATTAATTATTCTATGTAAATTATAGTGAAAAAATCTTATTTTTCATTATTATTTTTAAACCTAATTACATTCCTACATGACCTAGGGTTTATCTTTCTTTCCAATTAGAATTTTCATCTAATTTTGTAATTGCAATCTTGATATGTTAGTTTACATTAAGATTTAGATCTACCCTTGTTTAGTCTCATTATCATAGCTTTATTAGGTTATGGGGTCTTTAGTCTGTCATATCTATTTGATCCCACCCAATCATTGTTGGATTGTGTATTCTTACTCTATTATTTATCATGGATTCTAATAGGTAATTACCTTTTTGATCTACATATCCATTCCTTACTTATTGTACCATGTTATCTTTTTGAGGCACATCGATCCTTCCATCCTCAATGGCCTTATGCATTTCTTGTTGGAAACAAAATCCAAAAAGCTACAGAGGTTATTGCTTTGATTCCATGGTGTAGGAGTACCCGAACAGACTAGTGATCAACATCAACCAAAAAAAATTGTTGATTTGTTTCTCATTTTTTTGGCTTGTTTTAATTTTTCTTGACATGTCTCTTTAAAGTTTTGCTAAGTTCATTCTTTCCTTGTTCGACCTCGCTCTATGATGTATCAGACAACTGTGAAAGGTGAAAGGTAAAGTTTAAAATACTAATTGATATCTTGAATACAAAAAGACTTGAAGTTGATTTCTTCCTGAAATGTTTATGGAAATGCATTTCCTGTTTTAATTAAGTGAATCCAAATTTTCATCAATTTAATTCTTTGAAGGGTCAGCGATTTCAAAGAATTATTTACTTCCTGGTATTTTAAAATAAATAAAATCAGTCAAAGAGAGAGGGGACACATAAATAGAAATTGAAGAGCCAACATGAAAAAGAATAAAGAAGGTGTGATAGGGCGATCTGTTTATCCTCCAAACAAGAAGACCAAGAGATATAAAAAAACCAAACTGAAGGGGTGCGACAAAAGTTAAAAAGTTCAGCATTTTAATAAAACGAAAAACAAAAATCTGGAAGGAGATGGGGTGCAGGAAAGAAGGTAGGGAGCTGCATATGTGAACAGATTTAAAATTAAATAAAATGCTCAGAAATAAAACCAATAGAAAAACTTTATAGAGGTTGCAGGAAAAGGTATGGGGCTGTGAAGAGGATAAGAAAGAAGTTATAGGGGGCTGCAAAATATACATACAAATCTGGATGCAGTTGTGAGTGAGTAGATTGATAGGCTACGCAGAGGATTGAACCAAATAAGATGTGTAGAGGAAACTTAGTGGGTTGTGCCATATCTGGTGGATATGTGCTAAAGATAACGATTTGCAAGAGTAAAAGATGTAATTTATTTCAAGAAAGTAAGCAATTAAAATAATTGGATTGTGCCTGTTAATGTTTTTTTTTCAAATTTGAAGGCAGAGTGGAATTTATGTTTGAGTATGGATTTTATTTCGAGGGTTGATTTATTTTGTTTCCATCAAAGTTCCTGAAATTAAAATAGAAAATTGAATTGTTTTTCATTGAACAAATGAAATTATGAATTAAAATCGGGTAGCCTGATTTGTTTATCAAATTGGAATTAAATTGGGAGTGTTTTTTTTCCGTCTTGCATCAATTGGTACCAGAGCGGGTAATCTTGAGCGTGGAGAGGATCCACCAGGATCTACGGGTGGAAGTGTGAACAGATCACCGACCATGGGGCAGTTTGCATCGAGAAGAAAGTGTGTGAAGTAGTTGAGAGGAAGCTTGTGAGAGTTGTTGTAGGTGTGTGAGGAATCCTGAGCAGCAAGAGAGAGAGCTTGAAGCCATGAAGAATGTGTTTTGCAGATTGGGAGTGATTGCAGTAGGCAAGATGGATTGGGTCGTGAGGAGGCCCGTGTGGATACTATTTTGGGAGAAATATTGGGAGAAAGTGGAGGACAAAATATTTGAGGCGATAGAAAATATCGAGGCAAGGCTCAAGAAGTTGGAAAAGAATGTTGGGAAAAGTGAGGAAAGCGATAAAGATGAGCAAAAAGAAGAATGAGGATAGCAGCCTAAGATGGAAAGAGGAAGAGGTAGCCCCTACTAAAATAGATGAAGAAGTAACAGCTAAAACATGCCATGAGGAAGGGATGACGAGAGAGGAAGAAAAGAAGGTAGTGAGTAGCGAAGAGGATTTGTTGGCACATTTTTTGGTGATTGATGAAGAATGGATGATGAAGCTCGATGTTGCAACAAAAGGAGAAGAGTGAGAAGTTGCAACTGTGAGCGAAGTTAAGGTAAAACAATTTTATGATGTTACTTTGAATTTAGATGAAAAGATAAAAGAAGAGATGGATAGAAAACCAAAGCATGTAGTAGATGTTGCAGATGGTGTGTGGTTGTGTGTAGAGGTGGTTGAAGATGTTACAGGTTGTTTTTGGTGGAGGTGGACGGTTAGAGGTGGGTTTGAACCCACAAAAGATGAGAAAAGTGTGAAAAAAATTTGGTTGAGGAGGTCGAGTTTTGGTGGACATGAGTCCACAAGGGGAAAAAGGAGGAAGATGATGTGTTGCTAGAGGGAGGTGGTCCATGTTCTAGAGAAATGCTGGAAGAAGAGAAATAAATAGTTTTGGGGCACTTGATACAACAATGAAGTTCTTTGCAGATTGTTTATAATCTCAAAGAGTGATTCCATCACTCAACTCCATCATTGTGAGCCCATGCTCATAATATTTTTACCCAGTGTGTTTGGTGCATGAGCACCCAGACAGACTAGTGATCAACACCAACCAAAAAGAGTTGTTGATTTTTTTCTCATAATTTTGGTTTGTTTTAGTTTTGCTTGACATCTCTCTTTTAAAGTTTTGCTAAGTTCATTCTCTCCTTGTTTGACCTCACTCTATGATGTATCGAGCAATTGTGAAGGGTGAAAGGAAAAATTTAAAATACTAATTGATATCTTGTCCTAATATGAAAATACTTAAAGGTGATTTCTTCTTGCATGACCTAGGGTTTATCTTTCTTTCCAATCAGGATTTTCATCTAATTTTGTAATTGCGTTCTTGATATATTATTTTACATTAAGATTTAGATCTACCCTTTCTTAGTTTCATTATCATAACTTTATTAGGTTATGGGGTCTTTAGTCTATATCTATTTGATCCCACCCAATCATTGTTGGATTGTGTATTCTTACTATATTATTTATCATGGCAATTACCTTTTTGATCTACATCTCCATTCATTACTTATTGTACCATGTTCTTATCTTTTTAAGGCACATCGATCCTTCCATCCTCAGTGCCCTTATGTCTTTCTTGTTGGAAATAAAATCCAAAAAGCTACAGAGGTTATTGCTTTGATTCCATCTATTGGCAATAAACTAAACTAAATAATAAATTATGAAGACCAAAGGAGAAAAACAAGATTCAAAAAATAGAGAAGTTATAGTTTTTATTTATAAAAAAATATTTTACAACAAAACTATTACATACTAATCCCAAAAATTTATAGAGTTGCATTTCTAGAGACATTGTGTACAAACTATTTCCAAATATAGCTATTGTTAATCTTCTCTTCAATAGTATATTGTTGTTGCAATTTTCTCTATTCTTCCTTGGAAAAATATTCTTGTCTACTCACCTAACTATTCTCTTCTCTTTCCTTTTTTATCTCTTCCCATTTCAAATTCACCTACCATAATAAATTTCCACCCAAAACTAAGCACTTGTCCAAAACCAAAATTTGGGCTTCAAAAACAAAGCCACCCAAAAAATATGTTGTTTTGTGGTTGCAAGAGGAATGTAGGGGGAAAGATCCAAGATACATTTGTCAATAATGAGGTGTATGTTAGAGATAAATTCTCTTACTCAAGATTACAATATTCAATCACTCCCCCTTAATCTTGAGTCTCCTTCATGCTCATTTTGTATTTTTGGAGCTAAAATTATCCATTTTGGATCTCTTAAAGAGCTCAACCATTCTAGAGATCAACTTCTAAAGCTTCTAGAGTTCTTCTTGATCTCAAAATTGGGAGCTCAACTTTTGGAGCTTTTTGGAGATCAACTTCTAGAGCTTAGCTTTCAAAGCTTTGAGAGATCAAATATACATGAATTATAAAGCTAACTATAAGGGATCCAAAAATGTTGCCATTATATCCATGTGATGCCAAAATTGCTTCTCAGATGCTCAAAACTCTCTTGTGAGTGGCTCGGTAAAAATATTTGTGATTTGTTGCTCAAACCTACAATATTAAACTTTAATTTTTCTATGTTATACTAGCTCACTTATGAAATAATATATTATTTCAATCTGCTTTCTCCATCCATGGAAGATTGGATTATTTTTAAGGTTGTTAATAATACATTATCATAAAATATGGTTGTATTATCTTCTTGTTCTTCTTTCAAATCTACTAGAACTCTCCATAGACAAATAACCTAACATGCTTCTACATTTGCTACTATATACTTAGATCTAGTTGTGGAAAGAGAAACAATGGGTTTTTCCTTGGATTCCCATCAAATGGCTCTTTGATGAAGGGTAATCCCCTTATACTCTGAAACTCACAACAACAATAGAGAATTGCACAAACAAAATGCAAGAAGGAAGCAAAGATTTTTTATTATCACTGAAAATGAAAATGAAATTACAACATTACAAATAACATCACATGGGCTTTCTCATTACATAAATCTGCAAATCGAAACCACTATCTACTCTATTTTTCCCCCACTTCTATAACCCCCATTCACATCCTTTATCTGGAATGTGTAACTGCCTTGGAATCTTCTAGAAAGTGTAACCCCCACAAGAAGGTATTTCAAAATTTTATTATATTTGGTAGTGCAACTTCGTGGGGGCATAACTTTCGATCCAATAATTGGATTGTCAATTATAATACCTTTTTGAAAATCTCTCGAGAAGGTGCTTGATATAAAAATAATACTTAAAGGTAGATTACTTTTTCTTTCCGCCAATTTTTGGGCACATTTGGATCCTCTAAGTGCCTCAAATTTGACTTTGAATATTTTAACAGGATTTTTGGAAATTGAAAATTTTAATATCTCAAAACTGACAAATGATATTGAAGTGATTTCTTCAACATTGGCTTCAATTCACCACTCTGGAGGTTTTTGTAAGATTTTGTATCCAAGTGTGCATAAATGCAAACTTACTAAAAATAGTAGCTTGCCAAATTTAGCCCTTATTGAAAAGAAACAACATTTTTTTTGGTTGGTGCAAGATTGCTCTTACACCTTGAATGCTCCCGCATCAAACACCTGGGGTAATTTGAAAAGTGACCCTATCACTTTAGAGGAGTTAGAGGGAAACCAAGATGGTTAACCTCAACCTCAAATAACCATGATGAATCTTCAACATCTCTTCCTCTCCATTTCACCAAGTACTTTGCATATTGCCTATTTCTTATGCTTCTACCCACACGACTATCCAAAATTTCTTTTGTCTCTTCCTTTTTTGATGTAGGTGTTGGAATGTTCCATTGTGCCTCTGTCAATTCATTCTCCTTATCTCCTTCATAATATTTTTCCAAATCAACAATGTTAAGCACAAGTGAAATATGAATCTCACTCAACAACTCTACCTCAAGCATTTCTTGAATCATGCTGAACTTCAAGATCTTGCATGGTCCAAACTTCTTCATCTTTAACTTTTTGTATGTACCAACTAGAAACCTCTCCTTTCATAAATGAACCATGACTTCATCTCCTACTTGGAACTCCTTATACCTCATTTTTTGATATTCCTTAGCCTTATACTGAGAGTTCATCTTATTGATATGTTTCTTCACCTCTTCATGCAAATTCTTTAGGTGCTCAGCAAAATATTTAGCCTCGACACTAATCTTCTCTCTTATCCATCTTTCTCAATTCTGAAGTAGTTCTTAGACTACTCCCATACACAATCTGGGATGTAGTAAAATCAAATCCCATCCCTTGGGTTTGTCTCCTACTAAGCATCTCAATAGGTTACCCAAAATCCTATTCACCACCTCTATTTTGAACACTTGGAATACTGAGAGGGGGGTGAATCGGTATTCTATTAAACCAATTAATCATAAACCATCCAATTATCAATACAAATCTAACTACAACAATGAATGAAAATATGAAGCAACCAGAAGATCACATCACATGAACACCAATATTTTTATGTGGAAAACCCAAAAATGGTAAACCACAGTGAGGATTAGCTTACAATATATTATAACCAGTTATAAGATATTACTGAGGCTCAATACTAGGACACACTATCCAATAAGGCTCACATCAAGAGATAGATACAAAAAAAAAAAATGGATAAACAACGAAGATATGAACTGATACAAAATACACCTTCCTTGTGTTGAATTCAGTTCCTTTGAATCTCTTAATACAAAATACTACTCTGCTTTACAATCACTCAACATTCACAATAGTTCTACTATTATTCGGATCACACGCATACACATTCACATATCATCTCACATTACTTGTCATATCATATATCCCTACAACTCAAAAATTTCCTACATATATACCCAATTCCATTTGCATACATATATTAGGTTGACCTAATTAGATGTAGCCCTATATTAATTCAAAGTTGCCTTGTCGGCTCCACACTTCAATCAAAAATATATTTGCACTCAAACCAAACGCGCAACACTTAATTTAAGTCGGCATAAACCTAAAAAATATCATCTTAACATCTGCAATACTTATTTAAGCTCTTCAACATATATCAAGCATTAGGTCGGCCATGAGTTAAACCTAATCACAAAATAAGCCAACTGATCAAACACCAGTGATCCATATAATAATATAATCACACACCATTTAGAATATATAGTGTATTGAAACCTATAAACAATCTCTCAAAATTGTAGAGTGTAATTCCAATCACTAAAGGAACGCGAACTAGATTGCACATACTCATTTACACTGTATAAAGCCAAAACTGCATGTTGAACTACTGTCATTTGTAACTTTCAGCCTGTTCACCCAAAATCATTGAAATATTGAAGATTGATGCACTTAGTAGTTAGGAATAACATATTATAACCTCATAAGCTGATCTTATTACACGATCAATTCCAGACTTAAATACCAAATTAAGATGTCTCCATTTTGTTCACTGGATTAGAGAAAATGTTGACAATCAATGTTGGCATCAATGCCAACACATTAAAGGGTTCCTTCTTCATTATTTCAACAATCTCTCCCTTTTTCATTGATGGCAACATGTGCCAAAAAAGGATCTCCAAAACTCAAAACATGTACACCATCTCCAACTATCTTGAAACATACATCATCTCCCCCTTTATCTAATTTCTCCAATCAACTCAATCATCAAACTTCTCCAAAAACATTTCCCATCGCTTGACTTCTCACTCCTCATTTTTTTCCAACTTCTCTAGCACCAAAAATTCTCCCCCTTTTCCATCAAGGACAAAGGGTGTTTTGGTAACACACATGTAAACTCTAAACTTAATGCATATGTAGAAAAAAACAACTAAAATGTACTAACTCCCCCTCAGGGAGTTATCCCAAAAATTTGATCCAACCAAATATACAATGAAAAACTGAAAAGCAACTAAAATAATGAGAGAATATGCAAGTGAAAGATATTCAACTGGAGGTGGAGGCACCTTCTAGCTCCTTTAGAATTGTTTTCTAGGCAGATTTCCCTTCATTCCAAGTCTTTTTGGCTACAACAAGTGATTTATACATTGATTCCAGTTCAACTATGCTCTCCTCACCCTCTTCTGGAGTACTCGGATTTAGATTTATCTTTGCAATCCTTTCTACATCAAAAAGGGTACTTGACATCGATATATGCTTGGTCTTCACCAAGTCCCCAAGCTACCTAAATCTCCTTATTATGTCTTTTTTTATGCTTTATAAAGTGAAAAACTTGTTTTACAAATCTGCGATGGCAGTCCAAGAGGTATAATCTCTATCTTGCACTGGGTCAAAAGATCTGAAGGCATTATTTATTTGTGACTCAATAGAGTCCATTAAGTCCTTAATTCCTTGAGAGGCATTTGGCCTCTCATGCAATACAAAAAAAAATCTTAGCCTCATCCTCACGTTCTTGCACTTCTTTCAGACATTCTTCCACTTTTCTATGTGCAGACGCACATCTGCCTTGCAACTCTAAAAGTCTTTTCTCAACAAACCTTGATTCAACATATTTTTCAGTATGCTCCTTCAGACTCAAGGCATACTCCTTAAGTGAATCTACTAGAAACTTGATATTCTCAAGAAGAGTTAAAGAATTATCAATTGTGGCACCGGGAGTAGCATGCTACAGAGACTTGATAGCATCATTAATTAGTTCTATCCCATTTTGATGAGTCTCTATAATCTATTTTCTTCTAGAGGCATGAAAGACGTCTCTAAGTTCCAACTTTTGAATTAGTGAGATCTTGTCTAGATCTACATTGCCTTGGTACATCAAGATTTGTATCAATTGGGGTGGAATTTCCATTTGGAACCTCATCTGCTTTGTCAAAATACCCTTAAGTGATTTACCAGAAGGCTCTCCAGATGACTTTGGTAGTTCCAAGGTCTTTTGAGACTCTTCATTCTTTTCAACCTCAGTCTCTTCTTTATTCTCCTCTTTCTCTTCTTCCTCTTCTTTATCAGAGGGATTTTCCTTTTGTTTATCTTTTTTTTCATCATCCTTTTTCTCCTCGTCATCTTTCTTATTATTGTCCTACCTTTCTCCTTCTTCTCCATCCCCATTTTGATTATTTTCATTTCATGTATCTTCATTCTATTTGTTAGGGCGGTCTTCAATACCATTATCAACATCATTATTATCATGTTCTTGTTCTTAACCTACATTCTAGTTTTCATTATTAACATTGATGGTTATATCAATGTCTTTTGGAGGAGCTGAAGCCTCTGAGGAAGCAATTTTTTTATTTTACCTCGGTGGTGGTGAGGACACCACATTCTCTGTATCATCAAATGATGGAGTTTATTCTATACTATGAACATTCACTTCTTCTAAAATTGGAAAATTTGTAGTCGAAGGAATATTTTCCTCTACATCAGTGACCTTTTCTTTATCATGCTCCTTTCCTTGAGTGGCACCGAATGATGAAGTAACAGTCATACCAATTTTTTCTATTATATCTCTAACAGTGTTCATTGTTTCTTGTATTAGCTTAACTACTCGATCCTTTTATCTAACCATAAGTATGATGACTCTTTGTTTCACTTTGAATTCCTTTGTATATACTTCAATTAATGTAGCCTTGTCATCCTTAGATAGAGAGGATCCAATTTCCTCTAAAGCATTAGATTTCATCTTTTCATCAATTTTAATTGCTTCATGTCTTCTTTCCATAAAGGCCTCCCACACAACACTAGGAACCTTCTTCCTAATGTTATTCATATTTGCATCTAAAATGATAATGTGCTAAATGATGGCTTCTATGATTATTTTCTCATCTTCTTCGTCCACTTCATCATACAGGTTCATAGTACCTTCTAACAAATCATCATGCTCTAACATGTTACTGACCAAAACATCTAATTTTATTGGAGTATGAGCTCTTACTAGAGAATCTTTTGTGTTCCTTCTCTTTTCAAGATTCAAAGGGCCTTCCTCTTATTTCTTCTCCTTCATCTCAGGCTTCTTATGGATGTGTACTATGAAAGCCTTCTTTTCTCTTTCAATCTCCTCTGCTTCAGAAGTGTCCACAATCTCAACCTTTGGCTTCTTTGCTCTGATGCTTGCTTCTTGTGAAGCACCTTCACCGCTTATAGTAGCACTACTTCTTCTTTTCCTTGTAAGTTGTTCTATTTTGAGCTCAATTTCTTCTTCCACAACAACACTTAAGTTCTTCTCCCTAAATGCTTTTTGTTTTTTCCTTCTTCTAGAGGTAGCAGGGGTTGCTACTGGAGGCACATTCTTCCTCTTGATCATTCTTGTGCTTGGTCTAGAGGGATTTGTGCCCTCTTTAGTGACCAAAGCACTAGGCTTCACCTTCTTTCCTTTTACAAAAGTTGTACTAGAGGATTTGGGAAATGCAGAGGTAGGGACTATGGAAATTGTTCTTCTTGATCTCCTTGGTCTAGAGGACTCACTAGCTGCTCTGTCTTTTTTGACAGAAATTTCCCTTAATATATGTACTTTTGTAAGTCCATGTTTCATAAAGTATTCATTTACTTTCTTTGTCACCCTTTTATTTCTTACAGGTGTGGATAATTCCACGTGCAATTTTAATTATTTTTCTTTATAGGATCCAACAACAAATCAACATATCCCTCAACTTATTTCTCAGTAACTTCATATGATTTAAGAGGCTCAATCAATATTGTTCTTGGTTCAATAGCCGCAATCATAAATTCATCAGTTGAAACTGTAGACATGGAAAATATACCGACACACTTGATCTTGATTACTAACATCGCTTTGTCCTAAATCATACTCTCAGCTTATCATCACTTTTTCATCTCTTAATTAGATAAATCATTATTTATTTAATTAGGTCTTTCTCCCTTGTTGATTAAATTAATCAGTTTAATTTAATTAATCCTCAATCCCTCTTTAATTAAATAATTCATCGTATTTGATTAAATCCCTAAAGTCCTCTAAATCAAATTGAATAAATTAAACATTATTTGATTTAATCTAACATTATCCCCTTTGGTTAAATAAATCAAAACATTTTTTTAATTAAACCTTTCCTCTCAATTCTGATTTAAATCGAATTTAAGTCTAAATTGTCACATCTCCTAAATTCCTCATTAAATTAATTAAACTTTGATTAATTTAATCTTAATCCATGTTACATTCTCTAGAGAATGCAACTTGCACAATAAATCAATTACTTTGATTTATTAAATTGCCTATTTTCTCTCAACATGGAATAAAGGAGGAATATTCCTTCAAATTTGAATTCAAAATCTAAGTGGATTTGTCCTTCCAACAAAGCATTCACTCCTCTTACATGTCCTTGTGCATTGAGCCAAATGATATTTATTTCATTCATTTTTCCCTCTCACATGTCATTTCCTCAATTTCAAATTCCAACTAATGACATTTATCATGCACATTGACCAAAATGTGCACAACCTTTACCCATTCACATCTTGACAAGTGGAACTTGGCCATTGGATGTTGAATGATCCCACATTGCTTAATTTCAATCATTCTTTCAATTTGGAAATCTATAAATAAGAGACTCTTCCTCTCATTCTATCATCCACAATTTGAGTAAAGTTACTCTCTTCACATTGAGAGCTAATTTCGCCTACTTCATAGCAAGTGTTCATCATTTTCATGATTTTATAGCAAGGTTATGCCAAAATCTCCTCAAGGAGCTTCAATCATCCACAAATTATCTCAAAGCTTACAAAGGAGTTTGGAAAGGGCCAATTTCGACACACCAATTGACACCAACTCCCCCATGGGATCAAGAGTTTGCATTGCTTAATTTGGATTTCATTTATATTTTCATGTTTATTCTTCGTTTTCCCTATTATTAAGCATTGTAGATGGATTTAATGGGGAATCCTTGTTTTATCTTGCATATGAGTTTACTAATGTGTTTTCTTCTTGTATTTGTCCAGGTATAGGATTGGGGTTTACATTTTGGTGCTAAATATCAAAAGAGCCCTCACTGCACGAGGGAGCACATCGACATTTCCTGCACAAGGGATAATCACCCATCCACCAGTTATAATGATAAACCTCGCACATGGTCAAGGAACATAAATATTACAAATGATAGAGTGGTTGATGCTAAGGTTGTCATCAATGCTCCTAAGAAAAATACTCAAACCCATCATCAACCACAAAATCACAACTGCAACAATGTGCAAAATAATACGGTGGAACAACAACAACCAATTCCGATAAATCAAATCAATAATCTAAAAAATCAAGGAGGACCACCTCCCTGAAACAAGTATCCTCCCAAGCAGAAGTTCATAGCCCTTGGGGAACCAATCAAATCTATAATGAAGAAACTGGTTAAAGAGAACCTTATCAAAATTTCCAATTCAGAGCAATATGCAGAACCCATGACAAAACCACCATGGTACAATGAAAATATCCTTTGTGATTTTCATAAAATCAAAGGGCACACAATCACAAACTACATGAGATTGAGAAACATCATCCAGGATCTCATTGAGGAAAAAATCATAAATGTCGAGCAACTTTCCGACAATCAAGATCTCAAAATATACACGAATCTGATGCCTAATAACAATCAAGGAAATAACGAAGGAAATAATAAAGGAAACAATCAAGGAAATAATCAAGGGAATAATAAAGGGAAACAAAATTATGCCAATGGAAACCTTGTGTACGAAGGTGTCGTCACATGCATAGATGAAATGGTCACTGTCATTAACTTCAAAGGAGCCAACGTTGAATATGGAGTCACCAAATGCGGCGGCAAGGTTACTATTACAAGGGCATCGCTGCCATCTAAGATCCCCATATCAAATATGAAAGTCATTCCCTATGATTATAATGTCATTGACCAGCTAAAAAGAACCCCCACTCAAATCTCCATCATGGAATTATTGAAAATTTCCGCCACCCACAAGAAAATCCTTGATGAAGGATTAGTTGTGTCCACTATCTTTGCTACCCTTGATACAAAAAAAAATTAGGCTATGGTTGGTAACATCGTCACCCCAAATCTCCTCACTTTCTCTGATCAAGAATTTCCCACCCAACCATCTCACAACTATGCACTTCACCTTCAAGTTTTGGTTCATAAGAAAAAGGTCAAAAGGGTCTTGGTGGATGGAGGCACGGGCCTCAATATTTGTTCGCTTAAAATCATAAAGAACTTGGGAATCTTAGAAGACTCCATCGACAAAAATAAAGGCATTACCATCAAAGGATATGATGATCAGGAAAGAATGTCTCAAGGCACTATTAAGATCCCAATCCAAGTAGGGCTAGCTACGATGGAAACCATATGTTAGGTTCTCGACCTTTATTTTATTTTCCCTACAACATCCTCCTAAGACGCCCATGGATCCATGGAATGAAGGAAGTCGCCTCAACATTTCATCAATGTGTAAAATTTTCATACCAAGATGAGAAGGTCACAATACATGGTGATCCAGAGCCATTTGCCTATTGAAAAAACTTGGAAGCCAAGTTTAAAAAAGTTCCCCAAGTACAAAAAAATGATGAAGGCCCATCCACTCCCTATGTGGATCCATCTAACCGTGCCTCCACTTCTGCGATAGATACACCTTCCATCCCCAAGATATCTGACATCAAGCTCATGATCCAAGATAATGGGTGTGGAGATTAAAAAATGAGAAAAAATTCTTTTATTGTAGGAGAGTTACCTCAATATCCTAGGTCACATGGACGACCTCAATCAGTTGAAACACTTGCCTACACTTTTAGGGAAAAACCTTCTAGATTTCATTGATGGGGGGATCTAAGTCAGTAAAATGGGGAAAAAAGAGACATTTCAAGCACACTATACCAATATGAAAGACCCACACCCACCCTACCCATGGATGAAGCTAGCAGAGGACTCCAAATGATACTTAGTATGGGCTACAACAAAATTGAAATCCTTGGAAGGAACAGTGATGGACGACTAGAGCCCATCATTGTAGAAAGATGAATGAGAAATCTTGGCCTTGGATGTACCCATTTGAGTATAACCATACATGGCAGAGGTGCCCCTAGTAGAGCAGTCAGGTCTCTTCCTCAGTTATCGACAACCACTCTTCAACTACTCATATCAACAGGTCTGCCCCTAGATAATTTCACCTTCGACATAACCAAGGTCTGTAGTAGTAGTGATGAAGAGGATACCATAACAGGCCTTCCCATTCTTTTTGATAACTCCTCCTTACTCATGATTAGTGCATCATCTTTTGAGTCAGACCACCAGCCCCACAAGATAAACCTAGTTTATCCTCAACTCATCGATTATGACCAATGAGGACCACCGGTTCTAGACACATTCAAAAACGATGAGGCTCTCTCAGAATTCATGAGACTAAGGTATATAGTACCATACAAAGATCACAAGGCTAGGTTTGACATCACACTAGACACACAAAATTATTATGGGGAGATGATTGAATCCTTCAGTCATAAAAGAAAAAGAATGAGAATAAGCTCAAGGTGATTGAGTGAAAACCACACTGTGGCACTCTCTAACCATAGAATAGTAAAAATAAAGGATGCATCCAATGGTGAAAACCTCTTTGAGGCACTAGAGGATGAAGGATTCAATATCCCCCCTACTGCACTTCATCAAGAGAAATCGACAGTCTTGGCAAAATGGTGCAATCCTATCAATCTGGGAATAGAAGCAACACCACATATCACCTTTTATGTTGAATCAATTTTTACAAAAGAACAAGAATTTTTGGATGCATTTCTAAGAGAAAGAAAGGTGAACTTCGCATGGACCTATGTCGACATGCCAGGTCTCGATCCAGAAGTCATGGTTCATGTCATTTAGCTGTCTACCCAGGGGCAAAGCCAGTAAGACAAAAATTCAGAAAGATGCACCCTTAGATAGCCTTCCTAGTCAAGGTAGAATTACAAAAAATCCTAGATGTCAACTTTATACACCCAATTGATTATCCAGAATGGATGTCCAATCTTGTGCCAGTTTCAAAACCAAATGGGGGCATTCGTATCTGCACTGATTTCAGAGACCTAAACAAAGTGTGTCCTAAGGATGATTTTCCACTACCCAACATTGATATGATAGTGGACATGAAAACCGAACAAGAGATGCTATCACTGATGGATGCCTTCTTAGGGTATAACCAGATTATGATCACAAAGGAAGACCAGCATAAGACAACGTTTACATGTCCATGGGGTACCTACTATTGGAACATGATGCCAATTGGGCTAAAGAATGCAGGAGCAACATATCAAAGGGCCATGACACTAATTTTTCATGACATGATTCACAAAACTATGGAAGATTGTGTGGATGATATATTGGCCAAGTCAAGGAAAGACAAGATCATATATCATCTCTAAGTACCATCTTTGACAGATTGGAGAAATAAAAGGTTAGACTTAACCCCAAGAAGTTCATTTTTGGTGTGCAATCAAGAAAAATACTGGCCTGCCAAGGTCAAGGCGATTCTCGACATGGAAGCACCCAGGAATCTATAACAACTCAGAGGCCTACAAAGAAGGCTCCAATCCATCCGAAGATTCATAGCACAACTGGCAGATAAATAGATCTCGTATTTTCATCTACTCCACAAGAGAGTAGCATACAAGTGGGATGATAAATGTGATCACGCATTTACTAAAATCAAAGAATATCCACTCATGCCACTAGTGTTAATGCCACCTACTCCAGGAAAACCATTGATCCTGTACATTTCAACAACCATGGAAGCTCTCGGTGCTTTACTAGCTCAACATGATGAAAATGGAAGAGAGAGAGTGGTATACTACATCAACGAAACAATGGTCTAGGGAATGAGCTCAATTACACACCAATAGAAAAAAATTGCCTGGTAGTTGTGTTTGCAGCCCAAAAATTCAGACACTACATGCTGGCTCATCAAATCAAGCTGATTGCAAAGATAGATCCACTCAAATACCTTCTCTCTAAGGCCACTCTCATAGAACGAACAACCAAGTGGGTCATGATATTGATAGAACATGATATTGAATATGTAGAGCACAAGGCTATTAAGGGGCAAGCGATTTTAGACCAATTGGCAAAGGCTCCAATCTATTCAGAGAATCCACTCATATCAGAGTTTCCAGACGAATCCATCTTTAATCTCAGCATAGTTGATCATTGGAAACTCTACTTCGATGTCTCATACACACAACATGGATCAGGAGCGGGTGTTTTCTTCATCACTGCACAAGGGGATTGTATTCCTAGATCCAATAAATTGGCATTCCCCTACACTAACAACATTGAAGAGTATGAGGCTTTAACCATAGGTCTCAAGATTGTAGCACAACAAAGGATCATGGCACTAAAGGTTTATGGAGATTCACAAATTATTATCAACCAAATCAATGGCGAATACCAAAGTAAGGATGATAAGCTGACACCATACAAGAAGTTAGTAGAGAGCCTCAAAGAATCATTCATTGATATCACCTTTGAGTAGATACCAAGGGCTAACAACATAGTAGCTAACACCATGGCAACAATTGGATCCTTACTGGATATCCCTTGTAATGTCTCAAAACATGAATTCTTGGTAGAGTAGCTTCTCGTACCCACAGTCAAGGTACCAAATTTAGAATATGTGTGCAAACTCATTGGTCCCGGTGATCCTTGGTATCACGACATCCATACCTACCTGAGAATAGGAGTCCTCCTAGTTGACATAACCCCAAACCTTAAACGAGCCTTTGTCAAAAGGTCCTTATGTTTTGTCGTCCTAGGAGAAACCCTCTATTATAGGATCATTGACGAAACCCTATTACGTTGCTTAAATTATGAGGAAGCCCTGACTACTCTGACTGAGGTTCACAATGGCACTTGCAGTTTGCACTCAAGTGGTATGACCTTGGACAAGAAGTTTTTGAGAACTAGGTACTACTGGCCAACAATGGAAAGAGAGGCACATGAATTTGTCAGAAAGTGTTTATAGTGCCAACAACATGGAGACCTTATTCATGCAACAACTCAAGAGCTTCATCCTATTGTTACACCTTGGCCCTTTTCGCAGTGGGGGCTCAATCTCATAGGAAAAATCACATCCACCTCATCTAATGGCCACAAATTCATCATCACCACCACAAAGTACTTTACCAAGTGGGTCAAAGCAATTTCCATGACCTACATAATCAGAAAGAAGATATCTAAGTTCATCCTGAACTATCTCATTTGCCGATACAATGTCCCTCAATCCATTATCTTTGATAATGGGACACCTTTCAAGAATCAGGATGTCCATGATCTATGCCACAAATTCCATATCCAACATCACTTTTCCACTCCGTACTATCCCCAAGGCAATGGCCAAGTAGAAGCCACTAATAAAACTATCTTGAAAATCCTTAAGAAAACAGTCAATGACTCTAGTCGTGTCTGACATCTACAGATAAATATTTTCTTATGAGCCTACCACACTAGCATTTGCATGCCAACAGGTGCCACCCCATTCTCCCTAGTCTACGAATCAGAAGCCATCCTCCCATTCGAGATCGAGCTCCCATCATTGAGGATATCACTGCAAAACCTCATTGGGTTTCAAGGTTAAATGAGCTAGAGTTATTAGATGAAAGGCACATGGATGCTCTCAACCATTTACAAGTTTATCAGAACTGCTTAAAGTTCAGCTACAATAAGAAGATTAGGAGATGCACCTTCCAAGTTGGCGAACTTGTGCTAAAAGAAAATTAGAAGAACGTGCCAAATTCAGAAAGAAAAGGAAAATTTGAGCCTAACTGGTTGGGACCTTTCATCATCACAACAAGCTATAAATCAAGGGCATATCAGTTATCAATACCAGAGGGTGAGCCTCTATAGGAGCCCCTAAACAACTGTCATCTCAAAAATATTTATGCCTAAAAACTTGCAAGGAATAAAACCAAAAAATATAAAAAAGCAGAAAAATATCTTGAAAAAATGGTTACCTTGATGAAAACCTGGAAAATAGGGATTTTGTGACAACAAAAAAATGCAAAAATAAAAAAAATCAGAAAAAAGATTGAAAACAGTAAAGAAAAAAGTCATCCTCTAGTGAAAACCACTTCGGTGGCACTTTGGGCAAGTACCTTGGTGAAAACCTGCAAACAAGCACTAAGCGTAAGTAAGGCACTCTCCATCCATCAGGATCTTCACAGCCTATTTCACACACTCACTTATCCATTACATTCCATACACATCTGTACCATAGCTTGATCTTGTGCTTGTATCATGTTCCACCTTAGTACTACTTTGCATATTCCTAAGGTCAGTTTGTCCTGCCTTTATCGAAGTAGTCTATAACATCACACTGGGGGCATGTTCCTATACCTACATTGGATCAGATTTGTGTATATTCTTGTGATTTTCCTTAACCATCAAAAAATCCAAAAACATTCAAAAAACTCTCAAAAAACCAAAAAAATTCGAAAAAGTCTCAAAAAATCCAAAAACATCAGAAAAATCTCAAAAGTCTTCAAAAATTCATCATTAAGTCTTATCAGTTTGTCGTCTTGCCGAACTACATCGTCTCTGAGATTGAATGTAGGAAAGGTTGATCTATGATCATCCCCCGAGACATTTTAGGTCAGTCCTTTAGGCATCCATCACAATGGAAAATTGTTTGCCCATCTATTTCACACCCTAGGTCAGTCCTTTAGGCGTCCGTCAAAATTTGGCAATCCGTTTGCCCATCTATCTCATCATTGAGTTAAGTAAATTGAACTACGTGGTCTCTACATATATAACATAGGCAAAGATAATCTATGGATCAACTCCCAAGAACCCTAGGATAGGTCTTTAAGTTAGTCTCTTCGTCTTAAATCTCAAAAATACCAAAAAATTGAAAAGTCCAAAAAATCAAAACAACCTGAAAAAATTTGAAAAACCAAAAATGGTGCACCCGTCTCATCTCACTTTCACGCATGATCATCTCATTCCTAATAAATCAATCATCGCTTTCATCTTTTGGTGAGTCAGTCAGAATCAAGTCTAGCAGGTTCCTAAGTGAACACCCTAATTGTCAAAGTCTCAAGTGTAAGTCAGTAAGAAAACAAGTTGATCAACTCAGAGTATCAATAGCTTATCACCCAATCAGTCTCACCAAAACCTTAATCACAACATGTCCTAGGATGTATCTTTCCCATGATGGAAATACACATCAAGTATCTCGCAGTATTTTAACCTTGGCTAGTGGTATAAAGAACATTATTTTTCTTGTTTACTTTTTCCTTGGTCTTTGTGACTTATCTTATTTTGTGCTCATTCCAAGGACCTCTCCATGATGCCTAAACAAAACAGGTTTAGAGAGAAAGGAATGGGGCAATGATCATTATATTTTTTATCTGTTGTGCTTGTGGGATACTCTTGTAAAATAACTTAGTCATGCATGCTTTTTTTGGTTTGTAGGAATGGTGTTTTAGGTATCTTGTTGACCACATAGGAAGGCTTTCCTTCCTATGTTTTGGCCCGAGATGTTTAGAATATCTGAACTACATCCTAAATAACGTTTTGTACGCTAAGTGTGAACATGAATACTCCTATCTAATTGTTGAGTCAAAGTCCATCACACTAGGTACAACGCCATCCTGGTTCTTTATACCTTCATGCATCGTACCTACGTGTGTTATCAAACATAAAGTAATTGGCCATTTGAAAATCCTGACTCCTGGTATGCAAATCATCATCATCTCAATGACTTGTTGGATCTCTTTTCTTCTATCTTTCTTTCCATACTAACATGGTACCATGACAGTTAATCGGAACATCGCTAATGCATTCACCCTACATCCATAAAATCATCATCGTAATTGCATATCATATCATATAGATCATACCACATCATATCATCTCACATTATCATCATTGTAAGTTATGCAGAATAATATAGATTTTTTATTCTAGGCATCTTAATAAATCATTGCATTACATTACACAAATCATTAAGAACATAATAGAAATAATTAACATCCATTATCATTACATAATCACTTTCATATCATTTGAATCATAATCATTAGCATGCATTACATCCATATGATTATCATCAAAATGCATAGAAAATTATAAAAAAAAATGCATCCATAATCATCATGTAGAAGCATATATCATATCACATGAGCATAAAATAGAAGCATTTTGTAACATCTCATAGGAAATTAAAGTGTATCCATGCATCATACATTGCAGGACATATCATAAATCGAACCATCTCATATATATCATCAAAAATGTATGATTGTCATGGTACAAAATCAGATCAAGTGTACATAAAAATACATGATACAATAGGTGCAATAATCAAAGCCCATGAATCAAAAATAGAAAACTGCATGTGATCAAAGGGCTAACCCTGTTGGTTGTGCCCCTCACCCTCTGGCCTGCCACCATGATCCTCTGGCAGCCTCATCCCTATCTGTTGGGAGAAGTTTGGAACCCGACCGACTGTTGGCATTGCCTTTCTGTAATGTTGTCGATAGTACTTAGCCTCTTTGAATGCCTCTCTATAAGCTCACAAAGAAACTAATTGGCCCTAGGATGATGAGGTTGTATTCTCCAATTGACGCCTCCAGCCAACCTCCTGATCCCTCTCAGATTGAGCCTAGTCCCTCTTAGTAGTAAATATCAAAACCTGCTGCCGATCCTGATCTCTCTCTGTAGTCAATATCTGAATCTGACCCTCCAACTGTTGGATCAGTACATCTTTGTGATCAGGCTTCTCTGGTGGCTGCTACTATGGGACTGCTCTATCCCCATCTCTGGGCTGATCATCCTAAATCCCTACCTGTGGAGGTGTGTGTTGTGCCTGATCTTTAGGGGGTGTCTAATGAGGAGGTGGTCCACCTCCTCCTCCGTCCCTATCCACATCACCATCAACTCTACCTCCTTGTCCTCTACCCCTGTCGTTTGACCTACCTCTGGGCCTTTGTCATGGGACTGCCGCACCTGGAGTTGTCAATCTCAATGGAGGGCTAAACCAAGATCTGTATGCCTGGGCCACTCCTACATCTACCGGCCCCTGATCATATGGCCACGACCTGGCCACTAGCTGTCTGAACGAGGACACTGCCTCCACTATCGGGATGGACTGGCCCCATGCTATCTCTCTCATGCTATGGGTGAAGATCATGATGTATTGATCATCTGGCCTATCCTGAATCTCGTTGAACTATCGGGCCACCCTATCTGGAAGGTACCACTCTATCATAGAATGTTCTCGGCCTTGCATCCATCTATCCTGCTGAGCAAAGAACAACTGCTCTGTATCATCCTACCATGGGCCTATGCCCATCCAAGGCCTCCAAATGAACTCTCTCATCTCATCAAGAGCTCATCTCCAATGGGCGATACCACTTGTGCCAGTATGAGTGAAGTGGATTTGTGCCCCACCATATCGCTAAACAACATGGTCATCAATATCAAGAAAAATCAATGTGACATCTAGATGGAGCCTTGGAATCCACTCCCATGCCCAAATTTTTCAGTAAAGTGACTCCAGCCCCAAGAGCTTGGTTGTCCAGGTATACAAACTCATGTAGATCCCTGTATAGGGAAGCCAACATCATTGGTCCCCAAGCAAAGCACTCTCGACGAACGACCATCCGCTCCCATGCCAGTCCCCAATCTGGTGCCACAAGATCGGAAATGATGGCTGCAACGATCAACCTGTAGGTAGGCACTATACCCCGGTATCGCTCCAAGTCAATCTATCCATCAAAGAGATAGATCTCATCAACACCCATCACATCAAAGCAGACATTCCTACCAACATCGGGATCATAAATCACTCTGGCTCTGTGGATAGGAAATCGGAGGATGCGCCATATGTCCTCAAGTGTGATGGTGGCCTCACCAGTAGGAAGATGGAAAGAGGAGGTCTCACTGTGACGCCACTTGGCCAAGGTTGTCATCATACCCAAGTGCGTCAGAACAGGAGGAACGTACACAACAAACCAAAGGCCAAGAATACCAAGTTGCTCCTGAAGGTACACGTGCATACCCTACAATCTGTGAAGCACCGACCATCTGTGTTCCCTCAAATGAAGTATGTCAAGGTCCTCCTACATAAGAGAAATCACCATGTCAAGTCTCATAAAAAAATCTTCCTCTCACGTCAGCTTTTCGCATTTGAAACCACAAATGCGATGTTGTTTGCAAATGTGACGCAATTTGTAAAGTTCTAAACTATGTCACCATGACGAAGTTTGAAAAATCTTAAGTCCCTAAGTGAGTCATGTGGCACTATTTGTGCATGCGGCTGACTTTGTGTCGAAACCCTAGTTCCAAACTACATCGCACGACCCGATTTGTATATGTGACGGAGTTTGGATAGAACCCTAATTCTCCTAACTAGCCCACAATGACGCTATTTTCATATGTGATGCTATTTGAGGTCACCTGGTGCCGATTGACATTTGCAACAACGCTATATAGCGTCACTTGACCTAAGGTTGACCTAAACCCTACAAAATGCACATAAAATGATAAAATTAAAAGTCAAGATAGGGGTACATACCATGGGTCCTACACTGACTAGTCACTGGTGCACTCGTAGCCTCTCTGAAATGTGCTTGGGAATTTTTCATTGCACCATCTCGATCAGGACTCAGAGCTCAAAGTGTAGAAAATTCCAAAGGCTAAGTATGAAAATGTATTGAAAGTGACCCCTCAGGGTCCATTTAAGCCTCCAAATTAGGGTTTTTTGACCTAATTTGATGATCTGGTTAGGTTTTTGGTCCCCCAATCCCATTTTTGTCTAATCGAGGGCCATGTTGCATCTTTTTTGGCATTTTAATGCATTTTTTGGCATCTTGGGGCACTTTTGGACCTATCAAGCACCTTGTCCTTTTTTTTCGCGAGATCATCCAAACAATCAAAATTTTCATCTGATCTCTCGAGGGGGAAATATATCAACATAATCCTTCCATTGGGGCAGTAGTGGGGCATTCAAAAAAATCAAGAAATTTTGAACTTTGATGACAACAATTTATTCTTTGAACCAATGCAACAAATACATTGCTTCAAAGAAGGGCAAAATGTAGACATGAAAAATATACCAACACACTTGATCCTGATTACTAATATCGCTTCGTCCTAAATCATACTCTCAGCTTATCATCACTTTTTCATCTCTTAATTAGATAAATCATTATTTATTTGATTAGGTCTTTCTCCCTTGTTGATTAAATTAATCAGTTTAATTTAATTAATCCACAATCCCTCTTTAACTAAATAATTCATCGTATTTGATTAAATCCCTAAAGTCCTCTAAATTAAATTAAATAAATTTAAAATTATTTGATTTAATCTAACATTATCCCCTTTGGTTAAATAAATCAAAACATTTATTTAATTAAACCTTTCCTCTCAATTATGATTTAAATCAAATTTAAGTCTAAATTGTCACATCTCTTCAACTCCTCATTAAATTAATAAAAATTTAATTAATTTAATCTTAATCCATGTCACATTCTCTAGAGAATGCAACTTTCACAATAAATCAATTAGTTTGATTTATTAAATTGCCTATTTTCTCTCAACATGAAATAAAGGAGGAATATTCCTTCAAATTTGAATTCATAATCTAAGTGGATTTGTCCTTCCAACAAAGCATTCACTCCTCTTACATGTCCTTGTGCATTAAGCCAAATGGCATTTATTTCATTCATTTTTCCCTCTCACATGCCATTTCCTCAATTTCAAATTCTAACTAATGGCATTTATCATACACATTGACAAAAATGTACACAACCTTCACCCATTCACATCTTGACAAGTGGCACTTGGTCATTGGATGTTGAATGATCCCATATTTCTTAATTTCACTCATTCTTCCAATTTGGAAATCTATAAATGAGAGACTCTTCCTCTCATTCTATCATCCACAATTTGAGAAAAGTTACTCTCTTCACATTGAGAGTTAATTTTGCCTACTTCATAGCAAGTGCTCATCATTTTCATGATTTCATAGCAAGGTTATGCCAAAATCTCATCAAGGAGCTTCAATCATCCACAAATTATAACAAAGCTTACAAAGGAGTTGGGAAAGGGCCAATTTCCACACACTAATTGACACCAACTCCCCCATGGGATCAAGAGTTTGCATTGCTTAATTAGGATTTTATTTATCTTTTCATATTTGTTCTTCGTTTTTCCTATTATTAAGCATTGTAGATGGATTTCATGGGGAATCCTTGTTTTATCTTGCATGTGAGCTTACTAATGTTTTTGCTTCTTGTATTTGTGCAGGTATAGGATTGGGGTTCACATAAACAAGGAAAGTAATTTCCTTAGCATACTTCTCCACCAAGTTCTGGGGAACTCTATCTCTTTCATGCATGTTCTTTTGAAACACTACGAAGAATGCAGTCAATGCATCATCCCGAGCTTTGTAGTCACCTAAGTTGTGCATATAATCAAAGATTTGATGTCCCACTGGTATGATTTTGTCCCATACAATGTATTTTATACCAAGCTCTCTCAAAAAGTAAAACAACAAACATATAACCAGGATTCTGAATTTAAATGCATGTCTTCTCTCTAGTTTTCTTTTTTTCAACAAGTTGTTGTCGGGGAAACTCACATAGATCATAATCTTTCCCATTCATGACTATTTCATGAGCAACATACATAACAGTTGCAGAAACTAAAGTATCCCTATTTGTAAAGTAAATCTTGTAACTTATCATAATTGAAGCATATTTTACAGTAGGGTTCCTAATAGGTTTTGTTGTCAAAGCTCTCCTATCAAAGGTAGCACCAATTAAATCCACAACAACATCATTCTTCATAGATTATAGAACTAGTACAGATCTAGTATCTCACAATCCTATCACTACCTTGATCATGTCTTTAGAAATCATTTTGAGCATGTTGGTTCACATGAATTTGTCATGCATTCTACTCAATGCTAGCCTCACATACTTAGCATCCACATCATTGCTATAGTTAGGGAACCAATTCCAAATATCAAACTTCTTTTGCACTAGGTTAATGTATTCAGGTTTTACCAAGAAATCATCTCCATTCAGCTCATTAGACCATAGATCTTTAATACTTTGGTGATTATATTCATGCAAATTTCCATGTATGTAAGCCTTAGTGTCCTATGTGGGTAAACCTCTATAAGGAAAATTTGAAAAGGCATTGTCGGTGTCGTTATCAAATATTTTTATTAGATAATTTTTGAACTTCAATCTAGGTCTCTCATAAATGTTGACAACAGTTGGTGTGGCCATTATGACTTTAATTCAAACTCAAATTCTTATAAAATCACTTATATTTCAAACCCACAAATCATAGATAGATGTAAATGCCTTTTATGCACACAACGAGATCTAGGGTTTGAATGTTCTGCACCAAATTCATCTTCTAATATCCTTCAATTTTTGCTCTCTTCAAGTGCAAAAATGTGATTAAAATCAAATTAGGAATTCACTTTCTATCTTATCGATTTTCCCTAATTTTGCATTGAATGCTTCAAGTTCCACAAAGCTGATGAAACCCTAAAATGCTCTGCAATTCTTTAGATTTGCATATTTTCTATCATTTTCTTTTCCAAAAGCTTAAGCATTATCAGTTTACACCATATATCTTAATGTCGTTCCTTGACACCTCATATTTCCAGAGGTTTTTTAGATTTTTTTGTTATTGCTCCCCCTAATCTCATGCCTAGGTTTAATTTTCAAGGGAATTATTTGCACCAGAGGGAGGTACAAATGCATTTGATTCATCTTTGTTCTTAGGTTCCTCTTTCTTTTTCCAAATCTTCTCCATTTTCTTCTTTAATTTAGTAGGATCAATTTTCTTCACATGTTCATTCTTACTTTTGCAAAATATTGAAATGTGTCTAGGTTTGTTGCAACTATAACATAAAAACACTTTTCTAATCAAACTAACCTTTAGGTAAGTGCATCAAGATGGTTCCCAAAAAGGGGACTTAAGTGGACAACTTTTTTCTAAAATCAGGAAATACTGACCTTGGACGTGTAATTGAGGATAGTTACACTCAAATTTTGAGATGGAACAAAAACAACGATCGAAGTGCCCTGAGTCTACTTTCTAAACTACTAATTTATTTTTAAGATGGTTGAGATTAAGGGGTTCAAAAGAGGGATGTACACAAATTGGTGTTATTTTTGTCAGAAAAACATAACATAGCAACTTTTATACGACCCTCGTACGGTGAACTTTTTTTTTGTATTTTTAAAATCGCAATTGTCAGAAGTTAGCTAGCAGTATGTAGTTGATGCATGATTTTTTTGATAATTTTTTAATGAATATTTGATTTTTTACTAATTTTCGAAGTGGACATTACCTGAAAAATAGAATTTTGGCCATGCTACCGCTAAAATTTTTGAAAACTAATTGAATTTTCTTTTCTTTTTTTTTTAAATTTGTAGAATTAAGTTAAGTTTCTAAAAATTTAATTTATTAAATTCGATGAACGATTAATTTATAATGAAAAAATTACCAAACACTTCTTTTTGGCAAAAATAAGACATACAAATAAAATAAATTATGGATGAAGGCTTAACATTTTCAGAAAGTGAAAAAAATTACATATTTGGATAGCTAAGAGAGAACCCAACATTACCCATGTATTATATATTTTCAATATTGAACCACGTGCAATCCTGACGGTGAGTACTAACTTGATTATGTGAAAAATGGTATATTTTTTAAAAACACGTCTTTGGTCATTAGGAATGCCCTCCAAGCCTTTGGGTTGGTATTCCAAGGCAAATACCAAGCCTAAGGCTCGAGAATTCCCAAAGCAAGATATAACGCGAGCACGCTATAACGTGCTCGCGTTATATTTCAGTTTTGACATGGTTTTTTCTTCTGCGGGAAACATGTCAACTAAGACATAACGCGAATGCGTTATAACTGTAGACACTTAAAAATGACTTAGACCTGCGACCACTATTCTACCACCTTTCATCATAAAATGATTATAACATTTAATTATGTTTCTAACCCACATTCAACTATTAATTAAATAATTTATAATTATTTAATTAATTCATAATCTCTCATTCCTCATAATTATTAAGTAAATAAATCTTATTTATTTATTTAATAATGTCACTAATGATTAAAGTCTTCTTGCAATTAAATAAAGTCTCATTTATTTAATTAATCCTTATCATAAATATCCTCCTGATTATTAAATAAATATACTTAAATATATTTATTTAATGTGTCACTAATTCCTAAATCCTCTTAATTAAATAGATTTGACAATTTATTTAATTAATTAACTACTTCTTCTAAATTAAATAATTATTTTAATTATTTAATTATGGCATGTGACACTTCTATATTTTTAAATAAAACAAAATCATTTAAAAATATCTCACATACTTAACTGATTCTTCATTTAGTAATTAATTTCAAAAATCAATTACTTCTTACCTCACAAAATCCCTATTTTGAATTAATTTAATTCAAAATAGAATTATTCTTCTACAAATCAAGTAATATCTAAAATTACTAATTTTCTAAAATCTCATCCTCTTATCTTCTGATTTTTTACTAAATTCATCTCAACTGTCACATTCAGTCTTGATTTAATTTATTTAATTAAATCTTATTCACACATATGGGTAGTTTGCCCTAACCCTAATTGAGAGTTTCCTTATTGAATCTTGACCTTTGATTCTAGGGCATTCTTCAAAATCTCTCATCTTGTCTGTCCGTTCAAGATTGTATTTTCTATAAAAATGACAATCTTGATCTCATTTTCAGATGGATCATTTGCTTAATCTATTTATTATAGGCATTCTCATATCTTAGGCTTTTATTATTACTATTTGTATACTAGGATTGAATTACTAGTTGCACATTAGATTATTTTATAAATCCTTCAAAGGCCTTGCTAGGGCTAGACACATATAATTTGCTCACAAATCTGAGGGCAATATTATCATGGCAAGCTTGAGGAGGTGCAATAGAAGTAAGACATGGAGTATTAAATGGGTGAGACCTTTCCAATATTCTTTCGTTTTCAATTTTTCTCCTCTGCATTTTATTGTGTGATGTTATTAACTTGCAGGTACAACTAATCAATTGATTCTATCTTGCAGGAATTTAATCGTCATTACATTGGTGAACCCGAAATTCTAACACACATTTGCAGGTTTCGTACGACCTCAAAATTTTTTATTTTTTTTGGAGGAACATGTACGAAATGCCACATTCATGCAACACAATCGCTCTGCTGCGTCGCATTAGCCTTCCCGTGCGATGCAATCGCTCTGCTGTGCTGCATTCACCTTCGTGTGCAACACAACTGACCTGTTGCACCGCATTTGCCACTCAGAGAGCCGCATCTGACGCGACGCACTTTCCAAGCCGCATTTGACACACCATGCCACAAATGAGTGGTAAATTTTATTTTTAAAAAAAATTGTAATCTGGATCCGATGCATCCGCGACCAGTTTTCTATTTTTTTTTTTTGGATTAAAATAAACCAACCCTAGGATAGGCAACTTAACCTAGAATTTATCAATCTAGGATAGTCACCACTTTACTTTTGTTTGGATTAAAATAAACCCCATGTTTTTGTGAAGCAATATCTTCACTTAGAATAAAAAAAACTTTCATTTGGATTTAAAATTGAACATTTGTTTACTGTGTTTGTTGGGTAATAGGTATATGCTCTCCCCTTTACTAGGTGATCAAAAAACCAGACTTACCCATTTTATTTTTATGCACTCTTTACTTTATTAAATCCTTTAGAAGGCTTGTCGTAGTGGGAAAAAGTACTCACCCTATGGGAACGACCTAAGTGGGAACAACCAAAGCCAGGTTTTCCAACCCACTATAATTAGAAGTGAATTTTGGGGAAACCCATATTCAACGGCAATGTGCAAGATAACCATCCCCAAAACCTTTGTTCTAAAGGTTGGGAGGTCTCCTAAGGGAGTTTATCATTTGTCGCACCGAATGAAAACCTTGACTAAGAACCATAGTGTAGAAGCCAACCGTGTCAGTAACCAAACGTTTCAATCATAGTGCAAGGGGAGGGAAGAATCTCCCCCCAATACACTCACCATATAATCACCACAGACTATTTGCTCAGGGGATTCGGTATCCACTTCCGTCACCTTGAGTATGCACCTGGAATAGACAAAAACACGGGCGCCCTCTAGGGGGTGACATGGCTATGTGATTCAACGTGATTTTAAGCTGTGGGTTGTGATTGTTACAATGAACTTTTGAATATTAAGAGTGAGTCTGCTTGAACATACACTTAAAATTTTAATTTTTGTCTTTGCCAACTGTTGTTTTTAAACAGACTTCAACAAATTGAAAATCACAAATCTGAACCAAAAAAACTTGTCAAAACTGCAAAACTATGTTCGGTTTTTTCCAAAAAATTGTCTACTATGACGCAATCGCTCTGATGCACTGCAATCGCCAAATATTGAGCCGCATTCACTCTAATGGGGTGCATTTGAGTCATCCTAGGCCGCATTCACTCTGATGAGCTACATTTGAACTATTTAGTGCCACATTTTCTATCATTAAACCACATTTGATAAACATCAACCCGCATTCGCCAAAATGTGTTGCAATCGACACCTCCTGAACTATATTCGATTTTGTGAGCCACATTTTCTCTGTCGTACCGCATTTGCTAAAAACTGAAAACAATTCCCCACTATCAAAAATAGAAACTCCACAACTTGTTCAATTCAATCAAGTCTTCCTTCACTGTTACAATCCAAACCAGACTCTGAATTGCTCAATTGTCCTCAAACATTGCATTTTAGGTACCATTTTAGGCTCATAATAGGTTTTCATTTGGCCTTCCATTAGATTGCATTGATAGCTTCACCATTTCCTTAGACACTCACTTTTGTAGATTTTAGGAGTTGACTCTTATCATTCATTGTCCAAACTTTGCATTCAATAGTAGGTTATCATTGGACCCAATTATCTTTGTCACTTTGTCAATCCTTTTGTGAATCATTTCCACTCAATAGTCTAGTGTGGAAACTTCACTTTGTCCTATTTATAGTCCTTTTACGGTCCATTGGTCCTCCAAAATTGAATCATTGCAAGAACTTTGTTTGCCCAAGTTTGTCCTCTTTAGATCTCTCACTAGTAAGTACATCTTAGGATCATTTATTGCATATCATTTGGCATCCCCATTTAGTTTCACACCACTTGCATTCAAAATCCTTTAGTCTTACTTTCATTTCATAGCATCCTTTAAAAATTCAAAAAGAAACCAAAAACATAGTGTCATACTTAGATCATTTTCTACATCATCCCAAGTTGAGTAAAACCTTGTATGGTTGAAACTAGATTACAAAAAAATAAAAGACTTATGGATTCTTTTAGACAAGACACCAACTTTCTTGAGTTCACAACTAGCATGGACTCATTTCCTAATACCATGAACAATCCTTGTTTTGATATGGGAAATACCACAATCAATCCTTTTAGTGAGATGAACATCCCATCATCTCCATCACATCTTTTTGAACCATTTATCCAATGGGATCAAAATGGGGGCGTCTTTGAAGAAGACATACAAGCTGCCACCTAAAACCCAGAAGTGGCCTCTTTTGTGGAAGAATTGGTCCTAAGTGACTCATCCAAATTCCTAGCTATGCTCCTTGACCAAAGGGCTAAGTTACCAAAGGGATTTGATCTTAACACTCTTAGAGCAACTTCTCCCACTCCAAAATCACACAATCCTTCCATGGGAGCCTCTTCACAAAATGTCATCAACACAATCAATGCTACCTCCCTTGGTCATACTACCACCACAACCAGCACAACATCTATTGAAGGATAATCTTCCCAAACCAACACCACATCACAATACATTCCACAACAAACATCCACCATCCCTTCACAAACAATGGGGGAAACCACATCAAACCTCTTTTGAACTACATCTAGTTCCATGAGTACATCAACAAACCTATTATTAGGTTCTTCAAATGCCATGGCAACCAACTCATCCAACCCATTTGGGAGAATTAAACAAAGAGTTAACATACAAGGCACCCACCCCACTTCATCACAAGTTAATACCAACATTCCTGTGACCCAATACACCAACATTCCTCAAGGTCACAATATTTTTGGGTATGGCAATCAAGGTGCTCAATCCTTCACTCCATTTGGGCACCAACAAGCTCAAAATCAACAAGGCCCTCAATCCCTTACTCCATTTGGACATCAAAAAAATCAAAACCAACATTGCAGGATATCATATCCCCACTTATGCCTCTCAAATCCATACATAGCAGCACATGCCTCATTGAAACACTCATTTCCAACAACCGCTTAATCAAAACACTCATTTTTCTCACTAACAACCCATTCCAAATCAACACATCTCATCACAACAGCTGGGGACTCAAGCTACCCCTATCAACAACATGGGTGATTCTACCAACCATCCCATGGTGGAAGCACTCACACTCCAACTAGCTACTCTTCAAACACAAGTGGAGACCTTGCAAAAATCCAACAAAAAGTCATACATGTCACATGACTTGTGTCCATATCCATTTGACACAGCCTTGTATATGCCACCCTTTCCTCATGGATATGTGGTGCCTCATTTTCCCAAGTACAAAGGCAAAACAAACTCCATTGAACACATAAGAGAATTCACCACTAGCTGCATGGACATTGCATACGAGAAAAATTATCTCATGAGACTCTTTTCTAGAAGTCTTGCAGCTCATGCACTAGAATGGTTCTCGCTTTTGCGTAAGGGAATAAAAACATGGGACGAATTGGCAAACAAGTTTGTCGAAAACTATGCTTACAACATTGACACAGACATCGAAATCACCTCCTTATGCAAACTTACCCAAGAGGATGTAGGAGAGACTTTCATTCCATTCTTCCAAAGATGGAGAACCTTAGCAAGCAGATGTCCGGTCGAAATACTTGAAAATGAGAAAGTTACCATGTTTGTTCAAACTCTCCTAGGACTGCTAAGGTACGACTTACAAGTCCATTGTTGCACCACCTTTGTTGACCTTGTGGAAAAAGGTGTTCAACTCGAGAAAGCCTTGATCACCAAGGGCTAGTTAAAGTATGGTGGAAAAACTATAAACACCACCACAAATGATAACCCGAATAGCTCAAATGACAAAAATAAATACTGGGTTAAGAACAAGCATATCACAAGCGATGGTGTAGTTGATGCAAAAACCATCAATGCAACAGGTCATGTACTCACAATCAAAGGAGTACAAACTCAAAACGCACCTGTAACTACACCAACACCAACTGCTAATGCTGTCCAAAGCAATCATGTGCAAATGAATCAAAGGTAGTTGCATCAACCTCGACAATCCCAAAAATGCACGTACACCCCTTTGGGTGAACCAATTGAAATTTTCTTAATGAAAATTCTTCAAAATGGCGTCATACAGTTGGAAGAGCCAAAACCATATGACCCGGGTCTATTCAAGCCGTCATGGTGGGATGACAGTTCATTTTGCGATTACCACCCTGCCAAAGGGCACAAAACTTCCTCTTTTCATTAATTGTGAAATCTGGTGCAAGACTTCATAGAGAACCACATCATCGAATTGGGTGGTCAATCATTTACATCTAATGCGGACCATACCATACACAAAAACCCACTGCAAGATCATGGTAAAGCTTCCTCGTCTGGCACAAAGAATACCAACAATCAAGCCAACCACATCCATCTGGCCTACAATACTACCCGTTTTGCATACAGTTATCCCGATGGTACTATTATCAACAATCTCCACATTGTTAATGAAGATGAATGTGTTAATACCATTAACATTAAAAAGGCCCCAGAATGCAATGTGACTACACGTAAAGTCAAGGTCACTATCCCAGGTCCTTCTGCTCATCAACCAAAAGTCACCATACCCAGTTCGTCCACCAAACAGTCCAACCCAAAATCGGAGTTCAACATTGTTGAGCAGTTAAATTAAACACCTGCCCAAATATCCATTCTCGAACTACTCCGTATTTCACCTATGCATAAGGCCATCCTGGATAAAGTACTGCAAGAGTCATCCATCCCAACCAACATCGATGTCAACCACTTTGAGACTATGGTCGGATACCTGAATTCACCTCACCACATCACCTTTTTAGACAACGACTATTCCTCACCCAAACCATCGCATAATGATGTCCTCCACATTGAGGTTTTTGTTCATAAGCATAAGGTTAGATGAGTCCTAGTAGATGGTGGAGCAGGATTGAACATTTTCTCTATGAAATCGGTTAAAGCTCTTAGTTTTTCTGATGCATGTGTAGATGCTAGCAAGAGCATCATCATCAAGGCATACGATGATGAAGAACGTGCTTCTAAAGGTGTCATTACCATTCCACTTTGGGTAGGACCAGTCATCATAGAAAGAACATGCCATATCTTGGATCGTGACATACACTATAATATCTTACTTGGTCGTCCATGGATTCATGCTCTAAAGGCTATTCCGTCCACATACCACCAATGCCTCAAATTCCCTTTTGATGGAACTGAGATCACTATCCCAAGAGATCCTGATCCATTCCAATAGTGCACCAACCTACAAGCCACTACTGAGCACCAGGTACCCATCAATCAGGAGGCCTCATCTTCCACCTCATCCAAATATATTGACCCATCGACACTCACAAAATCATCCATTCCATCAACTTCTACCACACCATCTCCATCGGCCTCCATCCTAAGTAAAGACTTTCAGATCCAGGACCTTGGTTGTGGAGAGTTCAAATTAAATATGGCTTACTGTATAAACACAATACCGAAGCCACCTAAGGTCTATGGTAGACCATGTTTTATAGTAGAGCTCAAAATAACTTTCAAGGTTCCACCAAAAAGTGTTTTTACACAGTGGGGTGATATGGGTAATGAAGTCATTATTGACATGGATAACTGGATCTACAAAGACCCAATAGAGTTATCTCCACTACCGTTGCATCTCTATGGCAAAGGATATGATATATGCAAATCCCAAGGTTTCGATGATACAAGTGGCCTTGGAAAGAACAACAACAGAAGACGGGAACCTATTATCACGACGGCAAGACCAAGACATATAGGGCTAAGTTTTGACCAAGTCGAAACTAACGATCAACGTACCCTTGAACTTTCAAGTAAGGTTGTAATGGCTACAGAAAGTTTTGAGACATGCAAAGAATCCCTTACCGAAACAGACTCAAATGAATGGGAATGGAGATCTGACAAAACCGTCAATGACTATGAAATTGATGAACTATTCTTAGAACCTGGCCAACCTTCCTTTGAAGAACAATTCCTCCAAAAATATATCATTGACCCTATTGACCGACATTCTAAAGATAAGGAATGGGTAAGCATTCCTTGGAATCTAGAAGAACACAAGGTGTTGTCGACAATACCGGAATCATCCCACCCCATCCCTAAGCCCATCCATGAGCCAAATTATCTGAGCCCACTATCCATACTTCTGAAACACCAACCACTAGTCACGATGTTGATAATTTTATCCCATATTATGACTTCAAATTCGATTCATCTAACTCAGAGTATGGACAATCCATTGCATCAGACACGAAAGTGGAAATTGACAACTTTGCCTTCTCACTTGAGGTTCACACTTTCTGCATCCTCCCCATCCTTCACCAACACTGAGGATGGGATCCCTCTTGTTTATCCACAACTGATCGATTGGGACCAACAAGACTCACTGGTGATGGACATATTTCAGAATGATGAGGCAATTACAAAGTTCATGGGGCTAAGAGAAGGTATTCCATGGGGTGATCATAAAATAGGATTCTCCATTCATCTAGATTGTGCAGCTTACTTTGAGGAGATTGTGCAATCCTCTAGTCACAAAAGTACAAAAAAGAAATTCCTTTAGGTGAAAACCGCAAGGCACCTTCTGGCAATAAAATAGTAAAACCAAAGGACGTATCCGAAGGTGAAAAAATCTCTGAGGCGCCTAAGGATGGAGGATTGGACTTTCTTCCCGTAACATAAGAAAAGTTGGCTATGCTCATTGAAGACACAGTGGATGTTAACATAGCCACACCAGAGAATCCCAAAATGATTCTCTTGGCCGCATCACTGTCAGACGAAGAAAAACCTGAATTTAAACAATTCTTCATAGACATGAAAGTTAACTTCGCATGGTCATATGCTAACATGCCAGGCCTTGATCTAGCATTGGTTTTACATCATCTTCCTCTAATCCTAGGAATCAAGCCAGTCAAACAAAAGTTGTGCAAGATGCATCCACAGATTGTACTACTTGTCAAAGTTGAATTAAAAAATTTATTGGATGCTAAGTTCATAAGGTCAATAGACTATGCTGATTGGATATCCAATCTTGTCCCTATTACCAAGTCGAATGGACAAATCCGTATTTGCATAGATTTCAGAGATTTAAACAAAGCTTGCCCAAAGGATGACTTCCCCCTACCAAACATAGACATGATTGTTGACCTCACGATAGGATATGAGATGTTATCTCTCATGGATGTTTTTTCAGGCTATAACCAAATCCGAATTGCAATAGAGGATCAGCATAAAATGACATTCACTTGCCCTTGGGGAACATACTGTTGGAACGTCATGCCTTTTGGCTTAAAGAATGCAAGTGCCACGTACCAAAGGGAAATGATAACAATCTTCCATGACATGATGCATATCCTAATGGAAGATTATGTAGATGACTTATTGGAAAAATCTTTGACAAGAAAAGATCATCTTAAATTCCTAGACAAAATCTTTAGACAACTTGAGGATTACAAGGTTTGTTTGAACCCAAAGAAATGTGTCTTCGGAGTCACATCAGGCAAGCTGTTGGGATACATAGTTTCGCGTCGAGGCGTTGAGGTTGACCCCACAAAAGTAAAAGAAATTTTGGACATGCCTCCTCCAAGAGGAATTAGTGAGTTGTAATCAGGCAAATTGCAATCTATTTGTCGCTTCATTGCACAGTTGGAAAACAAGTGTCAACCATTCCAATACCTACTCCACAAAAGCATTCCTTTTGTATAGATAGATAAGTGCAACATAGCCTTTGACCAAATTAAAGAATATCTATTAACAGCTCTCATGTTAATGCCACCTATTGAGGGAAAACCATTGATTCTATATGTCTTTGCAACGACAAATGCACTGGGGGCATTATTGGCGCAAAATGACAATGAAGAAAAAGAAAGAGTCGTTTATTACATCAGTCATACATTAATTGGATATGAGCTCAATTACACAACCATTGAATGGGCATTCCTGGCAGTTGTCTTTGCAGCACAAAAACTAAGACACTATATGCTAAGCCATCAAACACATTTGGTAGCAAAGATTGACCCATTAAAGTATCTTCTGAGTCAAGCAGCATTGACAGGTCACTTGGCGAAGTGGGTCATGATATTAAGCGAGTATGACATACAATATGTGGAGTGCAAGGCTATAAAAGGTCAAGTAATAGTAGATCAACTGGAAGATGCACCAATCCAAGCCACTCATCCGTTGATAACTGATTTTCCTAATGAGTCGATCTTCCATGCAGAACCAACTTTACCATGGAAACTATACTTTGATGGGTCCCACACTGGGCATAGCTCAGGAGCTAGAATATTATTTATCACACCACAAGGGGATTCAACACCTAAGTCATTTCGGATCACTTTCCCTTGTACAAATAATATTGTAGAATACAAGGCATTGGTCACAGGTCTCAAGATAGCAATTCAATGGAAAATTCAAAAACTCCTCGTATTTGGGGATTCTCAATTAGTCATCAACCAAGTGAATGATGACTATGACACAAAGGACGAAAAGTTTCTCCCTTACAAGCGCATGGTGGATAGTTTCCTAATGTACTTAAAAATGATTGCATTTGAACAAATCCCAAGAACACAAAATAAGGCAGCTAATGCAATGGCTACCATTGGATCTCTCTTAGACATCCCTAAGAATGTGTCATAGTTTGAATTCTTAGTGGAACAGCTTTTGATGCCTGCATACGATATTCTAGAGTCAAAAATGGTGTGTGAGATTGTTGGTCCCAGTTCACCTTGGTACCAGGACATATACGACTATCTTAAATCCCAAACCCTCCCACCCAACCTATCCAACAACCAATGAAAATCCTTTATCCGAAAAGTGGCCAGACATACCATCGTCAGTGACACCTTATATCGTCGTGGCTTTGACAACACCCTTTTGCGCTATCTCGACATTGATGAAGCCCAAATGACTTTAGGTGAAGTACATGAGGGTATATGTGGATCTCATTCGAGTGGTCCAACCTTAGCTAGGAAAGTCACCAGACTTGGGTACTACTGGCCGACATTGGAAAAAGATGCTCTTCAATTTGTCAGAACATGTCAGAAATGCCAGGTGCACAGTGATCTAATTCATGCACCTGCATAGGAATTGAGACCTATCACTTCTCCATGGCCTTTCACACAATGGGGACTCGACCTCGTGGGAATATCCATCCATCCTCTTTTAATGGCTATAAATTCATAATCACTGCCATTGAGTATTTTACTAAGTGGATTGAAGTCGTTCCTCTCACTTACATCACCGGAAAGCAAATATCCAAATTTATCCTAAACTACATCATTTTTCGATATGGTGTCCCATAATCCATCATTACAAATAATGACAATCCATTCAAAAATTTGGACGTTCGTGAACTTTGTGAGTGATTCCACATCCAACACCATTTTCCACCCCATATTACCTACAAGGTAACGACCAAGCTAAGGCATCCAACAAAACAATTCTTTGTATTCCGAAGAAGACAGTCAATGACGCTGGCCGAGATTGGCACCTACAACTTAACCATGCTTTATGGGTCTATCGTACCAGCATTCGTACCCCCACTGGAGCCACTCCATTTTCCTTGGTCTATGGATCTGAAGCCATATTACCCATCGAGGTCGAAATTCCTTCTCTCTGAGTCTCTTTGAAAGGAATGATTGATGATGAAGAGTACAAACACACTCGCCTACATGAGCTAGAAATGCTACAAGAAAGATGACAAAATGCCTTAAATCATCTGCAAGCATATCAAAATCGTCTCTACTGAAGTTATAACAAAAGAGTCATGGTGAGAAAGTTTGAAATTGATGACTTGGTTCTCATGCAGAACCCTAGAAATCAGGCGGACCATAAAAATCCTAGTAAGTTTGAGGCTAATTGGCTTGGTCCTTATATCACTACTATCGCATTTGGTTTCGGAGCTTATCAATTGGCCACACCTGATGGAGAACATCTGAGAAATTTCTACACATAGCATCAGAGAGCTTGGCTCAAAACCTAAAAAATATAAAAAAATTGAAAAATACAACCAAAAAAATCGTCCCTTGATGAAAACCTAGCAAACAGGTGTCTTGGTGACATTAAAAAAATCAAAAAATGGCAAAAATAGTAAAAAGAAATGAATTCATCCAATAGTGAAACTTGGCAAATAGGCGCTTTGGATAAGTACCATGGTGAAAACCTAGCAAATAGGCGCCATATGTAGTCAATCATTGCTTCGCCATCTACTGTCACTCAAATCAACCTTTATCCATTTGTCATAATCAAAAAACCTAACACATTCATGGCATCCATTCTAAGTCCTGTCGATTCCGGCCATGGTTAGCATTTGGTTGACATCATCCCTTGCATATCCTTGCCTTTTGTCTACCTATCTCCATATCATTGAACTCAGATATTCCCCGACCTGTCTGGGGGAAAAAACTTTATCATGTAACTGTAGTGGGTACCGCACATGATCCTACATTCTCAAAAAGTCTTGAAAAAATCCTAAAAATCTGAAAAAGTCCTGAAAATATCCTAAACATCTCAAAAAGTCCTGAAAAAAAAGACATAAAAATTTGAAAGCGTTCTGAGAAAATACAAAAACATCTAAATCAATATCAAAATCCAAAAACAGAATCAGTCTGATTGAGTCAATCAGTCCCATCAATCAATCTTCATCCATCTAAACTACGTTGTCTTTGCGCATTTGCTACGTAGGCAAGAGTCATCATTGAATCCCCGAGACATTAGGTCAATCCTTCTACGTTTGTCGCAAAATAAAATCATGATTCAAACTTTTGTCCTTTGGACAACGTCTTTGGTCATGTTGAACTACGAGGTCTTTGAGTGCATGACATAGGAAAGGCCATCAATCGATGGACCCCGGAGACCGCACTAGGTTAGTCCATTAGGGTTCAAGGCACTACACTTTCACACACGTCAAACACTATTCAAATCAAAAAAATCTTATGTCAATCTGAAATCTGTTTCATCAAACACTTTAAGTCAATTCAGCATGTCAGCAATGACATATAGTCAAAATCATATCAAGGCATTGTATCATGGAAAAACTTTGGGTTGTTCTTCAGATGTGTCCTTCTGAAGAGAAACTCTTATTACTTCTTTATTCTTGTGGATGTGTCCTTCCTAAGCATCATCATCATAATCTGGCATTTTGATGGATTCTCCTAACTCCGAGAATCAATCTCCTAGATATCAACGTCATTCAGGATGTGTCCTTCCTAAATTTGATATTGGTCGACATTTTGACAACACTTGACATTAAAACACTTGGCAAAAAAATTTCTATCTTTTGATAATTATCGTGATATTAGTTCCTTATGTCTTAGGAACCATGATATATCATGATGATTATCCTTGTCTACTTATCACTCTACTATTAGTTTCTCCAGGATGTCTTGATTTCAGGATTTAGAGAAGCAACGACATAGTATGATGATTTTTACTGTCTGTTTTTAATATCATGTGGCTAGTTTCTCAAGGATGTCCTATCATCAGGATTTAGAGAAGCAGCGACGTCTCATGATTAGTTTGGTTTTTTCTGGTGGTTGGTCATGACAAAATGACTAGGGGCAATCATGTTCCTTGCATGAGTCATGATCATCCTTTGTCTGTGACTATTGATCTATGTGATGGTTCGAACTTGCACACTATTGATCTATGTCATATCATAGTGTTTGTTGACCATCATGACATTTTCACCCAATTATGATTAAAGAGCAACAACTAGAATAGTATTATAGCAAAGCTTTGAAGGATTTTTAATTTTCCGCACTAACATGCATATCTTTCTCCGCACTAACATCCGTCTTCGTCTTCTCTTCTATGGTTCTCTGATGATATCCCGTGACATACAAAAACAAAGTTGCATACATAATGGCATGAGCATTGCATATTCACATCTACATAAATCAAGTACCATGATTCACATTGCATAAACGCTACCATTTACATCCATTCATAAAACCATCATTTGCACCAACATATAAACATCATAAATAAACATTTGCATCAACATATAGGAATCACATCATCATAGCATTACACAATGCATACATAACCACATCCATAAATGCATTCATAAACATAAGCATAAATACACCTCAAAGCATCACATAAACATTTCATAAACATTAGAATACCATAACACATAACATCATATAGGCCACATCAAAACTGCATCGCATATATATATAATCTCAAAATTTCATGTCACAGGATAGAGTCATAGGATATCCCGAAAATAGAGCTCGCAGGCTCGAATATCAAAATACAAATGTCTACAAACAAGTCCTAGGATGGCCCTCCTCCATCCCATGGAGGTGAACTGTGAGGTGGTTGTGCCTGACCAACCACGTGGAATGTGACCTAAATGGGAGGGGTGTCTTGCATCTGACTTTGTGATCCTAAGGGATCGGTAGCGGGAGGCTAGCTTTACTATGTCTGCTACCCTGAAGACATTGATCTATGACCATGCTCTGACCTGTGATTGTGCCCTGATGAATGCCTGTTGGAGCTGTGAGACCTATGACCTGATGACTGCCCTGATGTAGTAGACCCCACAACACTGGTGTAACTACTGCTATGAGACCTACTATTGTGTGTCCGGTTGCCACTACCTGCCCTACTGTAGGATCGAAACAACCCTAGATCCCATCTATCTGGTGGAAAAACCTGCTCATATAGTACCCTGTATCGGCCCCTACTCTCTGTCATCCTGGCTAACTCCCGAGCCATATCCCCTATCGGTCGAGAGCACAACTCTGCAAACTCGATCACCTATCAATCTGACTCTTGTCGTCAGAGAATAGCCTGATCTCTCTCCACCCGAGTGACCTCTAGCTCCGCTGCTAGGGCCTTGTTCTGAGACAAGGCCGCATCAAGTCTTCTCTATAGTTCCACGATCCGCTGATCAATAGTAGAATCAACAAGAAAAATGGGTGATCTGTCACCCTCATCATCCCCGATGATAATACACTCCCATAGTCGCTAATCTGCCTCATCCTCCTCCTCCTCCTCATCCTCCTCCTCGTCTCTCTCCCCCTCAGCCCAAACCTCCTCCACATCTATGTCAAGAGGGTGTCCCCCAACAAGTGGATCCTCCTCTACTCACTCCTCCGCCACCTCCTCCTCACCCCCTTTCACCTCCTCGGCCCTCACCTTCAGCTCTCTCTCCTCCCCCTCCTCCCAAATGGGTGACAATGGTACACCACCCACTCTCTACCTGACTCTCCTGGGCTGCCTCCACCCTCTGCCATCCCTTCTCCTCCTCGCACCCCTCCCATCTCCTCCACCTCCACTGTCTCCTCCACCTCCTCCATCTCCCCCACCTCCTCTGTCTCCCCCATCTCGGCCTCCTCTTGCCCTACCTCCATCTCTACCCCTGGCACCTCTGCCATCTCTCCCTCCATCTCTGCCACCTCGACCTCTCCTCGGTATCCGTGGAATGAATGATCTATGATATATCAGCGGTGGACCATCCGGATATGTCAAAGGGATGGGCCTGTGAACCTACCACCAAGTGTCAAACTCAGCAAACGTCCCTGGATCTACTGGACCCCCTCTCCATACCCACTAAACTGCCACCAAGTTGTCAACCTGCTGCTCTGCTACTGTAACTGATATGGGCAGCCCCCACATGGTCTCCCTAGAAGATTGAGCATACTCTATCGTGCCTACTGGCACAACTTGTTGCTCCCCAAATTACCGTAATACCCGCTGGGGTAGGTACAACTCGATAATCCGCTGAGTCTGTACCGTGCGACCAATCAGATACTGAAACTATCTACAAAAAGATAAGTGGCCATCCTCATCGGACCACTGCGCACAATCTCTATAGGGTCTCCAAATGAAGCTTATCATCGTATCAATTTGATGATGCTAGTACTCGGTATCTCCTACACGAGTCTGGCTAATTGATCTCGCATATAGATAAACGTAAGGCATCCCATCACTGAGTTGTTGAATCTGCACTGGTGGTCGAAAAAAAGGGAATGCACTCCCATACCCATATCATTAGGAGGGTAGTGCTGCAACTGATACTGTGCCCTTGGTGATAGACAACCTCATGTATCTGGTGATAGAGCATGGCTAACAAGCATGGCCCCCAAGCGAACACAGTCCTCTATCCTCACATGCGAACAAGAACATCCCCCCATCCAATGGGGAATTTGTGACCACGATGATCCGGGATCAGCAATCTGGCGATCAAGGTCATAAGCATGGCATCGAATCTAGGAAATTGATTGGCTACAACGTCCAACTGATCTCATAACTGTCCATGCCCAGTTGGGCACCATCAACACCCTCATACATCTCTGACAGGGCCTATCGCCCTCGGTGTGGATCATAGACCACCCTCTCTCTGCTAATCAAAATCCGGAGAATATGGTACACGTCCTCCAAAGTCACCATTGCCTCTCTAGTAGGTAGGTGGAATGAGCGGGTCTCAGAATACCACCTCTCACAGAGTGTTGTCAGCAAACCTCTGTTTGCCTGAATAATAGGCATGTAGGTAACATGGTACATGCCTAGGGCCATCACCCATTGTCTCTGTCTATCACTGAGGCAATCTCTGAAAGCATAGGTAGCCGGTCGAAACTCTCACTTATAAATAGGCACAAGCTGACCCTGCACAAGGAAAGGCCAAGGATTAGCACACATTGAGCAACATTATGGAAAATTTACTACTACTGGTAAGTCAAGGGTACATAAAGGCTAATCTCGGCACAAGGTCAACAAAATTCAACTTTGGTCAACTTCCATTATGTCACGTTGACCACAAATGTGTCACAATTATTCAATTGCGGCTCTACGCATGACAATTACATTGCAATATGTCGAATGTGTCATTCTGACCAGCAAATGCACAATATTACAATGAATGCATCATTGTAGATAGCAAATGCACAATCTAACAACGAAAGCATCGTTCAGCTTGTCAACTACATTGCAAAATGGCAAATGCGTTTCAAAAGCCTCGATTGCATTGCAACCTGACGATTGCATCATTTCACTTAACGATTGCGCAATCACACAAAAATCCTAGCCTACCCATTGCACTTGCATCATGACACAATCAAATGCGGCGAACACAAAGGTGTTTGCAACTTACACGATAGCATTTGCATCGCACCACATTTGTTTTTCCCCCATTAAACCCTAATAAATGCATAAAATTCAAAATTTGACAAGTTGGATAGGGTACTTACCGGTGCTTTTGTGCCACATGATATCCACGGTGTGCAATCGTCGAAATCACCATCGTCTATCAGAGCTCTAGTTTCTGAATTTTCTATATGACAAATGAGCAAATGACATTTGGTTTGAACTTTTCAACCTATTTATACCCTGAAAATTAGGGTTTTGACTTGGTATTTTATACTGGAGGCTCATTTGACCACCTTTGACCGATATTTTGGCTAGCTTAACGTCCTCCGTTTTCGAATCTGTTCACGCCATTACTTATCTAGTCATTAATTGAGCTAGTCGGGATATTTTCCAAATTTTTCTGACCTCGGGTCGAAATTCAAAAAAATTTCCGAGGGGGCATAGGCATTCCGTACCTTCACTAGGGCATATTCTGGACTTGTTTGCTTTGCCACAATGCGACAAGCTGCATTATGACAAAGAGGGGCAAATGTAGACACCTAAAATTGACTTAGACCTGCGACCACTATTCTACCACCTTTTATCATAACATGATTATAACATTTAATTATGTTTCTAACTCACATTCAACTATTAATTAAATCATTTATAATTATTTAATTAATTCATAATCTCTCATTCCTCATAATTATTAAGTAAATAAATCTTATTTATTTATTTAATAATGTCACTAATGATTAAAGTCTCCTTGCAATTAAATAAAGTCTCATTTATTTAATTAATCCTTATCATAAATATCCTCCTGATTATTAAATTAATATACTTAAATATATTTATTTAATGTGTCACTAATTCCTAAATCCTCTTAATTAAATAGATTTGACAATTTATTTAATTAATTAACCACTTCTTCTAAATTAAATAATTATTTTAATTATTTAATTATGGCATGTGACACTTCTAAATTTTTAAATAAAACAAAATCATTTAAAAATATCTCACATACTTAATTGATTCTTCATTTAGTAATTAATTTCAAAAATCAATTACTTCTTACCTCACAAAATCCCTATTTTGAATTAATTTAATTCAAAATAGAATTATTCTTCTACAAATCAAGTAATTTCTAAAATTACTGATTTTCTAAAATCTCATCCTCTTATCTTCTGATTTTTTACTAAATTCATCTCAACTATCACATTCAGTCTTGATTTAATTTATTTAATTAAATCTTATTCACACATATGGGTAGTTTGCCCTAACCCTAATTGAGAGTTTCCTTATTGAATCTTGATCTTTGATTCTAGGGCATTCTTCAAAATCTCTCATCTTGTCCGTTCGTTCAAGATTGCATTTTCTATAAAATGACAATCTTGATCTCATTTTCGGATCGATCATTGCTTAGTCTATTTTTATTATAGGCATTCTCACATCTTAGGCTTTTATTATTACTATTTGCATACTAGGATTGAATTGTTAGTTGCATATTAGTTTATTTTTCGAATCCTTCAAAGGCATTTGCTAGGGCTAGACACATATAATTTGCTCACAAATCTGAGGGCAATATTATCATGGCAAGCTTGAGGAGGTGCAATAGAAGTAATACATGGAGCATTAAATGGGTGAGATCTTTCGAGTATTCTTCCGTTTTCATGTATCTTCTCCTTTGCATTCTATTGTATGATGTTATTAACTTGTAGGTACAACTAATCAAGTGATTCTATCTTCCAGGAATTTAATCGTCATTACAATAACGTGCTCGTGTTATGTCCTCCTTTATGTTAAATGTCAATATATTGAATGTATGCTTTTATGTCATGTATGTATGCATGCTTGTATGTATGTACATATGCCTATATGTATCAATGCATATATATTGTATGTATGCATGTATGTATGTATGTATGTATGTAAGATTGTATCTACACATGTATTTATGTATGCTTGTATGGATGTAGGATTATATGTACATATGTATTATGCTTGCATTTATGTATTTGTGTATGTCTTTAGAGGGAAGGAGAATTTAGAGAGAGAGAGTCTAGAGAGATGGGGAGGGGGTGGAAGTGAGAGTTTAAGAGAGAGGGAGTGGGAGAGAAAGGGTTGGAGTGAGAGGTACTTAGCTAGGTAGGGTGGGAGGGATAGAGGGAGGGAGAGAGAGAGTGGGGGGAGAGAGAGAGACCGAGAGAAAGAGAGAGTTATGTAGGTAAGGTAACAAAGGGAGAGACTTGAGAGTGTGAGGGGGGTGAGAGGGAGAGACTTGAGAGATAGATAGTGAGAGGGAGTGGAAGAGAGAGGGAGTGTGAGTGAGAGACCTGAGAGAGGGAGAGGGTGTGGGAGGGAGAGACCTTATAGAGGTAGAGAAAGAGGGGGTGGAGTGGGAGGGACTTATCTAGGTAGGGTGGGAGGGATATATGGAAAGAGGGGAGAGAGACAAAGAGAGAGTTACCTAGGTAGGTTTCCAGAGGGAGAGACCTGAGAGAGAGAGGGGTTGAGAGGGAGAAACATGAGAGAGAGGGAGAGAGAGGGAGTGGGAGAGAGTGGGATAGAGTGGGAGGGACATAGAGAGATATGGATAGAGGGAGTGAGAGAGGGTGGTAGGGATCGATTGAACGAGAGGTATGTAGAAAGAGGGAGACAATAAATATAGACAATTAGAGAGGGAGTGAGGGAGAGGTGATATGTATAGAGAGAGAGAAAGTGATAGGGGTTGGGGGTATAGGGTTGAGGGATTAAGGTGGAGGACCTATAGGGTTGATGGTTTCTAGGGCATTAGGGTTTAAGGTTCGAGGGTTGAGGGTTGAGGGAATAGGGTCAATGGTAGAGGGTATTTGGTTGAGGGTATAGGGTTGGAGGTTTAAGGGTATAGGGATGAAGAGTTTAGGGTTAAGGTTTTAGGGTTAAGGTTTTACTTGGTTGAGGGTAGAGGGTTTAGGGTATAGGTTTGAGGGTATATGGTTGAAGGATTAGGTTCAAGGTCCAATGCAAGGGGTAGGGTTGAGGGATTAAGGGTTGAGGGTTTAATGTATAGGAGTGAGGTAGAGGTTTTGAGGTTTAGGAGTTTACAGAGGTTGAGAGTTGAATATTAAGGAGTTTAAAAAAAGGTTGAGGTTGAAAAGTTGAGGTCCAATATACTAGGTAGGAGTTATAGGGGTTGAAGATTAGAGGTTGAGAGTTTAGGGGATTAGGGTTTAAGGGTTTAGGGTTGAGTGTTGAGGGTATAGGGGTTGAGGATTAGGGTTTAAGGGTTGAGGGTTAAGGGTTGAGGGATTAAGAGTGTATAGGGGTTGAGGGATTAGGGTTTAAGGGTTGAGGGTTGAGGGTTAAAGGATTAAGAGGGTAGAGGGGTAGAGGGATTAGGGTTGAAGGGTTGAGGGTTGAGGGTTGAGGGATTAAGAGGGTATAAGGGTTGAGAGATTAGGGTTTAAGGGTTGAGGGTTGATGGATTAAGAGGGTATAGGGTTGAGGATTAGGGTTTAAGGGTTGAGGGTTGAGGAGTTGAGTTAAAGAGGTTTAGGAGTTAGCAAGGAATTAAGAAAGTATATAGGTTGAGAATTAAGTTTAAGGGTTGAGGTTAAGGGTTGAAAGGATTAAGATGGTATAGGGGTTGAGGATATATAGTTTTAAAGACAGAGGTTGAGATTAAGAGGTATAAATGGAGTTGAGGATTAGGAGTTGAAAGGTTTGAGGTTTGATGGTTGATGGATAGTTTGAGGATAGGAGTTGAGAATTAAGAGGAGTATAGGGTTGAGGATTAGGAGTTTTAATAGTTTGAAAGGTTGAGGGTTGAGGGATTAAGAGAGGTATAGGGATTTAGGAATTAGGGTTTAGGGTTGAGAGTTGAGTTTGATAGATTAAGAGGAGATATAGGGTTGAGATTAAATTTAAGGGTTGAGAGTTTGAGGTTGAGAATTAAGAGAAATTATAAGGTTGAGGATTGAAGGTTTAGGGTTGAGTTTGAGGTTTAGAGATTAAGAGGGTACTCAGGGTACATCATCTCTCCCTATCTCATCTACCCCTCTATCTACTATTTAAACCTAAACCCACTAACCTCTACCCTCTATCTCTCTCTGATCTATCTCTCCCTCCCTCTATATCTCCATCTCTCCCACTATATCTTTCTCCCCCTCTCCCTCTCCCTCTCTATCAATCTCTTCCTCTCTCTCCCTCTTTCTCTCCCACTCTCTCTTTCTCCCACTCTCCCCCTCTCTCCCTCCCACTCTATCTTTCTCCATCTCTCCCTTTCTCCCATTCTCATTTTCTCCCACTCTCCCCCTCCCTCTCTATCTCCATCTCTCCCACTATCTCTTTCTCCCCCTCCCCCTTCCCCTCCCCCTCCCTCTCTCCC